>CAUDMG010002753.1:490000-825000 GCA_958450375.1 Homarus gammarus | reverse complement strand
GCAGCGTTGCCAGGATAGTTGCCCACACCAGCGAAGTATAGGGAAGCAAGAAGCTCCACGGATTCACTTCCGACCGCCCTAGTCCTCCCAGAAATTTTAGGGCGCTCATACTTATTGGCGTCGTAAGGTCTACCACCTGAGACCTGCTGGCAGTCACACTGAAAGGGCCGACAGCGAAGTGCGTCTCCTGGATATAATAAAGCAAAATTCTTGAGGTTACGGATGCAAATTAATAGAATTATTAATTATTTGATATATTACAGATTATGGCAAAGGAAAACACGACAATAATTTTTTACAGATAATGCAATACTCATTGTGATCTATTACAGATATAAATAATTCCTTATTGTGAGTGTAACTACACATTTATTTTGAATTTACATTCAAATAAATCAATAAAGTTTACCTGGTTTTATTTAACCAGATTTTCCTCGTCTACCTCATCTATACCTATAATATGTAATGCTTCGTTAGTACAGTACTAGGAAGAATTGGCTTATGTCTATTTTATGCTTGTTACTCTCGCTTAACTTATGTTTTGACTAGGATATCATAAAATGTACAGTGTTCTTGAAAATATACATTGATAATACTGATGCCTTCCGCTTTTTATTTCTATAACACAATACTTACCCCTCTCATCACCATACCCACTATACCAGACCAGGATCCATCAGTCTTCTTGCTGCCAGTACTACCATCAGAGGGTTTGACGAATGTGTATCTGACGAAGAAAATAATAATACTACACAATATATTTATTTTTCAGTGGCTGTCTCTAACAGGAATCTATTATTTAAGGAAATACCTCTTAGTCAAGTAAACATTGTGTGTGAATTTTTTCAAACCAATTAAATGAATTATCAAGACGATATTATTGTTAATAATTAGTTCTAAATGAAATAAACAGGTTTTACTAAATAAATTAAATCAGAAGAATATCCCTGCCCATCTTTGTGACGCTCTGCAGTTATTACCCTCGTCTGATTATACTACTATATTTTGGTACCCATTAGTACAACTAAGACAGTTCAACATTTTACAAATTATGGTGATACACTTACGTGAAATTGAAAGCTTTGGCAAGATAATCCAGTAAGTCTACAGAGGGACCCTTAAACCAGAGACGCTTTCCTCCCGGCGCGGTTTCATCATCCTTCATAAAAGCTCTAGTTAGTAAACGCTCGTCCATCGCCACTTCAAAGGACGGCAGATGAGGAAACCTGTGAGAACAAGCCATCCTGTTTTGTTGAACAACATAACAGAGTTAACACAGGTGTATACTTTAAACTAATGTGGTTGAAATACTGTAGCTGAAGGGTCTTTGAGAATAATTCATAAATAATTCTAAATGTTTAATCAACAATGTATTACTACACATAGAACGTTATCAAAACTTACGTAGCTACTGTAGGTATTTGAAGTAGAACTAAGGATTTATCTTCTGATTCTTGTCTAATACATACTGTACTTGCCTGTTGAAGCGCTAAATACTGATAATTGCCTAACCTAACCTAACCCAGCCTAATCTATAATATTATTTGGTTATCTTTTGGTGGTAAACGACGCCTTAAATGAAGCAGAGCAAATGTTACTAAGTTGGAATTAATTTCCATTATGTTGTAGGAATAAAAAAAGTTATCTCTACTTGGCAAAAACAATGACTATTCCTGTTTACCGGACCATACACAACAAAATAATGAAGTGGACTTGTTTCCTGTGTTTTAAGTTTTTTATCGAGACAGTATGTTCCTATACATTAAAGACACTGGAAACATTCTCCCAGAGGACCCATAGCATGGCAATTACAGTCATAAAAGAATGAGCATAATGCTGTGCAGATATTTTATGACATTTATTGAGGTTAGATTTAGAATGACAGCTATCTGAACAGTTGGCCGAGCAAGAGCAGTTTGACCCGTGTTTCCGTTAATAAGTGTGTGTGTGTGTGTGTGTGCGCGCGCGCATATTATCTTGATATAAATTTATTGACAATCAGATGAAATAAGTACAAATAAACTCTAAATATAAAGAACTGTGTTTTGTATTCAGAACGACGATAGAGAGGTCATAATATGTTGTAATTGAAGCCGAATGTTTATGATTAGAAAAATAACTTAATTGTGATAATATTGTAAATACTTGCTTGTAAAATTTTTCTGGAAAAAGTGGGATGTAACCATTGATTTTTAAATGTTTTTCGGGAGTCCAGGAAGCGACCCGTATCACTGGAGGTTTATGTCTGTACGGCATATGAACGTACACTCCGCATCTATAATAGTTGATTTTTTTTTATAATACCGACTAAAAGCTTTTGTTATATTACATTATTATGTTCATGTTATTTAATGTTTAATCCTTATATATATATTCGTATGTCATTATATTCTTAGGTGACTACTTTAGTTTTCCGAAGTTGTCCTCCATGATGAGCAACATGGCATTATTTATGGAGAAAAATTCGTGTAGGTGGTGGAGATCAGAGAGAGGCAGGCGAGTGACGGCGAGGAGCCTCATCGACCACTGCAGGAGGCGGCCCTTGAGGGACCACTCAGCGAAGGCGGCGAGAAAGGCTGAGTCGTCGCTCACCACCGCCACTGTCACACACAGCGATATCTGGCGCAGCTGGTGACGTCAGTCAGGTGGAAACAAAAAGAAGTTAGGAAGAATGACCTCATCAGCATATGTAAGGAACATAAGGGTAGTGAACGCTATCTACCTCAATAATATCATCTAGTTCTAGACCTACCCGCCGAGCCTCGCTCATCAATCGGAAGAGAGTCTTGTTCTTATCATGTCCATTCGATGCTGCCTCGAATACCCCAACTCCCCCTGATGCCCGCAGGTGATTGATCACCTGCAATACAAATAGAAGATATTTACAAAACAAATATGCTATCATTAACTTTAAAACGAAATAAAAGTTAAAACAACGATCCGTTATGTCACATATTAAAGCTTATACATGTATTATCTCTACAAGATTTGCTCTAAGCTTCAGAATTCTTACATGTGTTACATATGTCTGTGTATTTACATAATATTAAGATGTGTGCTGTACAATATATTCATTTTGTATCGGTCACCGTTGCCAGAGCAGTTTTCTATGAAGCAACTATGAATTAATTATTTTTTGCATCGGGAGCGAAGTATATTGGTTCTATGTAATTTCTAATATTTTGTAATCATATAGTATTATGCATTTATATAAAGAAGTTTTGAGTTAACATTCTGATTGTAAGAGATGTAATGTTTTAAGAGCTCTCTTCCTCTAGGAGTAATACAGCATATGGGTGAGAAACCAGGAAAGTGACTGTAATCTTATTTCATCCTTTATTTATCATTTATTTTGGCATTATTTTTGTCACTAGCATTATGGGTGAATATTAGGTTATACTTTTGTGAATGGAGGAAGAGCTGTATTGTGAGATTAAGATAGCTAACCTAATAAATTAGTTGGGTCACAGGACTATGCAGTGTTAATGTCTGTCCTATTGTACAGTAAATATGAGTGTTGATTATTATAAATTAGTATTTCTTAAAGTCCTGACTCAAATTGCATAATATAATGAATGGTGTCCTTGGGTGTATTCTCACAATGTAATTATACTAAATGTCATTTTCAACCGTCAGCTGGAGGTAGCAAAGGAATATCAACATCATTTTGGTCTGTTAACCAAAGCTATTACTTCAGAATGTAAGTCTGATTAATGAGCCTAGGAGTTGTAGCACTGCTGAAAGAGGAGGCACTGAGGTGTACTACTGAGGACTGAGAGTGACAGTGTGAGTAAGTGAATATTGGCAGTTTTTGTGTACAGGGTATTACAAGGTTTGTTAACCAGTAACGTTGTGTGATCAGATTATTTTTGTGTTTAAGAAAACAGCATAATAGCAGCAAATGAAAATGTAAAGAAATTCTCTGAAATCTAGGATGTAAACCATCTCTAACAATGCACAAAAAAGAACAGGTTAATATTCGTCCATTGGCAGGTTTTCAATTTTCAATATTACAGACACAAAGACTTTAAAACCAAACATACGACTTCATATAATTTTTTGTGCAGATCAATATTAACGGAGTAGCTCTCTCATTTCTAGGCGTAAATTTCTGTGCCATCCATATTGCTAGAGTCACTTCTCTCCTCTCCTCCTCCCCCTCCTCTTTTCTACATGATAACCAATGACCTTCAAGTATCGTGTCATGTAACTTGGCTGGCTAATCATTTTGAAGCAGCCTTCCACAGTGTAATTTCGAATTTTGAAGGCTTATGATGGCGTGCGATAGGTGCTCTCTCCCTTATTTACACAGTAGCTGTTATTCAGTGAGCTTATGAGAACGACAGTGAAGCAATCCAAATATTACAAGATCAAGGTGTCCTACCAACATCAGTACCCTGTCATATGTAAGGGCTGTAACGAACGGGATGGTTGTCCGCCGCTCGTTTGCTTGTTCGCTGCCCCACGAGAGGGATAGACGGAGGTGAGAAGGTCGCTGCTGCCTCGTCGCACACCAGACACTATCCAGTCGTCATCACAGCTGCTACTTCCCCGCTGTTCGGTTCCACTCTGGTTGTGTACTCATCTGAGGTTCGTGGGGCTCGTGGGCTGATTCCCCAGTCCCATCCTATTCGGCTGTCAACTCTGGTCACCTATTCCAGCTACTGCCGCGGCTGCCACGTGATCGCTACTTCTTCCACGCCCTATCCACCGTTCATGCCCTGGCGTCTCTCCTGTGTGGCAAGACATCGCCCACCAACGCCGGTGCCGAGTGAGGAAGCTGCCCTGGACCTTCCCCCTGAGAGCGGATCACCGCGTTACCAGAACATTCCACCGTGGTGGTTAGGAGGAAGATTCATCTGCAGCCGTAGGAAATACCTGTACTTTGTTGTATTGATTGTTTTGTTTCAAGTAATTGTTTGACTCCAGTGCTGTTTATTTATTGTTTGTGGGAGTGGTGTCAGGGTTAAATTATTGTGATTATTTTCGTAGTAAAGAGATGTCAATCTCTAACAGTTGTTTGTTCCCCCTCATTAGGCAACCTTCCCAGGATAATCTCTAACCTTGGTTTCTGAGGGTTAGTATTCGTCACCCGTGTTTGTTGTAAGTCGCCGTGTGCGCGCCGCTTGCTGTCTGAGGCCTGGAAGTAAGTGTTGTTTGGTGCTCATCTCTTCCTTCTGTTGTGCTAATTTTGTTGCTCTCCATCGTACTAGGGAAGTCAGTTAGTGTTAGTTGGGATGCACTGTGGATGCTGCCATAGCATTTTGTTGTTGATTCACCTGGTGTGGTTCTTTTCCCTGAGGTGATTTAACTGGACTGGGTGAGAAACAAGGTTTCCTCCAGCCGGATTGAATCATTTAATGGTTTGATTGAGCCACTAAGTAGCTATTTTTGGCAAGTTTCGGGGTAAGTTGTTTAATTTGTCACTTTGGCTCTTGGCCTTTTGTATCATTATGTCTAGTTTTGAGGAGTCTGACAGGTGCTGAGGTTGGTCGGTATGTGATCATCCTACAGACTGCGGTGGCCCTGGGTCTGACAGGTGCTGAGGTTGGTCGGTATGTGATCATCCTACAGACTGCCGAGAGAGAGGAGCGCGCAAGAGAGAGAGAGGAACGCAACAGAGAGAGGGAGAGAGAGGAACGCAACAGAGAGAGAGAGAGAGAGAGAGAGAGAGAGAGAGAGTTAGCTAAGTTACAGGCAGAGAAGGGCATAGAACTAGCTAGGATTACTGCTCAAACCTAGTTTGCCTGTTTATCGTGAAAGAGAAGACATCGCCTCCTACCTTGTTAGGTTTGAACGAGTAGCCGAGCTACCTGGTGTGGACAAAGATAGCTATGCTTAAAGGTTGGGTAGCCTACTGAGTGGGAAACCCGTACAGATTTATATGCTCCTGTCTGCCGAGGGTTTAACAAAGATTAGGGCAGGGAATCATACCAGCAATTTTTAATCCACCTGGGTCGTTTGTTTCAACAATGGCTAGAGGCGTCAGAAGTTATTAAAACCTTGGTGTCTCTCACTAACTTTATGATATTCGACCAGTTTCTGTCTTCTCTACAGCCAGACTTGAGAATATTCATCAATGAACGCAGGCCAGCAAAGCTAGGAGAAGCTGATCAGAAGTAACAGTTGCTTCTGAAGATGTCTTGAATAAAGACGAAAGCTAAGGTGCTCCATTGTTTCCCTTTTTCCTGTGTGATTTTATCAAGATTTACCTTATCCATGTTTTCATTGTGGATCTACATGATATATATATATATATATATATATATATATATATATATATATATATATATATATATATATATATATATATATATTGTGAAGAGGAGAACCAGGGTAAACACAAACATCTTGAAGTAGGGCTTCGTTTAATTGCTAACGTTTCGGAAATAATCCTTTTCCATCATCAGAGCCTAAAAAGTTTTGAAAAAGTTTAAAAATACAGGTGATATACAATAAAAATATAACATTATACGAAAATTTGCCTGCGATAAACTTCAAAACTCTTTGTTAGCGTATCTAAACCAGGTATCCTGTATGGTCTACCAAAGGTACACAAGGATGAGTGTCCCTTACGCTCTATATTGTCTGCCCTTGACACCTTCAACTATAATCTGTCTAAATTCCTCTTTCCCATATTGTCACTAATCACCATTAATCAATACTCTGTTAAAGACTCTTTTAGTTTTGCTAAAGAGCTAACTAGCATCTCATTCAACAACTGTGTTATGGCTAGCTTTGATATACAGTCTCTATTTACCAACATCCCTCTTGCCGAAACTATTGACATATATACAGATGAACTGTTCTCAAATACTGATATAATTGATGGATTCAATGGACCACAATTTAACGAATTTTTAAAACTGGCTGTAAATGATTGCTTGTATTTATTTAATAACAAAGCTTATAAACAATGTGATGGTGTTGCTATGGGTTCACCTTTAGGTCCCACGTTGGCCAACGCTTTCCTCTGTCACCACGAGAAGCTTTGGCTTACCGAATGTCCCCCCAATTTAAGCCTTTGTTCTATCGTCGGTATGTTGATGACACTTTCTTAATTTTCAGATCACTTGATCACGTCCCTATGTTCCTAAATTATTAAAATTCGAAACATGGCAACATCAAATTTACTTGTGAATTGGAAAAGGAAAAATTCTTCCATTCCTTGATGTTAATAGCCACCGTCTTCATAATAGTTTTGAGACAGCCTTATACAGAAAACCAACTTTCACTGGTTTGAGTTCAAAACCTTCATCTTTTATTCCTCTTAATTACAAACGTAATCTAGTACTTACTCTTACCAACAGAGCCTTTAATATATGTTCAAGCTATTTCCACTTGGATATTGAACTAAAATACATAAATGAACTACTCTTTAACAGTGGTTTCCCTAAGAGATTTACAGACACTTATATTGGCAAAACGCTTAATAGGTTTTTTAGTCCCACACAGCCTGAAATCCACACTGTCCCTAAATATTCAATCTATTTCACCATCCCATACACAGGCCCACTCAGTTTCACCCTTAGAAATATACTTAAGAAGCTTTTCAATGAATTCTATCCACAAATTTCTCTTAGACTAGTCTTTAAAACCCAGAGTTCAATTAAGAAAATCTTTAAAATTAAAGACACCATACCCACACACCTGCAATCCTCAGTTGTTTTTCAATTTACGTGTGCTAGCTGTAGGGCAGCATATATAGGTAAAACTAAAAGACATTTGATAACTCGCATCCATGAACACTTGGGCCGTTCCGTTCGAACAGGCCATTTAATAACACAACCACCACATTCAGCTATTCGTAACCACGCCCACCAACATGACCACCCGTTTTCGCCGTCTGATTTCTCAGTTCTTGGCAAGAGCGACTGTGATACAGACCTCCTCATCATGGAGGCATTACACCAGTACAAAGAAAAGCCATCGCCTTGTGATATGGTCTCTAGTGAATTGTTATGTTTTTCACATTAAGGCTCGTTTGAATTAAGGTAATACCCCCCCTGTACATTTTATTTCATATTTCATACTTTTTATTTCCTGACTTTAGCTTTGTATGTAGGTCTCTCCTCATTTTTGTAGGTTTTGAAGTGGATTGCTCTTTTTTAAATTTTTGAAGTTTATCGCAGGTAAATTTTCGTATAATATTATGTTTTTATTGCATATCACCTGTATTTTTAAACTTTTTCAAAACTTTTTAGCCTCTGATGATGGAAAAGGATTATTTCCGAAGCCCTACTTCAAGATGTTTGTGTTTACCCTGGTTCTCCTCTTCATTATAAAACTACGCTTTCCACGTAACAAGTCCATATTTATATATATTTTTCATTAGCCCAATAAAGCACGCGGACTTCTACATACAATCAACACCTCAACCCGCAAGGATTCGAACCCACGGCGCCATAAGCTCGTTGAACAGGCTTTGTGTGAAATATAACAAAGTCTAGGACTGCGTTTAGTATCCTGGTGGTCCAGCGGTTAGCGTTCCCCGGTCACAGTCATAGGCTTGTGGGCCGTGGGTTCGAATCCTGGCGGGTTGAGGTGTTGATTGTATGTAGAAGTCCGCGTGCTTTATTGGACTAATGAAATATATATATATATATATGTATATATATATATATATATGTATGTATATATATGTATATTCGGTATGTTTAATGAGACTAGATTCTATGATGTTCCTATTATCAATTGAATTACAAGGTAATATTGAGGAGGCATTATCCCAGTCAATGCAATGCTTGTTATCCCTCAAATGAACAAACAGAGCATTGGATTCCTGGCCTGTCCTAACACTATATTTATGTTGTTTAAGTCTAGTTACAAGATCTTTACCTGTCTGGCCTAAGTAAAACATATTACATTCCTTGCATGGAACTTTATAAATGCAACCAATTGTGTTGTTGGGGGAGTTCTTGATTAGCATTTGTTTAACAGTGCATGAGTTTTCCTTGTGGTTTTCAGCATATACCTAGATCACGCGCACCTACAGTGATTATACTTGCATATATATATACTACATTTTTAGTCCATATAACACGTCGACTTTGAACATATAATTAACGACCTCACCAGCCAGGAATCGAACCCTCGATCTACTGGGTGGGACTAGAGAACGCTACTGACAAACCCACAAGGACACTAAAAGCAGTCCTAGGCTCTGTTATATTTCACACAAAGCCTGTACATCGAGGTGATTGCGCCGTGAACCTCATTGGGAACTGCCCATGCCTCGTATGTGGTGTCAGTAGCATTTTACCGAATCCAGCTGGGTTGGTCGGTAGCGTTCCCTAGTCCCACCCAGTAGGTCGAGGGTTCGAATCCTGTCTGGTGAGGTCGTTAATTATATGTATGTTCAAGGTCCTCGTGTTATATGGACTAACAATGAAGTATATATATGGTACCTCGTGTTTCATACCAGCTGGATTCGGTAAAAAGCTACTGACACCACATACGAGGCATGGGCAGTTCCCAATGAGGTTCACTGCGCAATCACCTCGATGTACAGGCTTTGTGTGAAATATAACAGAGCCTAGGACTGCTTTTAGTGTCCTTGTGGGTTGGTCGGTAGCGTTCCCTAGTCCCACCCAGTAGGTCGAGAGTTCGAATCCTGGCTGGTGAAGTCGTTTATTATATATATGTTTATATATATTTATATATATATATATATATATATATATATTTATATATATATATATATAAATATATATATATATATATATATATATATATATATATATATATATATATATCACTAAAGGTGCGCGTGATCCAAGTATATGCTGAGAACAACCGTGTTTTCTTGTTTCCTTATAATAACTAATTGATTTTTTGCATTGAGAGCGAAGTATATTGGTTCTATGTAATTTCTAATATTTTGTATTCATATAGTATTATGCATTTATATAAAGAAGTTTTGAGTTAACATTCTGAATGTAAAAGATGTACTGTTTGTTTAATTTTAAGAGCTCTCTTCCTCTAGGAGTAATACAGCATATGGGTGAGAAACCAGGAAAGTGACTGTAATCTTATTTATCCATTATTTATCTTATATTTTGGCATTAATGTATTCACCAGTATTTTGAGTGAGTATTTGGTGATACTTCTTTTGTGAACGGAGGAAGAGCTGTATTGTGAGATTAATATAGGCAACCTAATAAATTAGTTGGGTCACAGGACTATGCAGTGTTAATGTCTGTCCTATTGTTTTATAGTAAATATAATGAGTGCTGATTATTATAAATTAGTATTTCTTAAAGTTCTGACTCAATTTTAGCGATAAAATGGATAGGTTCCTTGGGTGTATTCTCACAATGTAATTCTACTAAATGTCATTCAGCTTCAAATGTCTTGTGTGTTAACCAAAGTTGTAATTTCAGAATGTAAGTCTGATTAATAAGCCTAGGAGTTGGAGCACTGTTGAAAGTGGAGGATTAATTATTAGTGGCCATGATACATGGTACACTAGCTTACATATCAAATCCCTTCAAAACCAGTATACCAAGCTCCAGAAGCTGTTACCATAACTGTTGTAGAAGATGAACACAACTTTGTTGAATTAGAAAGACGAAAGGTTGGATGGAAAATCCAAACATTGTGTGCACTGGTTTATGAAGGAGACTCCTATGGTTTTGCTCATAAAAGTTAAAAAAAAATTTCGGTAGATACTTGATATAGACCGAAAGATTGTTTTAACACTGATGCTCAGAAATAACCTACATTGAAGAAAGTGGTAGACGACGTGGTGGCATCTGTGAAGAAAAGGACGGTGCAGTGGAGCATAGACACTCTTGACATCACAGCTTCCACCACCTCATTTGCTAATGACAGCGATTCACTCTCCACTATCGAATAAAAGAAATAAAAAGTAAATCAGAAGACCGGTCATCCAATATATAAATTTTAACCCCGTGGCAAAGGTTGAAGAGTGACCAAAACAAAACAAAAACTGTCACAATACTCAAATATAAACTATCCATATTCACACTTACAGCTTCAGTGTTATGAAGACCTGGAAAGTTCAGTTTCGAGACATTGAACACAAACTGACGATGACAGACGAAAGTACATAGTGACACACAACACAGATATACCTGTTTCTAAATACATTCAATATTATAGGTTGAAGCAATTAAATATAAAGTAAGGGATACAAACCTTGCCGGCTGACCTAGCCTCATCTGTAATAAGTATAACACCATGAGGAAATATTACACCTTTTGTGCTCGGACGAGTATGATTGTTTCTCAACAGGTTTAACACCAATGAGCTTCAGATCATCCAATTAAAATCCCGAAAACCTTTTCTGCCATCATTGTACGAAACGTTACCATGGTAACGCTCTGTCAATTTTAGCTCTTTATGCATCAAATGTTAATAAAATGGACCTTGTCACTGTTCATTCATATAAAAGAAATTGGTAAAAACCCGCCAACCCTTTTTCGAGTAAATTTGACACACACACACACACACACACACATACATCCTTGACCACCGGAGGGTCAAGACCTACCAGGCGCTGCTGAGCAGTGGCTCCCCTTGGCCATGTTCGGCCCCACTCCTCAAGTCCCTCTCCCCGACCCATCCTCACCACCGGGATATCAACTTAATCAAAAGTGACAATTTCGTTTCACAAAGAAGTGAGATCAGTGTTGAGCAGTGTTTAAGCCAGTGAATTCAGCACCAGACAGTACCAGTGAGATCAGTGACCCACCACTGAGATAAGCACCCTTGGGAACTGACCACCATCTTCTGACCAGGAGGTGCTAATCAGTCCACCATAGCAACAACAGTGGGTCGGATTCACACCTGACTACGAGATAACACAGCACCACCCAACAGAGTGAAATACTGTGACACCACGCAACACCACGCGGTGTCCCCATGACCACGAGCGGGCCTTCATATCAACACATACTGACGAGTTACTGCACCACGTGAACACCACACCACCCAGTGCCTCCATGACCACGTGAGGTCCTTCATATCCACACCCGAGGACGAGTTACTACACCACGTGAGCACCACACCACTCGGTGCCTCCATGACCACGTGAGGTCCTTCATGTAAACACCTACGGATGAGTTACTGCACCACGTGAGCACCACACCACTCGGTGCCTCCATGACCACGTGAGGTCCTTCATGTAAACACCTACGGACGAGTTACTACACCACGTGAACACCACACCACCCGGTGTCCCCATGACCATGTGAGGTCCTTCATATCCACACCCGAGGACGAGTTACTACACCACGTGAGCACCACACCACCCGGTGCCTCCATGACTAGGTGAGGTCCTTCATTTCAACATCATACGAGTTACTGCACCACGTGAACACCACACCACCCGGTGCCTCCATGACCACGTGAGGTCCTTCATGTCAACACCTACGGACGAGTTACTGCACCACGTGAACACCACACCACCTGGTGCCTCCATGACCACGTGAGGTCCTTCATGTCAACACCTACGGATGAGTTACTGCACCACATGAACACCACACCACCCGGTATCCCCATGACCACGTGAGGTCCTTCATATCAACACCTTCGGACGAGTTACTACACCACGTGAGCACCACACCACCCGGTGTCCCCATGACCACGTGAGGTCCTTCATGTCAACACCTACGGACGAGTTACTACACCACGTGAATACCACACCACCCGATGTCTCCATGGCTACGTGAGGTCCTTCATATCAACACCCGAGGACGAGTTACTACATCTCATGAACACCACACCACCCGATGTTTCCATGACTAGCCCAGGCCCGGGCCCTCAACTGCAAACTATAATAATTTGTATGTTCAATTCATGTTCCTTCTTCTTTCAGTCATGAAAGATTTTGTTAAACGACCCACCCACCCCATGTCTTTGTATGTAATTAGTCATTTTGTCCAAAGTATATTTTCAGCCTTCGGGCTGCAGAACTTTTTCAATAAACCGTTAATTATTATTATTATTATTATTATTATTATTATTATTATTATTATTATTATTATTATTATTATTATTATTATTATTATTATTATTATTATTAACGCTATCGTTATCGTTATCGTTGTCGTCGTAGTCGTCGTCGTCGTCATCATCATCATCATCACCATCATCATACACAGAACCGAGGACAATACCCTGTCATGCAGTCGCTGTGGGCCGTTATGATAAGCTGCATTAAAAAGTAAGGTGAAAAATTAGTCTAGAAAATAATGTAAATTAGTCAGGAAAGGCGGGCGAGCATTGGGCTAACCAAAAAAAGATATATAAGTATTGAACTAGTGACTCTTTTGCAAGTAATTAAAGTCACCAGTGGAGACTCATTTTTTTTTCTGTAACCCCAGAAAAACATATCTTATCATTCGGTGAACTATTACCAGCTGATCATTTTTGGCGCAATTTTCACCACGAGTTAATCATGTGGACCTTGTCAAATAAATACAAATAATTTTTTCACGGGGAATAGCCCATCTGGGCACAGGTCATCGACCCACAACGGGGCCTAGGAGGGGCGAAAATATAAGAATAGAAAGAAATTAAAGATGGAAAAGGAAAAGGTTATATAAATCTACACCACGAAGATGTCGGAAAACCAGTTTTTTGAAGTGAGACAGATTGTATGAGTATGGGATTACAGAAGAAGGCAGAGCATTTAACAGTTTGGCTGTGTGAGGAAAGAACGATATACTTTAATGGGTTATTCTAATGTGATCGACATCCACAGAGGAACGGTGGGCACCGCGGGCAAAACGAATGTTACGAGCCCACGGCACTGCCGGCGGAACACAAAATACCAAATCCACCGAACATTGGCCGTTAAAGTACCTGTAAAAGTGAGAGTGAAGCAATATTGCGTCGAAGAGAAAGAGAAGAATGATAATCAACAAAATGAGGAGAATTAATAAGACGAAATGCCTTTCATTCCACCCTATCTAACAGTTGGACAGAAGCAGAGCCATCCCAGATGTGAGAGTAGAACTCCAAGTTAGGGCGAATGAATCCCTTATACACTTGAAGCAACTGCTCAAGAGTGAAGTAGCTGCGGCATCTATAAGACATTCCCAGCTTTCGGGGGGCAGCTTTAGCAATGTTGAGGATGTGTGGCTTCCATGACATATTAGAGTAAATGGTGAGGCCTAGCACATCTATTTTAGAATTCGGCAGAATGATTGCGTCCTGAAATGTGATCACCTAATTTGAAAAGTGAAATTCGCAAATACTGAGTTTTATTACAATTGAATTTAACCAATTTTATTCCCCCCAGATCTAGTTTGAGAATTAGGGGGAAGGGAAAATGTGAAGAAGAGTGAGGAGTAGAATCATCAGCGTGAGAATAGATAGAATTAGTTGTAGTGTGAAGTAAATCATTGATGAGAAGGAGGAAGAGAGTAGGTGAAAGAACAGAACCCTGTGTGACACCGCTAGGTAGAGAAAGACAGAGAGGTTTGATACCCCGACAACAACTGCCATGAATCGTTTCTCAAGGGAGCTAGAAATTAGAGAACACAGTGGGGGAAGGAAACCACAAGAGGAAAGTTTAGAAAGCAAAGACTAGTGTAATACCCTGTCAAATGGCTTGGAGATGTCGAGAGCCACGACGAAAGTTCCCCATAATCCCTAAGAGAGGATGACCAAAGATGGGTGCAGTAGGAGAGCAGATCACTAGTAGATCTCGCCTGGCGAAAGCCATACTGGTGATCCGATAAAAGAGAATAGAGTTCAAGGTGACGGAGAAAATGGGAGTTTAAAATAGTTTTGAAAATGAGGCGTTAGTTAGAGGGGTTGGAATGGTCACCCTTCTTCAGGATGGGCTGGGCTGAATCGAGGCATGCTTCCAGGAAGAAGGAAAAGTTTGGGTTTTGTGGCAAAGGCGAAAGAGGCGAGCAAACACAGGGGCAAGAACTTCAGCACACTCTCTCAAAACACGAGCGGATGTTCTGTCCGGTCCGTGAGCTTTACTCACATTCAACCTGGATAACACACCAGCAAACCTACGAGTAGAGATTATTGGGAAGTGCGTAGGTTCAGTAGGAACAGCAGGAGTACGAGGGATAGAGTTAGAATCGTCTAAGGTTGAGTTAGAGGAGAATAAGATGCCAAAGAGATTGGCTTTATCAGGGGGAGAGTTGGCTATAGAGCTATCAGGTCGGAAGAGAGGAAGAAAAGGGGGAGTGCTGAAGTTATTGCAGATGATTTTGTTTAACGACCAGAAGTATTTACTAGAAGAAGAGTTAGTCAGGACAGCGGTCTTTCTTTTTTTTTAAATTCCACTTGACCCTACGAAGAGTAGCATTACAACGATTCCTATAAGTAATGAAAGAGGAGTGGGTAATAGGAGAAGGAGATAGTTTCATAACTTGATATGCCCTTTAGCCCTATCTTTCTCCCTACATGCAAGAGAACAGGAACGATCAAACCATGATTGTAGAGTGAAAGTTTTGGTAAAGGACGGGATAAATGCACTCATACCACCTCGTAACACACCAGCAATGCTGTCAGCACATACCGAGGCGTCCCGAGTGGAAAAACAACATTCATCCCAAGGAAAACCGGAGAAGAATTCTCGCAAGGTTTGCCAGCTTGCCCTCCGATAGTGCCATAGTTGACGTTTAGAGGGGGGTGGGGGAGGTGGTCGTGCCCAGTATGATTTAATAGAAATAAGATTGTGATCAGAAGACCCTAAGGGGGCAGAAATTGAGTATGAATGGTGTGAGGGGTTAGAGGTAAAACAAAGATCAAGAATGTTCGCAAGTTGATCGTGTTGATCAGGAACGCGTGTAGGATGTTTAATTATTTGTTTCAGATTATTATTAAGTAAGGAAAAGAGACTGCCTCAGCTCCACCTGGGTCATCCCTTACAGAGTCAAGCCACTCTCTGTGATGAACATTGAAATCCCCTAGGTAGAGGATTTCGGTGTTGGGGTGTGTGGATAGCAACGACTCATGGCAAGAAGTGAGATAGTCAAAGAGTTCTAAATTATTGGTAGTAGAGTTGGAAGAACAGTATAGGAAAAAAGGAAAATAGTCTTAGCAGGCAGAGATATTTTGAACCAGATAACATCATAAAGAGAAGATTCAAAATCCGTGAGTCGAGCATACACCTCCCTTAGAACGGAAGGAGGTATAAAAAGTTGTAGGTGGAGACTTGAAAACACTTGAGAACTGAACCTCGGCTAGGTAGGTTCTCCCGGCTCCCCGCTCCTTCCTCCTGAGGTACCACGCGACCATGTTCACCCTAGCCCAGGCGAAGGTTGTGAGACTGATTCCGGTCGAGCACCCTTCGCGCAAGAAACTCAATCTTCTTGTGATTAAATATTTTTTTGACCACATTGGACTCAAGGGGGTGACAGGGGTCGTCCGCAGTAAAGGCGGTACCCTTATCATCACCTTCGAGGAATGGGGGCAGGGCCACAAATTGCCTCCCCTTGTAAACATCAATGGAGTCGACGTCATGTTTGACGCCTTACTTCAGGATAACTTAGTTTTGGGAGTCATTTCCCACTCTGAAATTGAGTATCTCGAAAAACACGAACTTGCCGAGCTGATTGGGTTGGGAGAAAATCCCAGTAAAACCTCACCAGCAAAAACCCACTCGCTGCTACAATTGCCAGAAATATGGCCATCTGGCGAGGAAGTGTCGTGCTCGCGAGGTGTGCTCTAGCTGCGGGGCACCCGGCCACACCGACGCTGACTGCCAGGCGGCCGTTAAGAAGTGCGCGGCTTGTGGTGGCCCTCACTCCTCCTCCGACCGGCTTTGTCCCAAGTGGAGGGAGGAGTGCAGGGTGGCCAGGCTGCGGGCGAAAGAAAAATTGACTTACAGGGAGGCTCTCCTTGTAGTCAAAAATCAAGAAAAGAAAAAACAAGAAAAGAACAAACAAGACAAAAACAACCACGACATGAACAACCGAGAACCCGATATCCCTACAGAAGACCAGAAAAAAGAAGACCAGAAAGAAGAAGATCAAAAAGAAGACGAAGAACAAGATCAAAAAGAAGACGAAGAACAAGAAGAAGAATGGAAAGTAAAAACTAAAAGAAGAACAAAGAAAAAAAGGAAGTCCAACCAATCAGCTTCGGCCGAAATAGCCTAACGGCGAAGAGGCCAGTAATCCCAAACAACTTGAACTTGACTTGAAAAGGTTTGGGTGAAGATGCTTTGGTCAGTTGAAGTTCAGATAGTAGTAAGAGGTCGGGGGATGAAGTTAGTAGATGGTGCTCCACGGAAGGAAAATTGGATCTCAGGCCGCGAATGTTGGAAAAATGAAGTGTGAAAAAAGCCGATCCTCCAGCAACCGCAGTGACGTCAGTTGAGGCCCCAGTAGTTTGATGATGATCAGCTCGGCCCTGGGGTCCACAACCTTCCCGACCTGTGTGACCCATTCGAGAAGGCCCCGCTTTAATATTATTGTCAACTGATATCACAGAAGAATGAAAGAATAGAAAGAATAAAACATATCAAGAGTGAGTACGGTTATATGTGTTGTGTTGTCAATATTAAGACAGACAATTGAGACCCTGCAATTGTGTGTACATGAGGCAGAAAGTCAGCTCAGCAACCTGGGAATTGGTCACAGTTTTCGTGATACCATATGGCAGCAGGATCTACCATTAGACAACACATTATTCTTCCAATATCTTCCCAGGTGGTAGTACCTGCCTATTTGGTAGCTGCCCACTACATACATACATACATACATACATACATACATACATACATATACAGTATATAGATACATACAGTTAACTAGAAAAGATTGAAAGCACAACCCAGCCTCGCTGTCTCTGCGGGCAGGGAAAGAATGGGAATTATCGACGAAAATAACGTACTTTAGTTAAAACACGTCTTTTGTTTACTTACTCTTTGGTGCCTTCAACTGTGCCATAGTCAAGATGGCAATGAAAACGAGGATGAACAGTGGCGTTAATACCGACACCATCTTGACATATCACATGCGGCTGGAACAAAGTGAGGAACATAAAATGATTATATGTTACATCTCATATTCCAAATTATACTTCCAATCACTATAGTCTAATAAACATTGCTAACAGTCTTGTAATATTATTTACTATGAATGCGATGATAATGTAGTGATAATGTTTCTAATAAGTAGAATTTGTAGATGAAAATCGCAATCACATTCACTATACCTATACAATATTTGTACTGAACGATTTGAACCTCAGTTGATATGTTGACGAGTTGATTTTCAAAGATTTTTTCATTATAGACATTTGAATATGATTATATACAGGTAGACAAACAAAGGCACACCCACATGGTGAGTATTATATCCCCTCCTCCTCCGATGGGATTATAAAAATATATATGATTTTTTTTAATAAGTAACCGATTATAGAGCACTTCATATTACTTCAGATTTAAATACCACTCCGCCCCCACTACCCCGTCCATTAAAAAGATATATAATAAGTGAAATATAACTCGATATTTTCTATACGTTTCACATGCGTTTTGGCGCAATTTTTTAGAGTATTGTCTCATTTTCGTCAAATTTCGTCTCTTAACCTTAGTTGCCCCCTTAAATCATTTGGTGTTAGTAGTGAGGTTGTTTCCCAGTGGACGCTTAACCCTCTCAATATGATGACTTACCCATTGAATATGATAACACCTTACTCAAAGGATTAGTTAATCATACTCAGGGGTAAAGTCATCGTACTCAATGGGTACAATTATCGTATTCAAGGGTTAAAGTCATCCAACTCAAGGGCAAAAATTATGGTACTGAAGAAGTTAAGTCATCATACTGGAGGGGTTACTTCATCGTACTGAAGAAGTTAACACGTCTGTTCTGTTCAGAATATTGCGAATGATTTCACAAAATATGAGGGATTTGATTTTGCTTACTTATTTTGTCATAGCATTCAAGGCTGCCTCGTATGAAAAGAATGGATTGATCTTATTCGGAATTATGTCATTAAAGTACTTGTTCACGAACATTGTGTTCTCTGTCGTGAAGATTTTAGAGACTGGGACTAATTTTTGCAGAACTAAAGTGATATTCTCTGGCTGGCCACTGTTGTCATTGGCTGCTCCGGGTGATGCTTCTCTTGTGGGGTTCTAGCTGTCTCTTCGTTCCATTAATGCGATCACGTCTTCGCTCCAAATTAATTTCTCAGCCTTCCTACCACGTTTCCCTCATATATATATATATATATATATATATATATATATATATATATATATATATATATATATATATATATATATATATATATATATATATATATATATATATATACTAGCGGAATCGCTCTTTCGCTCGGCCACGGTAGGACGCCACCCTCCGGAAGGCGACACATTGTCTCACTGTAGTGCATTAAGGTAGACCACATTTTTGGTTTTGCCATTAGCAGCAAGTATGTACAAATTTTTGCCAGTTCCCACTCTGGAGCATCCAACATAGAACTGTCCATGAGAGAATCAAGGAAACACCAGGTTTAGGCCAACATCTTTAGGGACTGTTCCTGGATTTTGTAGATGGTCATGACGAAGCTCACTTTAACAGGGAACTGAAGTCGCTTGAACTCAAATGGCAGGTCAGTGGTGATGAGAGGTATCCATGGTATAAAAACGTCCTCTCCTTTAGCTTTTCCTGTCAGTATTGTGGCTTCCAGTACATGTGGCATCATTTTCTTCACCATCAGTCTTGTGCCATTGCAGAGGATTGGTGGTTCAAGATTTCTTAAGAGCATTATAGGAGTTCCAATCTTGAGAGTGAGGTGGTGAGGAGGCATTCCAGCGGGCTCCAAAGAAGCAAGGAATTCTGCAGGGTACTGGACTGCTTGGTCCTGGTCGATTACTGTATCAACAGATTTGAATGAGGTCTCACTGCCTGGAAGCTGTCTGAGTAGAGTCATGTTGATTTCAACCACTGTTTCATTCTTTGGTGCCAGAATTGCGCGTTCACGCAGCCACTAGTGATCCTTGTAGTGGTGGATAATGTTTGGGTAGACCATGTTAGTTAGCTCAGTTGAGGACTTTACAGCATTTCCACATCCTTGAGGAATGATTATTTGTCCTTCTGAATCTACAGGGAAATTTCCATTCCCAATCTGTAGTAAAGGTTTGCAAACCGTCCAGCATTCTGATCTCCTTGAAGATGTACTCTCATGTTTGTGGACAGGGCGAGTGTCTGAACACTTCTCCAAAGGTATGATGCCTTGAGGCACGCATTTAATTCATCAGCTGGAGTGCTTCGAGGAATTACAGGTAGGGTCTGACGAAAGTCTCCAGCAATGACCATTGTAATGCCACCCATGAGCTGGTCATTTTCTCGTATGTCTTGCAAGGTCCTGTCCAATGCTTCAAACGCTAACTTGTGAGACATAGTGCATTCATCCCAGATTGTGAGGCTGCATTTTTCTAAGAGTTTTGCCTTTGCCGATCCTTTTTTGATGTTGCACACTGAATTCTCATTGTGAGAGAGGTTGAGAGGCAGTTTAAAAGTTGAGTGTGCAGTACGTCCTCCTTCTAATCGTGTTGCAGCAATGCCTGAGGATGCCACAGCAAGAGCAATTTTCCCCTGATGACGTACTTTGGCCAACAGAAGGTTGATCAAGAATGTTTTTCCTGCCCCGCCAGGTGCATCAAGAAAGATCATACCTCCCTGCTCCTCTTGTATCGCTTGCAAGATCTATTCATGAGCCTCACCAGGTGAGGCTCATTTTCTTCAACAAAATTCACCAGAACTTTAACTGAGTAGTCTGTCTCTCTGAGCAACTCCCTTTTTTCAGCTACTGGTTCTTCTCGGTTTGGGGAAGGCAATCCAAAATTAATCAGGATTTTTCCGCATAGCTCCATCACTTTGTCTTCCAGCATGATCAGAGCCCTGTTGAACAGGTCATTCATGAACGCTATCTCTTGACCAGGATGTTCTCTTCTTGCTTGATGAAGCAGATCCTCTGAAAGACGTTCTTGGTGGTTTTTCCAGAGCTGGCTTGGGTTGGAAAGTCGACATGTAGCAATCATGATAGCAAACAGGTTCCTCATTTTCACTGGCGATTGAGTAGCTGCTGCCTCTTCTAATGTGTCATTCCAGTGACAATCATCTTCCAATAGGCCAAGGAGACTGCACGCTTCCTGATAGGTTCTGCAGACTTTTCCGTTCACTGTCTTGAGTGCTACATATGATGTTGGGCCACGGATGTGGTGCAAAAGTAGTCTCAAACAATAGCATTCAAATTTGTTGGAGTGAACCGTGTAGACACATCCCAAAGCCTGCCTGACTTTATCCCTGGATATCCTTCAACATCGGATCCTTGAGCTCTTCTCTGGAACTTTTTCATTGAAGTCTGCCATATGTAGAACTTGGGTACGTCAACATACAGGAGTGTTTGAGCAAACTCATCTTCCTGTGAAAGCTTAAAGAATGTAGTGAGAGTCGTATCAGCAGGATTTGCCATTTGATTTTGTAGAGACTCTTCTGTGAAGTATACTCTTTGTCCATTTTCCAGGTGAACAGCCAGATGAACTACTGTTGGACATCGTTCGTGTACGGGAAAACTAAAAATTCTCCATAGGGCTTCATTGCTGCATATATAAAGGCGCTGCTGAAACTGTGTCACCTCATCATGATTTCCATCCTTTTCCAATGCAAAGATCGCCTTTGTTGACGAATCTGCAGACATACTTGATGGACTTGACTGAATTATAAAACTCCACATTGATGTGCGCATTGAATGCTTTAATCAAAAGAGGATTGTAGGGGAACACCCATATAACATATTGTATGTATATTATGTATTATGTATGTATATTATGTATGCTTTATGTATATTATGCATGTGCTCCATTTGTATACACTATTTATTCAGCCTAGCTAGCAGCGTGTGGCAATGTATTTACCATGTCCCACATGCTTAATTAATGTGCCTGGCGACATATGGAAGCTGCTAATGTATCACTCACCACATGTCGCCTAGAGACTAGTTGACCCCCATACAGAGTAAGGAGTGCCACCTCCCTTGTGTACATATCTGTTTATCCAGTAAATAGAACCTACGAAACTCTACAGGTGTTTGTGTTCGCTCCTGTAGATAGAACTTGATACCCAGAACACGTACATGGCGCAGTGAACCGATTTTACTGGATAATTATACAAGTGAAGTAAAAGTTTGTGGGAAGACTGGCTTATGGACTCCTACTCTGCGTCAACCGCCGCTAGTGGCCGTCTCCTCCAAGAATTTATAGCAACTTTGAGCAGTGTCAGTGACAGTGATTTTCTGTGAAGTGTTTGTGCATTGTGTGTTTAGTGCAATAATTGTGTGACCTTGTTCTAAGGGATTCCCAAGGTAAAAGGCATGTTCTGGGCATTTGCAAGGAGTAGACTTGAGTACACCTCCCCTCGCAAAGCCGGGAGGGTAACTGACGACAGATGTGAGACAGATGTGAGTCGTCGTCTCCACCCCCCCTCACAGCGAGACTGCCCACCCGAGACGCGCGCACACACACACTCATGTATGAACACACTGACTGCGGCCATTCCTTTATATATATTTTATATATATATATAATCTACTTATCTGTGCATTTAATTAATTTTTTGTCTCAGATCTTGTTGATGCGACGGGCTGATCAGTCAACGCTGATTTAAGACACAGTACACAGATGGAGTTATTATGTCTCGTGCCCTACGCAGTCGTGGAGCCAACGCCCGGATGAATCAGTTGGATGACAGCTCGGCAGAGATGGATGACCAGGCAGGACAGGACGCTCCAGCTCCCACCACATCGCGCAGCCCTTCACCTCGATATTCAGCGTTGTCTCCAGAGATAATTGCTTTAATGAAGTTTATGAGAGATGAACAGCGTCACTATTTTGCTAAAAGACGTGTGGAGAATGAAGAAAGAAGACAAGGAGAGGCAGAGAGAGACCACCAACGGAAATTGGAAGACAGTGACGGTTTGAAGCTTTGATATCTCGCCTCACTGTCAACCAAGCCCCTGGCTCTAACACTGTCTCGGTATCTACTGGTTCGGATACCTCATCAACGCTTAATTCACGCCCACCAGCCCCAACCAAAGCGGCTGCTCAAACACGGCCCATCTTGAAGCCTGATGTGAATTTCCAGACTTTTCGTGAATGGCGGCTACGGTGGACTGATTATGCTACAATGGTGGATCTCCAGAGTTTGTCACAGCCTAAACAACTTATTCAGCTGCGTATGTGCCTGTCCTTGGAAACTCAGCGTGTCTTGGAACATACGTTGCAGGTACCTCCGACCTCTTTGTTGTTTGTAGAGGAGGTACTGGACATTCTACAACGGCACATCAAAGGGCAGTGGAATGAAGCTCTACGCAGGTGGGAATTGTTTAGCTGCAGACAGATGGAGGGCGAGACTTTCGATGCCTTTTATGTACGACTCAAGAAAGCCTCGGAAGAGGTAGATATATGCCCAGGTAATCACCAGCAGTGCGAGGAGACCCAGTTGAAGCAGGTGATCCTGATGGTTGTTAAGGACGAGGAGCTTGTCCAACGCCTCACCTCCCTCGACTCTTCCTCTTCTCTTAAGGATGTTTTGACGATATGTCGCTCCTATGAGGCTGCCAGGTGTGCCACCTCTGCCATCCGAGCTCCCCCTACAGCTGTAGGCGCTGTGTCCCGGTACAAGAAGGACAAGAAGTCTACTCCAACGCCTTCGCCCACCACGCCGACGCCCGGTTCACTTTGTAACAACTGTGGTAAGCAGCACGGAACACAGGTATGTCCAGCTGCTGAGTCTACCTGCAACAGTTGTGACCGTAAAGGCCACTGGTCACTCACAGCACGGTGCCCAGCCAAACGCGTCCAGTGCAATGTGTGCGGTCGTCTGGGCCACTACGACAAGTGTTGCCCTACCAACAAACCCAAGGGACAGCGTCGGCGGAAGCTTCAGCGCCCTTCCACCAGTGAGGGCCGCCCACAGTCTTCCAATCAGAAGCATGACGACCCTGGACAACGCTCTAGCCATATTAGGAATGTGCGCTCCCCCTCGCGTCCCAGGACCAAAGTTCCCAAGCACATCAGCTTCATCGTGACCTACGGCAGTGTGTCATCCCGTCTTCAGATGTTGCGCGACACCGGCGCTGATGCTACAGTCATTGGTCCCCAGCATTTGCAATGCTTGGGGCTCTCTCCAAGTGATCTAGGACCGCCCCCCAAGGATCTCCGCTTCACGGCAGATGGTTCACAGATGGCCCCAGCCCTAGGTTCACTCCAAGCACAAGTCACCTTTGGCAACAGGCCGTGTCAAGCCTGGATTGATGTGCATAACGGTGTCTCGACTCCTTTGCTGTCCTACAGACATTGTCAAGAGTTGGCCATCATCTCCCAGGGCTTCCCCAAACCTATTCTTGAGGTAAAACACGCCAACAGGGTACAAGAAGGGAGCAGCAACGACCTTGCTGCCGCCCTACCCCTGCCTCTTGCCAGTGACACCTCTCCTTCGGATGCTCGGAAGTACTTCCTGAAGGAATTCAGCGACGTTCTGGTTACCAAGTCTGCTCTGGAATCCAAGCCTCTCAAGAAGATGGTAGGTCCCCCCATGAGGATCCATTTGAGGGACCACGCGAAGCCATTCGCTATTTACACCCCCCGACTGGTCCCCCTGGCCTCCCGCGAGGCGGTCAAAAACGAGCTGGTCGCCCAAGAAATTATTGCACCAGCCGGCGATGACCCGTCTCCATGGTGTCACCCTATGGTAGTCGTCGCAAAACCCAAAGGTGGTGTTCGGATCACCACCGACCTCTCCAAGCTCAACAGCCAGGTGTCTCGTCCTGTGCACCCTTCTCCCACGCCCTTTGCAGCTATACGCAGTGTGAACCCGAAGGCGCGCTTCTTCACGACGATGGACGCCCTGTGTGGATACTGGCAGATAGAGCTTGCCGAAGAAGACAGACCACTTACAACTTTCATTACCCCGCATGGACGTTACAGTTATTGCCGTGGCCCCATGGGATTCGCCGCTACAGGAGACGCTTTCTGTCTTCGAGGTTATATGGCTCTACAAGGCCTGGCAAACTGCGTGAAAGTGGTCGACGACATACTCGTGTACGATGAGGATTACATGGATCACCTCTGCCGTATCTACGAGGTGCTCAACAGGTGCCGGAAGCACGGCATCACCCTAAATGCCGACAAGTTTGTTCTGGCCAGCTCTTCAGTGGACTTTTGTGGGTACACCCTCTCAGGGAATGGTATCGCAGCTGACCCGGAAAAGGTCCACGCCATCACGGATTTTCCCACCCCTGCTAACCTCACCGACTTGAGGTCCTTCATCGGTCTCGTCAACGAGTTAGCAGAGTTTTCGCCGGACATCTCCGCAGCTGCCCAACCACTTCGCCCCCTGATGAGCCCCAAGAGGACATTCCTGTGGACCCCCGACCACGACAAGGCCTTCCAGCAAGTGAAACAGGCCCTGTCTAGTCCACCTGTCCTCGCCACGTTTGACCCACCCTTGCCGACGGTTCTGCAGACAGATGCCTCACGCTTGTACGGCGTGGGATACGCCCTATTGCAGGATCACGGTGGAGGCCAGTTCCGGCTCGTCCAGTGTGACTCGCGTTTCCTCTCTGACACCGAGACGCGCTATGCCACTATTGAGTTGGAGCTGTTGGCTGTGGTTTGGGCGATGTCCAAGTGCAGGTTTTACCTCATAGGCCTGCAACACTTTCACCTAGTGACCGACCATCGCCCGCTTGTTCCGATCCTCAACCACTACACGCTGGACGCCGTTGAGAACCCTCGCCTCCAGTGTCTGAAAGAGATGCTCTCGGCGTACGTCTTCACAGCAGTGTGGCGTGCTGGTAAGGAGCTCTGCATCCCTGATGCCTTATCACGCTCTCCTGTCAGCCGCCCTACTCCAGAAGACCATGTGCTCGACGTCGACCTCGCTCCTTCCGTCAGGACTGTGGTCACTCTACACGCCGTCCAATCCCTTCGTTCGGACCTGTCAACAGATGGCGACAAGGCAATGGAGGACCTTCGAACAGTGGCCCGAGATGACCCTTCCTACGTCCGACTCGTCGAGTGTATGAAGAATGGATTTCCTAGCAACCGCTACGACCTTCACAACACCCTGCTCCCGTATTGGAAACTCCGCGATGAATTCTACTGCGACGGAGACCTTGTTCTGTACGGAGCACGTGTAGTTGTCCCTGATGCAACACGTCCCCACGTCATGGCTCGCCTTCACGACAGTCACCGTGGAGCTGAGGCCACCAAACGACGCGCACGACAGACTGTGTTCTGGCCCGGCATCGACTCTGACATCTCCAATGTTGTCCGTGCGTGTGAGCCCTGCCAAGTATTACAACCCAGCCAGCAGCAGGAACCCTTCATGGGTGACGACAACCCCACCCGCCCCTTTGAGTCTCTCTGGTTGGCCGGTTGTCATCAAGTGCGGTAATGACACGACGTCTGCCGCCACCATCAGCAAGTTCCGCCACTACTTCCGTGACGTGGGCGTTCCTGTGCGCCTGCGAACCGACGGAGGGCCCCAGTTCACAAGCCGGGACTTTGCTGTGTTCCTTGACTGATGGGGAGTCCGGCATGTGTTGTCATTACCCCATTACCCGCAGTCCAACGGCCACGCTGAGGCTGCTGTCAAATCCCTGAAGCACCTCATCCTTAAGGTGGCCCCTTCTGGGAATATTGACTGCGAGGCCTTCGACCGGGGTCTTCTTGAACTCAGCAACACACCTAACTACACCGGACGCTCCCCTGCCCAGGTCTTGTATGGACGCCCCCTTCGTTCTTGTGTGCTTGCTCATCCTCAATCCTTCTACAAGGAGTGGCAGGCCAAGACAGAGGATTGTGATCGCCGAGCCGCCGAACGTGTTCAAGACGCCGTCGCCCGCTACAACGACCACGCCCGTTCTCTCCCCAGGTTGAGTGTCGGCACCCAAGTCCGTGTTCAGGACCCGACCTCCCTACGTTGGGACAAAGTGGGCGTAGTCATGGTTCTCGGTAGGTCACGGGACTACCAGGTGCGGTTACCCAGTGGTCGTGTGTGGTGGAGGAACCGCCGTTTTCTCCGCCCCGTAACAATGCCTTCTGCTGACCCCGCCACCAGTGTTGAGTCCCATACCCTTCCCAGTGTTCAAGTCCCTCGACGCTCAGAATGGATCCAAAAGAAAAGGTCCACTCAAGACTTTGCTATGAGCATATAGGGGGGAGGGAGGTGTATGTATATTATGTATTATGTATGTATATTATGTATGCTGTATGTATATTATGTATGTGCTCCATTTGTATACACTATTTATTCAGCCTAGCTAGCAGCGTGTGGCAATGTATTTACCATGTCCCACATGCTTAATTAATGTGCCTGGCGACATATGGAAGCTGCTAATGTATCACTCACCACATGTCGCCTAGAGACTAGTTGACCCCCATAGAGAGTAAGGAGCGCCACCTCCCTTGTGTACATATCTGTTTATCCAGTAAATAGAACCTACGAAACTCTACAGGTGTTTGTGTTTGCTCCTGTAGATGGAACTTGATACCCAGAACACATACACATATAACAACATCCATCATCACTACATATAACACCACCCATCATCACGACATATAACACCACCCATCATCACGACATATAACACCACCCATCATCACTACATATAACACCACCCATCATCACTAGATATAACACCACCCATCTTCACGACATATAACACCACCCATCATCACTACATATAACACCAACCATCTTCACGACATATAACACCATCCATCATCACTACATATAACACCATCCATCATCACTACATATAACATCATCCATTAACACTACTACATTTTACACCACCCATCAACACAACATATAACAACATCCATCATCACTACATATAACATCATCCATCATCACTAGGTATTAGGCAGCTACCAAACAGGGAGGTACTACCGCCTGGGAAGATATTGGAAGCATAATATGTTGTCTAATGGTAGACCCTGCTGCCATATGGCATCACGAAAATTGTGACCAAGTCCCAGATTGCTGATCTGACTTTTTGCCTCATTTACACACAATTGCAGGGTCTCAATTGTTTCTCTTACGATTGACAACACAACGTATATACTGTATATTGTTTCTCACTAATTTTGTTTTCAATTTGTATTTCTTTATGGTTCTTTATTATCATTATTACATTTTCGGCCCCCAGGCCCCGATGTGGGTCAGTGACCTGTGCCTGGGTGGGCTAATCCCCATAAAAAAAAAAAAAATTTAACACCACCCATCACAACTACATATAACATCATCCATTATCACTGCATATAACACCAGCCATCATCACTACTCATAACAACATCCATCATCACTACATATAATATCATCCATCATCACTGCATATAACACCATCCATCATCACTACATATAACACCATCGATCATCACTGCAGATCGGTAAAGTAGTTTCCGAGATTCTCGTGCGGCCACACAAACAACAAACAGACAGACTTCTTTGTTATATATATATATATATATATATATATATATATATATATATATATATATATATATATATATATCTTGATAAAATCACACGGGAAAATGGAAACAACGGAGTACCTTAGCTTTCGTCTTTATTCAAGACATCTTCAGAGGCAACTGGATTACATGGACAGAGAGAGGCTTAAATATACAGGGTGACCTAAAAACATGAGGTCAGGTCAAAATGATGACATCCACTAATCCCCACACCAACACACACGTAGAGGAGCTTAAGAGAAGGGTGGTGACGTGACTAGTTCTGTGGGGTCTGTTACTTACAAATTATCCAAGTGGCTGGTAAAGATGATATCCCCTCTTACAGGCCAAATTTCTAATTCACATATACGCAATAGCAGTGATTTAATTGATAAACTCAAGAAACACAACGAACCGTGCGAATTAATAAGTTTTGATGTAAATTCACTGTTCACTAGAGTACCTGTCAAAGACTTACTTTCATTTCTTAAAGATAAATTACAACTGCTAGATTTAACTATTGAACATGATACTTTCCTGAAATTGATGGAGTTATGCGTAACTGACAATGTGTTTAGTGCAAATGGGAAGTTCTACAAGCAAATATTTGGTATGAGCATGGGTAATTGTCTTTCTGCTCCTCTAGCTTGTATTTATATGGAGTTTTTTGAGTCTAGATTACTACCCAATATAGTGGACTTTATTCCTCCATGGTATAGATATGTAGATGATGTTCTTTGTCTTTGGCCTATAAACAGTGACCCATTTGAATTTTTAGACAAACTTAATAATATTGTCCCCAGTATCACGTTCAAAATTGAAAGAGAAATAAATGAATCCCTTCCATTTCTTGATATGCTTATCATGAGAAATGGCCAAAACTATAAATTCAAGGTATATAGAAAGCCCACACAGGTAGACAGTTTCATTCACTTTTTATCGAATCACCTTGAGTCTACCAAAATGTCAGTTTTTTCTGTTATGTTCTTAAGATGTCTGCGTATTTGTGACTCTGAATTTATTGACGATGAATTGAAACACATTCGTTCTATTGCACATAAACTTGGGTACCCTTCTGTGTTTGTTGATCGTTGTTTTAATAGGGCTAAAAAATCCTTTCATTCCTCTCAAACCAGACAAGTTCCTACACTTAAGAATATTTTGACTCTGCCCTATCGTAATGAATTTGTCCCGTTAGTTCGGTCCCTCAAGCTTCTAAATATTAATGTTGTTTTCAAGTATGACTCAACCATTACTAATATGTTAATAAGGAATAGCCCAAGTTTGAATGTAAATGGTAGTGTTTATTGTATTCCATGTAGCAAATGTAATTGTAATTATGTAGGTCAGACAGGAAAAACACTGCAGCTCAGAATCAAACAACATAAGTATAATATTAGAACTGCATCTGAAAGCAGTGCCTTGTTCGTTCATGTTAGGAATAATAATCACCCCATTGCTTGGGAAAAAAGCTTAGAAGTTTTCAAATCATCTTGTGTCACAGAAAGACTTCTTGTTGAAGCTAGTTTGATTAAGGAATTAAAATCAATAAACCTTAGTGATGGTCAGTTCAAAACTGATAATATGTTACATAAATTTATTTGTCAGTGGCCCAAGGTTAAAAATGCTTTAAAAACCTTTGATCTAGATGTATGATAGTTATTTTGTGGGTCCCCTTTTTTCTGACTTGACTAGTCACGTCACCACCCTTCTCTTAAGCTCCTCTACGTGTGTGTTGGTGTGGGGATTAGTGGATGTCATCATTTTGACCTGACCTCATGTTTTTAGGTCACCCTGTATATTTAAGCCTCTCTCCGTCCATGTAATCCAGTTGCCACTGAAGATGTCTTGAATAAAGCTAAGGTACTCCGTTGTTTCCATTTTCCCGTGTGATTTTATCAAGATTTATCTTATCCACGTTTTCATTGTGGATTTTCATAAAATATATATATATATATATATATATATATATATATATATATATATATATATATATATATATATATATATATATATATATATATATATATATTTATATTTAATATATATATATATATTTAATTGATAAACTCAAGAAACATAATGAACCTTGCGAATTAATAAGTTTTGATGTAAATTCAGTGTTCACTAGAGTACCTGTGAAAGACCTACTTTCATTTCTTAAAGATAAATTACAACTGTTAGATTTAACTATTGAACATGATACTTTCCTCAAACTGATAGAGTTATGCGTACTTGACAATGTGTTTAGAGCAAATGGGAAGTTCTACAAGCAAATATTTGGCATGAGCATGGGTAATAGGGTGTGTCATAGGAGGGAAGATCAGCTAAAACTAATGGCCCATCACTTTTTTGGTAGATTTTAGTGTGTATAAACAGAAAATAATTTCAGTTTCAATATTTTGCAACCTTTTGCTAGGTAAATTTTAGCGTGAAATTTATCGAAAATCTAACGTACAGCTGCATTAGTGCATTACAATTAAATAGTGAACGTTGCTTTCTGACTTCATTCTTTAACAACCCAACTACCAATATTTTTTTCTGTTTCAGATTCTGATGCATTTATAAGTTGATAATATTTGCGATGGCTGCTTGTGTCAGGACGAGGAACCAAAAATCCAGCCATCTCAGTCACTATCTTGGGTCTGGGAGAGAGCTCCTGAAGTCGGAGTTGCCTACATTGAGAGATGCTTTGAGATACGGTGTTTTAATCAGGCAAATCAGTGAAAAGAACCAAAGAACTTACACAAAGACATTGCCAGTGATATGACCAAAGCTGTCTTGGCACAGTACACTCTGGCTAACGCTCAGTTCAAGCCTCCAGTCATAACAAGTCAGAAGAAGATTAGTGAGAGACTGCTAGCCAGTTGGGAAAAGGCAAGAGATATCTCTCTTGGGAGAGGAAAACTTGCAGTTGAGGACAGCTTTGCCAAGCAACTGGACCAGTTATTTGACATAATTACTTGCAAGTGCCCAATTGTTCTCTGTCCTGAGTTTGGATGCGATCGTGACTGTAAATCCGAGGCCCACATCTCCTGTATTTGCAAGCGTGAACTGAAGATTCCTGTGATCGAACTGGCATTTGTCAAATCACAGAGAGAGAAGACTGGCAGTATAGGGGCTCTCATGATTTCAAGCCAAGATATTCCGGAGTCCAAGAGACAGGAGGCTGCCACAGAGAGACAGACGAGGAGAAGAGTTGCCGAGGAAAAGAGACTTGAGAAGGCCCAGGGTGAGGTAAAATAGGCAGATGATTGGAGTCAAGCTGATTCAGAGTTTAATGACTTCCCCATGGCTGATCCGAGTGCTGACCAGGAGAATGGTGACTTTGTCCCTAACCCAGAAAATAATGATCCCAAACCTTCCAGGGATAACATTCGAAATCGGAAAGATATCCCGAGCATAGCTCTGGCCAGCATGCGACACCACACTGGTCTCAGAGAAACTGCAGTGATAGCAACAGCTGCCTGGATTGACGGTGGTTTGATAACACCTGATGATGTTCACCTGGTGATAGATCATAACAAAGTAAGGAGAGCTCAGGAGAAACTTGTAAGTAACCTAGAAGAGGAGTTTGATAAGGGGATAAGAGAAAATGGAATCAATTGTTTGTTCTTTGATGGGAGAAGGGATGACACTAAAGTGTTCATGAAAGTTGGAGATTCTGACAAGGTGTTCCCTGCCATGGTGAAGGAGGAACACTACTCCTGCTGCAGTGAACCAGGAGGGAAGTATTTGTGGCATTTCACTCCAGAGAAAGATGACATCAGGAAACCAGCTGAGATAGTGGCAGATAACATTGTGAACTGGCTCAGAGAGAGGAACGTAGACCAGACCCTGCAGGCCATTGGAGGGGACAGCACCAACACGAACACAGGGTGGCAAGGGAGGGTCATGCAGTGGATAGAGCGGAAGATTGGGAAGAAGCTGGTCTGGATTGTTTGTGACCTCCACACCAACGAGTTGCCACTCAGACATCTGATCCAGGAGCTGGATGGCAAGACTCTTTCAAACAACAGATGGTCTGGTCCTCTTGGCAAGATGCTGGACTCTGCCACTGAGTTAGAAATAAATCCGAGCTTTGAAAAAATCACAGTTGGCCCTCCACTCGTTGAGCTTGCACATACTGTCATTGACGACCTGAGTACTGACCAGTACTATGGTTACATGATTTGCAGTGCCATCAAAACTAGGGTCATGCCTGATAGACTTGCTTACCTGCAGATAGGTCCAGTCTCACATTCTAGGTGGCTCACAACGGCTCTCAGGTTCTGCAGAATTTGGGTCGCTCATCATAAACTGAAAGGGAACCAGCTTCACAACCTGAGACTTACTGTCCAATTCATCGTGAGTGCCTACTTGCCAAATTGGTTCAACACCAAGGTCAAGTCATCGTTCTCCGAAGGTCCGAGGCATGTTCTCTTCCAGCTTGAGCTCCTGAGGAGTCAGCCAAGGAAGGTTGTTCAGATTGTGGAGCAGACTGTGAGGAGATCTTCCTGGTATGCTCATCCCGAGGCAGTTCTGCAGACAATGCTCTGCAGTAAGGATGAGGAGGAGAGAAGAGTGGCAGTCAAAAAGATCTTGGATATGTGACTTATGAGAGGATCTGGGCATGACGAATCAGTTGGTGACGATTCCTTCAGGGTCAGGAAGACTCCTGAAGTCAATCTAGATGCCAAGACCCTCACTGATCTCATAGATCTGGATAACATCCAGGCTGGCAGTGAGCCCCCTCTTACCTGCAGCCTCACCAATGTTCAAGTCAGAGCTTTCCTGGACAACCCCATGCATGTCCCTGCCTGGCCCTCGCACACCCAGAGTATAGAGCGTTGTGTACAGCAAGTGAGCGAGGCCAGCAGTCACGTGTACAGCCAGCAGAGGAGGGAAGGCTACATCTGAGCTCAGGTGGTCAGCAGGGAGGTGATGAGTAGAAACAGAAGCAAGAAAGACATGTTCTCTATGGTGTGCAGCAACACCGGGTCGTAGTAGTAAAATCGGTTTTTGTATTTGATGATTTTGTTTTCTAAAGGAATATTAAATTTAATAAATGTGTCAAGATCATTCGTTTCACTATTCTGGATCATTTTCATCCTAATAAATTAACCTGATACATTTGCTTTACTTTAAATAAGCTATTTAGTGGTGTTGGTAAAAGGGTGGGAATACTGAATTTTCTTAAGATTTCAAGTTAAAATTTACCGAGCAAAAAATATAAACTTTTTAAATCTGAAGATATCACATGATTCTGCACATAGAACTACATCATTAATACCATGAGCCGATTTTTCAAACTCAAAAAAAAAAATTCGCCTCCGTATGACACACCCTAATACCACATTGTTTGAAGGTAGGAGAGAGCCTTGGTTTTCTTCCACACTAGTGTCAAAATTATTACTCAGTATTCAAACCAGTTCTTGTACAAGCCGTATTACTTCTGGAGAATTCCTAATTTATTTGCCAAATAAGTGTGTTTTTCAAATTTGTTCACAAAATATTGGCGTCTTTTCTTTAAAATAATCTTAATTTATATCTTTTCATACTTTTTTTATTTCCCCCCTTTTATATTATTACATTTATTATTATCTATATTCTTTTCTTTCAAAACTTACTTTTTTGTATGTTTGACATTTCAAAATTTGATACTTCATTGCGCTTTTAATTCTACCCAATTGCCATATTTTTCAAAATTTTTTCGTACCACAAACATATCTTTTCTTATTCCTCTCTGGAGAACCACCACATGTCTTTTACATTAACCGATTATTTGAGTCTGTTCATTTATGATCTTTGGTTAAAATACAGAAAATGCTCAGATGTAATGTCGAAACTTGTCTTAATCAAATCGTCCCACGTAATCAATATTTAACACATGTTAGTATAAAATCAAGAATCACGTGATAATGATGTGTTTTTTGGGATAACGAAGGAAAGTAGATGTGATAGAAACTACTACAGGGTAAGTTTATTTTTAGTTACAATGCAAAGACTTTTTCTTAACGAGTTCATACGAACACTAAATTTGTCTACTCTGTTGTTGATATCAGGCATGCATTAATTTACATCTATAAAGAAAGATCAACCCTGTGTTTAATCTGTATACTCTACTCAAGACGTTTTGGGGTTTATACAGCAGGGATATATTTTTATTTTTTTATCGACACTGAAAGTTATGATGTCATCGGAGGGACAATATTTATTTATTGATAACTATAAATTTAATGAAAGTTTAAATGACTGGAAAGTAATTTCACAGTCGTCAGTGTGTGAATCAGCCGCAAAACATTTATGCTATCACTAAAGGAAGATAGAATATGAGGCACTTGGCTGTGATACCAGAGAGGAGGAAAATATTTAGGTTTAGTGTAACAATAGAGATCATTAGCGACATTCTTTGTGGTCATCACAGGTGAGGACATCACAGTTGTAACGTTCACTGATTCTTCCTTCAATGGTCGAGGGTTGACACGACGGGGACGCCTGTTGACATTTCCCTTTTTGTGCCATCGACTTATCCACCTGTGTACGGTTGTGACACTTGTACCTGTCTCTCTCGCGATAAGGCGGGTCGACATGCCTCTCATCCACATCCCCACGAACCTAGCACGGTCATCCAAAGATGTTTGTTTGTATCCGTATTGATGTCCCATAGTCCTGTATGAATGAAACAGCAAAGTTTACTTTTGCAATTTCTAATTGATGGTAGTGGTTAGTAGAGATGCATCGGAACTTACTGTAGTTCCTGCCGGTTACTTCCAACAGGAACCTCGATTTTATGGAGTTCCGGTTCTGGCCGAAACTTCGGTAAAATAACCGTCCGGGAACGAAACTTTTTATAGTGGAATGTAGATTATGTAGTAACATTCAAAACATAATATTCCAACCTATTACAATACATTTAATTGACAAATTACTATACAGCTGTTGAACTGGATACGTACTGGACGCGTCACTCTGATGGCTCTGTGCCCTGACAAACAAGACGTCAAGAACTCAGGTTACACCGCAGAACCAGTTGCAGCTATTTAAGGTTCTTCACAGACCCTCGGTTCTGTGTGTATTTATAAATAAGGAGAACTGAAATTTTAAACAGTATAATTTAAAAAATACCACATGCAGTAAAGGGATCATTAATACAAGGTTTTATGTTATCTAGTAAGCATATATGATTTACCTTTGAACAGCACGGTAACTTTTTGTGAACCACTGCATTAAGTAAATAATGAATAACCTAAACCTTTATATTCGTAACTTTAGTTTAACAAATAACTTTAATAAAAATTATCATGGACCAATAATATCATACAGTTCTAGGATATCTGAATGTCATGTACAGATCCGTTCACAAGTTCGTTATACACACTCAGTAAAGGGTGCATAGCCTGTTGCGCCCTTCCTGGACGTCAGGTCACTACGCCTACTCTCCCACTCAAAGTTCAAAGGATTTAATTTATAAGAGATATGAATTTAAGTTACATCTTTCAGAACTTTCGCGTATAATGATTTTGTCGAAAAGTTAATGCCATTGATAATATATCCATTAACCGCTGAATTTACGGAAAAAATAAACGAACATGACCTTCCCTGTTTACCATCCAAATAAATCCGTTAACCGTCTCAAACCTCACTCAACAGATGCTACCAAGAAAAACAGTTTGAGACCTCGAGACTCGGAACGTCAGTTAGTTGATTTTTTTATTTTGTAGATCATGAACCAGAAAACGCATAACAATAACATTAAAATTCTTGACACCTGCAAGGATTTTTACTTACCATGACGATGTTTATGAAGAAAAAATAATTAATTTTAATGAATTTCCAAATAACAAAATGTATTACGAAGCTTGATATCGAACAGCTCCACCCCCGTTACTCGATCTCCCGATTCGATGTTCCGAACCTCGAGTCATGGATCTAGGATACGTTGGGTGGCCCATAGCTTGGTCTCATGGTTAAACTCTCCGGAGCTCCGTATCTGTGTTGTTCAGATCTCGAACGGAGTTGTAATGAAGCGGTGCACCAGGGAGGAAGGCAGAGCACTCCAGGACGGACGAGGGTGTGGAGCTGGTGATCGCTGGTCGGCGGAGCCGGTTGTGGTTCATATCAACTTGTGTTACTCTGGCTTAGAATGTAATGTAAGTTTGTAATGTTTATGTACATTTCTATGTGGTAGGAATAGGGTGATTGTTAGAGTATTGTCTTATATTTATGTACAGTAAGTGTTGTATGAGTGTGGCGATTGTTAATGTTTGATTATTGCTGGTTGCTAGTGTTTCTTGTCTCGAACACTGCTGGAGACAGCTGGCAACTCAAGGCCGTTTGTTTACTATACTACGTAGTAAAAATTATGAATGAATGTAAAAGTGATTGATTACTTAGTTCCCCGTTGCTTAATTAATGGTTGGGCTTTGTTGTTTCGCATTATATTATGCCTTTCTGCTAGTATATACTGTTAATTTGATTTTAAAATGGATAGAGCAATGAGCCAACCTATATGAATTTATGTTTAGACAATGAAACAAAAGTAAAAATCGGTAAGTATGTTAACGAACATCATGCATCGGGCGCAGCTGTGTGCAGGCTGTTTATGAGGTTGCCTGTTTATCATTAATTTATACTAATATTGTCTTCAAACGTTTAATCCCTTTCGGGTAATTAATGCAGCTGTATGTAAACGATGCTAAACAAAACTTCTTTCTAAAGACGCTTATTTCTTGCAACACAAACTGTGTTTTACTTCCCTGTGGGATTAAGCAGAATCATCTGTTCACTGCTACCTCTAGTAAGTGTGTGTGTGCGTGTGCGCATGTGGAGTGTGTGTGCGCATGTGGAGTGTGTGTGTATGTGTGTGTGTGTGTGTGTGTCAGTCTGAGTCTGTATTTAATAATGACGTTGTTCAATTGAAGGTCATGGTAATTAATCTTACGAACCATCCGTGTGATGGTGTGAATTAGTACTGTAGCATATGCCTAATACTTTTACAAGCCATTATCTAGCAATATCATTGTCATTCCAAGATTATGAATATTGTAAGCAGCAAATGGCATTTCTTTCGTTGAGTGACTCTTTGTTGGGGCCCCCCCCACCCCCCTAAATCCTTGTTTCTGACTTGTGTCGATTACGTCACGTTTAGTCTGGTGTCTTTAAAAAAATATATATTCAATTTTTTCCAAAAATGTGCATAATGTATTATAAATTTGTATCTTATTTATTTATTTATTCGTTTATTTTTTATAAATTCATAATAAATATAAATATAACGCTGACGTTATTGGCGGGAAGGTGGGGGAGACAGAGGTGTTGTCAGTGCTGACTACCCTTCCACTCCCTCAATTGTAGAAGGACCCTGCCAACATGGAATACCACACGGAGAAAATCACTGAACGTGGAAGAATAATCGGCATGAAAGAGGCTGAGTTTTCACTCACTGAAATTGCACGAGAATTGGGTTTTTCTCGGTCAACTGTATATAATTGGATTAAGCGATGGGAAGAGGAGGGAAGTTTAAAGGACCACCACAGGACGGTAATGCCGCGCAGAACAACACCTGCACAAGTTGAAGCCATCAGGAATTTCGCTGAGGCCAACCCCTTCAAGACTTCATTTTCAATAAGAGAGGATCTCCAATTAAATATTTCCCCTTTAACAATCAGGCTAAGACTTCACGAAGGAGGCAGTCACCATAGAACTCCCGCCACCAATGAGAAGTTAAATGAGCGACATCGCGAGGGCAGGTTGCAGGTTGCTCGACGGTATGCTGAAGAAGGCTTACATTTCTGGGGAAGAATAATATTCATTAACAGATATATATATATATATATATATATATATATATATATATATATATATAGAGAGAGAGAGAGAGAGAGAGAGAGAGAGAGAGAGAGAGAGAGAGAGAGAGAGAGAGGTCAGATTCATGTGGGTAATGTCACTGTTCACTGCCATGCAGGACAGAGGTTCGTACACAAAGAAAGAAATACATCATATTCATTATCAGTATATATAGGTCAGTGGTTCACATACATTGGACGTCATATTCTAATTGAAGACAAATCAGTTTGGGCTAGCAAATTTGAGATAAACAGCAAGAATGTCCTCAAGCACCCCCGATTCAATGCAGTACTTACAAAGGTCAACCACGAAAAAAATCAGAGAGGGAAACGGAGATAAAGAAACAACTGTATAACGACACAATTCCTACAATATGTAATGGTCCGATCACAGCTGTCCGATCCGGCTCTTGAAGGCACCTGTGAAGAGGAAATTGATCTTTTATATTCCAATCTCATAATCTCATATTTAATAACTTAATGTCATGCCTTTCACAATATATTTATGTATTCTTGGATAACGTTTATTGTTGTAACCGCCCAATGAGCGACTGTGGGATAATGAGACCCTTGCCCGTAGGACTCGATTGTTCTTTATTTGAGTAGAGTGGGGTGATAAACCATATAAAAACTTACGTGTTTCGGGTCTAATGTAGGACTTATTAGCTCCCTCACTTGTTAGCTCACTGGACGGCTAGAGACTATCTTCTGAACCCCACAAGGAGCGAGTCAGCCCGAAGCAAGGGCATCTGTTTCACATTTAACACCTCAGCAAAGTTCGTTGTCAACACTGGCTCTCTCCTGTCTCCCTTTCTTTCTCTCTATCCCTCTCTTTCTCCTTCTCTTCTAGTTTATCCTACTGTGGCGGTAACAACTGTAATGGTTGTATTTGTATATATTTTTCTCTTTTCAGTTATTATAACAAATGGGAAGAAATCTTTGCCAAAATACCAAACTATGTTACAACGTCACCCCACAATTATTTCATAACTTACAATAATGCTCTAACACTCACGCACACTTGCATATACACATACACATACGCACGCGCTCGTGAAGAAAGTCGATTTCAACGGAGTTCTTGCTGTTTTTATAATTATAAAAAAATTATTACATTAATTAATGAAATCTCGTACTGTAGGTGTAGCTAATGCGGTAGCATATGTATTGTATTGCATTGTATCCATTACGATTGTCCTCCGAGTAAACTTAGCTTATATATTTCAAATGACATTTCTTTCGATTATTATTGCTTGTTTGTCCGCAAAAAACCTTGTTTTTAAACTGGTTCATCGGAGGATCTCATTGGAAAGTCTTTCATTTCGTAAAAACTGTGTAGTATCCATTTAATGAAATATAATTTAAACATAAATAAATAGATAAAAATAAAATATTATATATAAATTTCTCTTTCCAGGGAATGTAAAATAAATTATTTCATTAAATATACTAAATAATACTGTTTCATTTATACAACTGTTTTCACAGACAAGCATTGATACACACACACAGGCTAAGGCACACACGCACACACACAAACACACACTTACTTGAGGTAGCAGCGAACAGATGATTCTGTTTAATCCCACCGCGAATTAAAATAGCAGTTTGCGTTGCATGAAATCAGCGTCTTTAGAAAGAACTCTGTTTAGCATCGGTTACTTAGGACAGGATTAATTAATCGAAATGGATTAAATGTTTGAAGATAATATTAGTATAAATTAATGATAAACAGGCAACCTCTTAAACAACCTGCACACAGCTGTGCTTGATGTATGATGTTCTTTAACATACTTACCGATTTTTACTTATGTTTATTTATCTAAATATGATTTCATATAGGTTGGCTCATTGCTCTATCCATTTTAAAATCAAATTAATAGTATATACCAGCAGAGAAGTGCAATAAAATAAAAGACAACAAAGCCCAACCATTAATCGCGCGTCAGGTCAGGTCAGGTCAACATGGCTGGCCAGACATATTCTCGGATCTAAAGTGTTATTGGTGGGGACATACTCCCTGTGTGGGAGCGGGAATTTGACAATGTGTCCGTGAATATCGGATGTCGCCTTAAGCATTGCCACCCAAGGTTTCTGCTCATCCCCGACGGCATAAATTGTAAATATTCCGTGTGTTCACCGGCGTTCTCCAAGTGAGTGGTAGGATAATGAGGAGGCTCGGTAGGCCTGCTTTGACAGGGGTGGTCCCGAGACTATCGCCCCTATGGGGCCGAGAGTGCTGCCCATGCGGTCGCCCCCCACCCCCACCTCCACCATAGTAACGGACACTTGATGTAGGGTCTCGACGAACCAAGTGAGGATTTTCTGAGGTGTTGTGCCGTCAGAAAAACAGTTACTATTAAGAACAAGTGAAGTGTAATAAAAGTGCTTATAAACTGAGAATGCACCTGTTACCTTACACCACACCTTACACCTGAACTAACGTGTCGTGGGTTGAGTACTGGGGAGTGGGTCTGCCAGGCAGTAGTTCTATTGAAACTAAAATTGACTTTTATACTGTATCTAACCAGAAAAACAGAGATACTATTAAGAACAAGTGAAGTGTAATAAAAGTGCTTATAAACTGAGAATACGCCTGTTACCTTAGTCCCCCCCCCCCCCCCCCCGACACCACACTCCCTCCGCTCCCAGGAGGCCTCAAGGACATCGCTGGCCTACATGTCGCCTCTGTGCCCCAGTGTATATGGCCTAGATTCCATCTAAAATCTAACCATGGCAGGAGTCATCGCTGGGCGGCGCTCTGCCTATGTCCTTGATGAAGAAAATGAAGAGGACAGTCATAGCGACACTGAAGCTGGCTTTCAGAAGTTTCAGACACGGCAGCAGAAACGCAAGATGAGGACCAAGGGAAGGAAGCAGAGGAGAGCCAATAGGGGCATCCCCCCCCCTCCCATTGCTCCCCGGGCTAAGTACATGCGCCTTGCCTTCCCCGAGAACGCAACCAATTTGATGAAGATTAATTGGTTGACTGCCCTGAATAAGGATTATGGCATGGCTAAGCTGAATGTTGTCGTGCCAGGTAACACCCCTCGTTTTGTCTATGTAGGCCGAGAGGAGACAGAAGCTATCCAACGCTTCATTGATGGTAGGGTCGGTTCAATACACCTTATTAAGCGAGATGAACCTGTTCGACCCCAAAAAATGAGGGAATACCTTGTCACCCAATTCCCCAAGGGTATTCCCCCCAAGAGAGCTCTGTCACTCCAGGGCGTCCACAGTGCAAGGAGACTTTATAAGGATGGTGCACAACTTAGTAGGATCATCATTGTCTGGAAAAGGCAGGAACCACCTCCTGAGAAGTACAGCTTCTTTGGCAGCACGTACGGCACCCCTAGTAACATCAGTCGGTGGATTCCTCCCCCTGTGGTGTGCTACAACTGCTTTGGGGTCAATCATGTGGCGAAATACTGTCACAAGCCAGCCACCTGCGGCTACTGCGCAGGAATGCATAACACAAGCAGCTGCCCCATCAAGGAAGGTGCCTCTCAGGACGGAAGAGCGCAGGACTCCCCATCTGAGTGGCAGTGCGCCAGATGCAGGAAGAAGGGTGTGACGGCCTGGCATCCAGGTTGCCTTGGGAGCCCGCCTCCACCCACAATAGCGGTCACACTCAGTGACGCCAACGCTACAGGGTCGCCGCCAACGCCTGAAATCAACAGCTACACCTCCCCACCTAGGAGGCAGTGTTACAGGTGCAGGGAGGAGGGTGTGACGGCCTGGCATCCAGGTTGCCCTGGAAGCCCTCCTCCACCAACAAAAGCGGTCCCACTCAGTGATGCCAACAGCAACACGGCGGGGTCGCCTCCAGCACCTGAAATCAACAGGGACACCTCCCCACCCAGGGGGCAGTGTCCCAGGTCCAGGGAGGAGGGTGTGACGGCCTTGCACCCCAGTTGTCCTGGGAGGTCGCCTCCATCCACAATAGCAGTCCCACTCAATGATGCCAATGCGGCCGGATCGCCTCCACCACCTGAAGTCAACAGGCAGAGTGACTCTCCTTCGTTAGCCAATGCAGGTCAGGTTAAAGCCTGCCAAGTAAGTCTACCAGTGAACAATGACAGTGATAGTGCTAGTGGAGCTTCTGAAGGAGCTAGTGCCTCCTCTCATAATGATGCCAACTTGAGGGTGAGCAGCCAGAACGAGACCGATAGTGATGGGAGCATGGATGGGGAGAATGAGCCCCAGACTGCCAGCGTGGTCTCTACAATAGTCCCAGGTCTGCAGACTGTTCATGACCCTGTAAGTTTTCCATTGTTTAATGAGGAGGAACTCGCGGGACTGATGAAGCAACCCGCGTATAAAAATCCTACTGGAATAAGGGCTGTGAAGAACATTATCAGGAAATCCAGAGGTGCAGAAATTGGAAGGGTCAGCTTATTGGTCAGGCTGATCTATGAAGCCAGCGTGCGACTCTCTACGTTAAACACAAGCTGGGAAAAGTAACACGAACGCTTAGGTTCATTTCATGGAACATCCGGAGTGTTAATCGCAGAATTAATGATCTACAATGGTTTGTTAAAGTTTTTGACATTGATGTAATTGGCTTACAAGAACCTTACACGTCCAGCACCCAGAGGAAAGTTGCACCCAGGATAGCTGGGTTTACAGCATATAATAGTGGAGCAGGAAGTGGCCTGCTCACATATGTAAAGAATGGTCTGGTCTGTAAATGGATTAAAACTCACAATGATGAAAGTATTCACTATCAACAATTTACAGTAAAGACAGCAAACAGTCAATTTTCGCTGTATAACATCTATGTTCGGTGTAATGAACTGCGAGCGGACGTGTTACCAAAGCCATCAGGTAGCAATGCTATGCTGTGTATGGGTGACTTTAACTCTCGTCACACTGTCCTCGGTGATGTCCAGTGTAACTCTAATGGGAGGGTGTTCGTGAATTACATCAATAATCATAATATCACTGTATACGACACAGACAAAGTGACACATCTGATGGGGGGCAGACTTGATTATGTGATTGGGTATAACCTAGTAGACAGTAATGTCAAGGCTAAGGTCATCTCAGACTACCTTGTCAGTGATCATTATGCAATACTTACTGAATACACTGTTGCTGATGTCAAGTGTGAACCCCATCCTAAGCTCAGAATTAACATCCCAGATAATCTTAAACTGCACTTCAAGGCCTACATCCACAGATGGTATGCTGGATATACACCTGGGTCAGTGGATGAATTTTGCTGTGATCTTGTAAATGTCATTACCACATATTATACCACCTGGGTTAAGTCAAGGAGGAAGGGGGGCAGCACTAAACCACCTCTGTGGACACATGACCCCATCCTCACCAAAGAAGGAGAGAATGTAAAACAGCTTGCCAACACTTATAAGCAAAATAAAACTAGTGATAACCTTTTGGCATTCCTCAAAGCTAACAGAGAATTTCGTGAACTCAAAGGTCAGGTGAGAAACACCTATTGGGAACAATTCTTACAGGGGATTAATAGAACAACCACTCTAGCAGAAATGTGGAAGAAAATTAGAGCCATTACCAAGTCACCCACCCCAGTCCAGCTTCATCACAGCCCTGCAGAATATGCTGACATGCTATTAGACCAATGGTCTAGTGTGTCACGAATCACTTCCCTGCCTCCTGACATACAACAATATCTTAACACCTCACACATTAATAGGGGTTTCAATATTGAAATAGCCTGTTCCTCACCAGACCTTACCGACCAGTTTCCTATAACGCACCACGAACTAACAACAGCACTAATGAAAGGTGAGTCATCCTCCCCTGGTGAGGATGGCATAACCTATAACACCCTGAGATTGTTGAATGAGATCCCTAACCATCCACTGCTTGACCTGTATCAAATGAGCCTCACACAGGGTATTCTGCCTAAGACATGGACTCATGGAAACATAGTTCCAATCCCTAAAGCTAATTCTCCAAACTTCAGGCCAATTTCACTTACATCCTGTATGTGTAAAGTCCTTGAAAGAGTTGTTCTAAACCGTCTTATGTTTCAAGTCAAAGACAAACTCGCCCCTAATCTGTACGGGTTCATGCCCGGGCGTAGCACACAGACATGCTTTGCAGAATATCTTGTTCACTCAAAAGATAAGACACAAACAGCCTTCATAGACCTTAAATCAGCCTTTGATGTAGCTAATAGAGACATTATACTTGAGCAACTAGCTAATTTTGGCATACAAGGTAACCTCCTGACATGGATAAAGGGTTATCTGTCCAACAGGTATGCCAGTGTTCTGTTTAGGGGAGTTAAAAGTACCAGAATGAGATCATTTGAGCTGGGCACGCCTCAGGGAGGAGTGTTAAGTCCTATGCTCTTTAATATACTGATGCACAAGCTTATTGCTGACATTCCAGTTCAACCAAACGAAGCCGTAATATGCTATGCTGATGATATCTGCATTATGACACAAACCAAACTCAGGCTCCAAGCCTTGCTGGATGTATTTGCTCGGAGAACTGTTGAATGCGGTCTCATAATATCTGTTGACAAGACGAGGGTCCTCAATCCTCGTCCTGCTCACCCTCTGCCTCTTGACTATAACATTAACAGCATGCCCTTGGAACTATGTAGCTCCTATAAATATCTTGGAATTTGTGTGAATGATGCAAACTTTGTCAGCAACCTTCGTGACAAACTAATGCAGCGCATTAAACCCCTCAGAACCCTTGTTGGCAAGGGCTATGGAATTAACATCACCTATGCTCGTACTTTTTATCTTCACTTCATTCGTTCTGTAGTTGACTATCATGCTCTCCATCTTGTGACTATTCCGCCTAAACAACTCAACAGCCTTGAGGTAGTGCAAAATGAAGCCATGCGCATCATCCTAGGTTGCCCAAAATCAACCAGAATTGTAAATATGAGGAAAGAGCTCGGACTGCCCTCCCTATCTGAGAGGATAGCCCTACTTAATACCATGTTTTGTGTCAAAGTTTTGAAGAACAATAGTTCTCAAACTACAACTCAAACTGAGTTGATGTTCTATCTAAGTAATCCCGACCATCTCGCCAACCTTTCAAAAAAGACTCTCTTTGGGGCGTGGCTTCATAAAAGTGTTGCAGATCTCCTGAAACTGAATGTCCCAATCACCCCAGACGAACCTATTAATGCCATTCCTCCTTGGCTGGACATATCAGTTCCTATTAATTACACTCCTGTTGGTAGTAAGCAAATGTTAAACACCGATGTGGTGAGATGTGTCACACTAGAAACTATTAACAGACACATAGAGAGTATTAAATCAAGTGAATGTTATGCTTTTACTGATGGTTCTGTGCAGACAAACACAGGTAGAACAGGCTGTGCAATTGTAATATATAAAGAAAAAGAGATGATAGTGTCAAACAAACAAAGGCTAAACAACTGGGCCAGCACAACACAAACTGAACTAACTGGAATCTACTTAGCCACAGACTACCTCAAAGAAAATGGAGGTGGGGTGATATTCTGTGACTCTCAAAGTGCTTTGAAATCAATGAACAGCCCGTCAGGTTCTATGTCTAAAGTTGCATGTGATATTAAAAGGAATGTGATAACTGCCAATGAGAACAACTTTCGTATCGAATTTGTGTGGATTCCGTCCCATGTTGGAATCAGGTATCATGACCGTGCTGATAGACTGGCCAATGAGGGGTGTAAGAAAGAAAATGTTGACCGTGACCTTGGTCTGTCCAATGCCGTAATTAAAAACATTCAAGTCAGAATCATGAACTCTGATCTAGAAGAAGTGAGAAATGCAGAGAGACCTGACAGTTGTAGCATTAGTAAATATGACAAATTTTGTAACAAGAGGTACCGGTATGGCCAGCATAAGGACAGAACCAGACAATGTGATGTAGTCGTGGCCAGAATTAGGCTAGGATACAGACACATCTGGCAAGTTAGTAACGCTGTACCCATACCGGAACACTCAGCATGTAAACTTTGTGATAAACCTTTAAAGCATACACTTGAACACTATATTATTGAATGTGACACTGTCAAAGACTTCAGGCCACCTGACTTACTGTATCTTGAACTATGTAATTACTTCATTGAATCAGGTGTGCTTGAGGACATTCTTGCTGTTTATCCCAAATTTGCTAGCCCACACTGATTAGTCTTCAACTAGAATATGACTCCAATGTATGTGATCCACTGACCCATATATGCTGCTGGTGAATGTGATGTATTTCCTTCTTTGTGTACGAACCTCTGTCCTGCGTGGCAGTGAACAGTGGCATTACCCACATGAATCTGACCTATATATAGTGTCAATGAATATGATGCATTCTTTGTGTACGAACCTCTGTCCTGTATGGCAGTGAAAAGTGACATTACCCACATGAATCTGACCGACGTATATGTATGTATGTGTGCGTGTGTGCATGTATATGTACGTGTACATGTATATGTGTATGTATATACGCATATGTATGTATATGTGTGTGTGTGTGTGTTTACATATATGTATATGTACTGTCAATGAATATGATGCAAATCTTTGTGTACGAACCTCTGTCCTGCATGGCAGTGAACAGTGACATTATCCATATGAATCTGACCTCTATACATTTATAGTTGTTAATGAATATGATGTATTTCTTTGTGTATGAACCTCTGTCCTGCGTGACAGTGAGAAGTGATACCACCCTCAGTGTCAAGACCTGACTGAATTACTCAGAATAGGCAAACTGTACTACAAGCTCTGCCAATAAATTTGTTAAACCAAAAACAACCATTAATTAAGCAACGGGGAACTCAGTAATCAATCACCGATCACTTTTACATTCATTCATAATTTTTACTAAGTACTATCGTAAAGAAACGGCCTTGAGTTGTCAGCTGTCTCCAGCAGTGTTAGAAGAATCTTGAACGAGACTGTACAATACCTGAGTAAGACTGAGTAGTGTTGTAGCAATAGACTAAACATGAGGTGAAATGTAAACAAACAAAACTTTCGAGTCTGCGGGGGTCGGTTCCCGCCCGGTTCCTGGTAAGGTGTCCAGCTCAGGAACATAAGTACGTAACACTATATATTTTTAACCTTGGGCCACTGACAAATAAATTTATGTAACATATTATCAGTTTTGAACTGACCATCACTTAGGTTTATTGGTTTTAATTCCTTAATCAAACTAGCTTCAACCAGAAGTCTTTCTGTGACACAAGATGATTTAAATACTTCTTAGCTTTTTCTCAAGCAATGAGGTGATTATTATTCCTAACATGAACGAACAAGGCACTGCTTTCAGATGCTGTTCTGATATTATACTTATGTTGTTTGATTCTGAGCTGCAGTGTTTTTCCTGTCTGTCCTACATAATTACAATTACATTTGCTACATGGAATACAATAAACACTTCTATATATATATATATATATATATATATATATATATATATATATATATATATATATATATATATATATATATATGTGTGTGTGTGTGTGTGCGTAAAGACCTTAAATGCATTATTAGCAACTTACATGTGAAAATGACAACCTGTATATGCAAAGAGACTAAAATTTACTGGTCAACTAAGAAATTGTGTACGAAAATAAAATATACGGTTGAGCAAGCTTAGGGTGCCAAGAAGACTTCAATTCATCTACTTGAAAATTTCCGAAACGATTCTCTATGTAAAACAACAACGGAGATTCACAGAAATATTAGTCCGAGAAAATATCATTGTATGAGTTTTATTTGAACTTACTGGCACAGCAGGTGGGGCAGCAAGGAGATTATGAAACGGCTTGTTAGCTGTCTGATGTGTTGAGCAAGACTGGCTGGTGAGCGCATCGGGACCCATTTATTAAGGAGTCGATTTCACTGGTTATTTCATTGGGTGACGTCACAGAGTAGACTCGGTGAGAAAAGTTTTTAATAAGTCAGTGTTACTTTCTGTTTCTCGGGTTTGTATGAGTTAATGTGGATTTACAGAAAACATAAAGGGTGTTCATAAAGGCCTTTACCAGTTTTGAATGTTTATTACAAAAAAACCAAAAGGGATAGAATTATATAAAAAAATGCATCAAGTTCCTTGGCTAATCAAGTTTTTGCATTTGCTTTAAAGGTTCTTTTGAACTAATGTCTACTGTGTTGTTGAAGATTAAAAGTGGTGGTATCTATACAAGAGACAGCACACTGTCATCTGGCTTCCATGAAATTGCATTTTTCATGCAAAAATTTTTTGCACAGTTGTGGTTGGTACTTGCAGTTCCCTAAATTTTTCTCACGGTCGGATTTTTCTATATCAGCGTTGTTCATCTGATATCTGGTTACTCTGTTTACATCTAGGCCAAGTACGTAAAATTTGTCCACATTAAATTTCATCTGACTTTTTAAGATCATATTTTTTTTTTTTTTAGATCTTCCTTTAGTTTTGCGGAGTCTTTGTCAGATTTAATTATACGCCCAATTTTATAGTCATCAGCAAATTTACTTCCGGTATGTTGCTGTCTACGCCTATATCTATATTGTTTAGTGTATGATAAATAGTAATGGTCCAAGTCCTGAGCCTTGGGGTAATCCACTAATAATGTCATACCAATATGATTTAGTGCCATTAATGCTGACTCCCTGTTTCATGTCCTTTAACCACACCCTAATCCAGTTTAGAATATCTCCTCCAATTCCATGAACCTCCACTTTTCGTTTTAGCCTTACCTAGGACACATCGACGGGTTTGGTGAGGTCAGTCCAGTTGAAGTGAATGTAGAAGCCATCAACAACCTACCGATTCCTGAGACCCGAAAGGAGGTCATGAGGTTTTTGGGTATGGGTGGATACTACAGACGGTTCTGGTCAAACTTCTCTCAAGCTGCGACTCCACTGACTGACTGAGGGATTTTGGACTCAGTAACTTCTTAATAATAGTGATAATATTTTTGTGTGCAGTTAATATTCCTTAAATAATTTTGATAGTATTGTTTTTTAATGGTGTGTCACCAATTGATGCCAGAGAATGAGGGAACTGTTTTTCAGATGAGTTTTCTCCCTTCTGTTGCAAGTGATACTGTGATTTAGTTCCTTTAATGCATTTAATATTTCTTTATAATTTCAATCTCAGGTATAACCTTTGTTCCCCAGAGTAGTGTTAAGTTAGGTTAGGAGGTGTGTATCGGTTGGGGTAATATAATTTTGTTGAGTGCCCTTAAGGCCTATTCATTGTAGAGTTATTAATTTCTTATATTTTTTTAATACCATTTTCTCAGTGATTGATATTATTTTGTTGAAAACCCTTAAGGCCTGCATCTGTTGGTGTAACATAATTCTACTGAGTGCACTTTAGGCCTATTCATGGTGGAATTAATAATTTCTTATTTTTATACCATTTCCGCAGTGGTGGATATTATTTTGTGAAAACCCTTAAGGCCTGTTTCATGCGTGCAAGCAACACTTCTTAATACTTTGAATTTATTGTTGTCTAATGAGGCATTGTCTGAATTTCTAATAATTTCAATATCATGTATAACTTTTATTCCCCAGAGTAGTGTTTTAAGTTCGGGTTAAGAGTTGGGCACATGTTGGTGTACCATTATTTGATTATGTCTGTAGTGTTGGAGGGAATATAAGTGTAAAAATTTTACAGTGTGTCTCATTAATCCCGATCACAGACGCTATCCTTCCACGGGTCACGGAGAATTCATTTTCTTTGTAAATTTAAGTGTTTTTGTGCTGGTTCGGGTTTTTTCTCCAAGGGGGCGCTTACACTGCAGTTACCATCTAAAAAAATTTAATAATCCCCTAGTCAAGCGAAAATTAATTGCCAGTAATTCCGACCGGATGCATATATATATATATATATATATATATATATATATATGCAAGTAAATCACTGTAGGTGCGCGTGATCTAGGTATATGCTGATAACGACAAGGAAAGAAGAAAACACGAAGTTCCCAAGCGCTAATATATGTATCCGGTCGGAATTACTGGCAATTGATTTTCGCTTGACCAGGGGTTTATTAAATATATATATATATGTATTTATATATATCTTGATAAAATCTTACGGGAAAAAGGAAACAACAGAGCACCTTAGCTTTCGTCTTTATTCAAGACATCTTCAGAGGCAACTGGATTACACGGACAGAGAGAGGCTTAAATATACAGGGTGACCTTATAAAACATGATGTCAGGTCATAATGATGTCATCCATTAATCCCCACACCAACACACACGTAGAGGGGCTTAAGAGAAGGGGGTGACGTGACTAGTCAGGTCAGGTCAAAAATAAGGGACCCACTAAATAACTATCATACATCTAGATCAAAGGTTTTCAAAGCATTTTTAACCTTGGGCCACTGACAAATAAATTTATGTTACATATTATCAGTTTTGAACTGACCATCACTAAGGTTTATTGATTTTAATTCCTTAATCAAACTGGCTTCAACCAGATGTCTTTCTGTGACACAAGATGATTTAAATACATTTTAAATACATTTAAATACATTTTATATTTTTCCAGGCTAGAATTATATTGTTTTGTTTTTGTGTATGTGAATCGTTTATATTATTAAAGTCAGTAACACTGTAATAGCATTAAAAATGAGACGTTATGTCAAGTACGATGTTTGGGTCAGTCAGCAACCCATATCAAGCAGAGGGGTAAAGAGCCAGTTTGGAGCTAGGCACAAGCTTGGGTAACCTCTGGACCTTTAGACTGGCCTGTGTTGTCAGTTGACTTTTGTCTTCAATCGATCGGGTGATGCACTTATGGTATTCATTGTTGAGGCTGGCTGGCTGTATTTAGTGTCTTATGTATTCAGTGTTTTACGTATTTTTGTCCTAGAATCGCATATTGATTTAGTTGTTCAGTGATATTGAAACCTAAAAATAATCTATTATGTTCATGTGATTAGCTTTATGTCTTTGTTATTAGTGGTAAGCGTTTGTAAAAGTATTTATACATTTTATTTAAGTTTCCTTTCTTCAATCACCAAGTATTTATTTATTAAAAGGGGTTGCATTTAATCCATACATTACACCGTTGTTGGAGTTGTTCTTGATACAAATTTAAGAACCATATATTGTAATTTACTTTAAATATATTCACTTTTAGTTTGTTTTGAGCCTTACCGTTTGACAGGTAACAATTATATGTATATATATTCTTCATTTTTAGTCCATATAGCACGCGGACTTTGAACATATAATCAACGACCTCACCAGCAAGGAATCGAACCCTCGACCTACTGGGTGTGACTAGGGAACGCTTACCGGCTAGGCCACAAGGACACTAAAAGCAGTTCTAGACTCTGTTTTATTTCACACAAAGCCTGTTCATCGAGCTGATGGTGTCTTCTGTCAGGTTCACAGCCAAGCGCGACACCCCCTCTCTCAGCTGCCTCTTTAAACTGTCAAAGTTTGCCCTTCTGAAATCTGGTACTTTAGTGGAATTTTCCTTACGTCTGCCCTGAAAATCTAACTGGAATCGAATTTCTTTGTGATAGCTGTTTGCAAGTTCGTTCCCTACCTCGACATTGCTAATGAGGTTCTTTCTGTTCGACAGAACTAAATCCAGTATATTATTACCCCGTGTGGGTTCGGTTATATGTTGACTTCGGAAACAGTCCTGGATCGTCTCGAGAAAATCCTCTGATTCTGAGTTGCCCGTAAGGTCAGTCCAATCTATTTGGCCAAGGTTAAAGTCGCCTACTATACAGACTTTGTTGTGTATGGAAGCCCTGCGCATTTCATCCCAGATAAGTCTCTCATTGACGCTATCAAGATTGGGGGGTCTATATATTACTCCTGTGATTAATTTTTCCCGACCGTCGCTTAATTCTATCCAAATTGTTTCTGTATTCCTCTCAGTTTTTATTTCCTTATTTATTTCACACTTCAGATTATCCCTAACATAGATTGCTACTCCACCTCCTTTCCTGGTCTGCCTATTGGTATGAAACAGTTTGTAACCCGCAATTTGGTATTCGACTGGTAATTCACGTGTGTCTAGGTTGATCCATGATTCAGTGAATGCAATTATATCGATTTCTTCGGTACATACCAAGGCCCTAATATCATCCATTTTGTTTCTCATACTTCTACTGTTCGCGTAGTATACATTTAAGTTAGTCGTGTTCTGAGTCCTCCCCTTACCGCGTTTAGTTTTAAACTCCCTGTCTAATTTAGTTTTGTCATCATTCCTAACACTATTTCCCTGTAATCTTTCGCCTTGTTTACCAGCTCCCACTGCAGTCTCCTCCACCCCCGTGCCCATATGTTCTCTTAGCAGTTTAAAGACTTCTATATCTTTTGAACTGCCCCCTCTAGAGCCCCAGCCAGGGTTGCTACTCCATCCCTAGACAGGTGCACCCCATCCCTAGCATAAAGGTCCCTTCTGCCATAGAAGTTGTCCCAGTTGTCAATGAATGGGACAGATATTGACTTGCAATATCTGTCAAGACGGTCGTTGACACCAATCGCCCTTGACAACCATTCACTGCCAACTCTCCTTCTAGGCAGGACACCTCATATGATAGGGATCCCTTCCTTAGACCTAATACGATCTATAGCTGCCTTGAACTTATCAAGAAGCTCCTCGCTCCTACACCGGCCAATATCATTGCCTCCTGCACTGAGGCAGATAATGGGTTTGTTCCATTACCAGACAAGATATTGTCCATCCTGTCAATTATATCCACCACCCCAGCTCCTGGCACACACACCCTCATCCTATTTTTGTTTATACCACAAAAGGCCCTGTCCAGGTACCTTACCTGTGAGTCACCAACAATTAAAGTTTTTATACCTTCCTTGTCATCCCTGTCCCTGATTATACTAACGTCCAATTCGTCTATCAAGGGACTGAACCAGTTGGTACATTTAGCAGTTTTTGTCGTTGTTGTTGTATCCTTGGTGTATTTCTTCACAACCATCTCCGTCTTCCCACTCCTCACAACCTTCCACTCGCTTGAATTTTCGTCAGACACTGGCTTTCCCTGTCCCGCCTCCCCTTTTAACCTCTCAAGCTCTTCCTTTAATTTCAGGTTCTCCAACGTGGCCCTCTCAATTTCTTCCTTGACCCTCGCCAATTCTTCCATGGACCACTCCAGTTTGGTCAACAAACTCGCACACCCAAGACCACACATAGCACTGGCCATATCTTATAATTATCCCTCGGGAGCAAACCCTGCCGTGACCTTTCCCCTAGTGAGGTCAGAATATAATATAAATATATATATATATATATATAATCAACACCTCAACCCGCCAGGATTCGAACCCACGGCCCACAAGCCTATGACTGTGACCAGGGAACGCTAACCGCTGGACCACCAGGATACTAAAAGCAGTCCTAGACTTTGTTATATTTCACACAAAGCCTGTCATAGGCTTGTGGGCCGTGGGTTCGAATCCTGGTGGGTTGAGGTGTTGATTGTATGTAGACGTCCGCTTGCTTTATTGGGCTAATGAAATATATATGGATCCTCGTGTTTCGAAGCCGGATTTGGTAAAACGTTACTCTGACCACCTACGTGATACGGGTGGTCCCCATTAGAGGTTCACGGCACCATAAGCTCGTTGAACAGGCGTTCCCTGGTCACAGTCATAGGCTTGTGGGCCGTGGGTTCGAATCCTGGCGGGTTGAGGTGTTGATTGTATGTAGAAGTCCGCGTGCTTTATTGGGCTAATGAAATATACATTGCTGAAGTTACATATATATATATATATATACTGTATATATATATATATATATATATATATATATATATATATACATATATATATATATATATACATATATATATATATACATATATATATATATATAATCAACGACCTCACCAGCAAGGAATCGAACCCTCGACCTGCTGGGTGTGACTAGGGAGCGCTTACCGGCTAGGCCACAAGGACACTAAAAGCAGTTCTAGACTCTGTTATATTTCACACAAAGCCTGTTCATCGAGCTGATGGCGCCGTGAACCTCAATGGGAAACTGCCCGTGCCTCGTATGTGGTGTCAGTAGCATTTTACCGAATCCAGCTGGTATGAAACGCGAGGTACATATATATACTTCATTTTTAGTCCATTTAACACGCGGACTTTGAACATACAATCAACGACCTCACCAGCAAGGAATCGAACCCTCGACCTACTGGGTGTGACTAGGGAGCGCTTACCGGCTAGGCCACAAGGACACTAAAAGCAGTTCTAGACTCTGTTATATTTCACACAAAGCCTGTTCATCGAGCTGATGGCGCCGTGAACCTCAATGGGAAACTGCCCGTGCCTCGTATGTGGTGTCAGTAGCATTTTACCGAATCCAGCTGGTATGAAACGCGAGGTACATATATATACTTCATTTTTAGTCCATTTAACACGCGGACTTTGAACATACAATCAACGACCTCACCAGCAAGGAATCGAACCCTCGACCTGCTGGGTGTGACTAGGGAGCGCTTACCGGCTAGGCCACAAGGACACTAAAAGCAGTTCTAGACTCTGTTATATTTCACACAAAGCCTGTTCATCGAGCTGATGGCGCCGTGAACCTCAATGAGAAACTGCCCGTGCCTCGTATGTGGTGTCAGTAGCATTTTACCGAATCCAGCTGGTATGAAACGCGAGGTACATATATATACTTCATTTTTAGTCCATTTAACACACGGACTTTGAACATACAATCAACGACCTCACCAGCAAGGAATCGAACCCTCGACCTACTGGGTGTGACTAGGGAGCGCTTACCGGCTAGGCCACAAGGACACTAAAAGCAGTTCTAGACTCTGTTATATTTCACACAAAGCCTGTTCATCGAGCTGATGGCGCCGTGAACCTCAATGGGAAACTGCCCGTGCCTCGTATGTGGTGTCAGTAGCATTTTACCGAATCCAGCTGGTATGAAACGCGAGGTACATATATATACTTCATTTTTAGTCCATTTAACACGCGGACTTTGAACATACAATCAACGACCTCACCAGCAAGGAATCGAACCCTCGACCTACTGGGTGTGACTAGGGAGCGCTTACCGGCTAGGCCACAAGGACACTAAAAGCAGTTCTAGACTCTGTTATATTTCACACAAAGCCTGTTCATCGAGCTGATGGCGCCGTGAACCTCAATGGGAAACTGCCCGTGCCTCGTATGTGGTGTCAGTAGCATTTTACCGAATCCAGCTGGTATGTGTGTGGGTATGGTGTCTTTAATTTTAAAGAATTTTTTAATTGAACTCTGGGTTTTGAAGACTAGTCTAAGAGAAATTTGAGGATAGAATTCATTGAAAGGCTTCTTAAGTTTGTTTATAAGGGTGAAACTGAGTAGGCCTGTGTACGGAATGGTGAAATAGATAGAATATTTAGGGACAGTGTGGATTTCAGGCTGTGTGTGACTTAAAAAGCTATTAAGGGTTTTGCCAATATAAGTGTCTGTAAATCTCTTAGGGAAACCATTGTTAAAGAGTAGTTCCTTTATGTATTTTAGTTCAATGTCTAAGTGGAAATAGCTTGAACATATATTAAAGGCTCTGTTGGTAAGAGTAAGTACTAGATTACTTTTGTAATTAAGAGGAATAAAAGATGAAAATTTTGAACTCAAACCAGTGAAAGTTGGTTTTCTTTATAAGGCTGTCTCAAAACTATTATGAAGACGGTGGATATTAACATCAAGGAATGGAAGAATATTTTCCTTTTCCAATTCACAAGTAAATTTGATGTTGCCATGTTTCGAATTTAAATAATTTAGGAACATAGGGACGTGATCAAGTGATCTGAAAATTAAGAAAGTATCATCAACATACCGACGATAGAACAAAGGCTTAAATTGGGGGGAACATTCGGTAAGCCAAAGCTTCTCGTGGTGACAGAGGAAAGCGTTAGCCAACGTGGGACTTAAGCGTGAACCCATAGCAACACCATCACATTGTTTATAAGCTTTTTTATTAAATAAAAACAAACAATTATCAACAGCCAGCTTTAAAAACTCGTTAAATTGTGGTCCATTGAATCCATCAATTATATCAGTATTTGAGAACATCTGTACATATGTCAATAGTTTCGGCAAGAGGGATGTTGGTAAATAGAGACTGTATATCAAAGCTAGCCATAATACAGTTGTTGAATGAGATGCTAGTTAGCTCCTTCACAAAACTAAAAGAGTCTTTGACAGAGTATTGATTAATGGTGATTAGTGACAATATGGGAACGAGGAATTTAGACAGATTATAGTTGAAGGTGTCAAGGGCAGACAATATAGAGCGTAAGGGACACTCATCCTTGTGTACCTTTGGTAGACCATACAGGATACCTGGTTTAGATACGCTAACAAAGAGTTTTAAAAAGGAGCAGTCATTAATGACATTATTTTTTCTAAGTTTTACAAAGAAATCTGTTAATCTTGTCCTCATACTTAAGAATTACCCTGAATAGGTCGTCTAGAATGGGGGCAAATTTAGTTCTGTCGTTAAGTATATTCATAATTTTCTCAACGTAGGACGTTTTATTGAGTACAACAACCCCATTACCCTTGTCTGCTTTAGTGATGATAATATTGACAAAATTCTTAACAGGTTTTTTAGTCCCACACAGCCCCAAATCAACACTGTCCCTAAATATTCTATCTATCTCACCATCCCGTACACAGGCCCACTCAGTTTCACCCTTAGAAATAAACTTAAGAAGCTTTTCAATGAATTCTATCCACAAATTTCTCTTAGACTAATCTTTAAAACCAAGAGTCCAATTAAAAAATTCTTTAAAATTAAAGACACCATACCCACACACCTGCAATCCTCAGATGTTTATCAATTTACGTGTGCTAGCTGTAGGGCAGCATATATAGGGTAAAACTAAAAGACATTGATAACTCCCATCCATGAACACTTGGGCCGTTCCGTTCGAACAGGCCAGTTAATCACACAACCACCACATTCAGCTATTCTTAACCACGCCCACCAACATGACCACCCGTTTTCGCCATTCAATTTCTCAGTTCTCTGCAAGAGCGACTGTGAGACGGACCTTGGAGAAGGTCGTGCCCGCAAGTGCTCCCGTTAGAGACCAAGGAAAATGGCCGCCTTGGATCGTTGTGTCTTGGGGGAAGAGGAGGGGAGTGTGAGGAAAGACGACCTCCTGGCCACTCTGTTAAGGCAGCTGGGGCAGTTGAGGAGTGAGGTTGACACTCTAAAGGGGGAAAATGAAGCCCTCAGGACGGAACTCCTTCAGGTAGTTGTCCTGCCTAGCAGGACACCTGTGAAGGAGGAGCAGGCGTGGAGAGTGGTTGTCTCCAAGGGGACTAGGGTCAGGCTCAGGAAAGCTGACCAGGGTGTGGAGTGTAGTAACCCTTACCAGGTGGTGCAGGAAGCTGGCGAGGAAGAGAAGAGGCAGGACGGTATGGAGTAAGGAGAGGAAAGGGCAGTTGTACAAACCCTGCCCACAGGTAAGGTCGTGGTAGTTGGGGACGGCTAGGTGAGGTTTGTAGATTGGGCTTTTTGTACGAGAGATAGAAAACGTAGGACTAGGGTGTGTTTTCCTGGGGCTGGGATAGGGCATGTAGCTGAGAGGTTAGACAGGGTTTTGTCAGGGGAGGGTACCAATCCAGTAGTGTGTCTTAGTGTGGGAGGAAACGACATAGGTAAGGTTTGGAGTGAGGAACTTTTTAAGGGGTATAGGGAGGCGCGGGGGAAGATTAAAGATAGGGGAGGGATCCCGATAGTATGTGGTGTCTTGCCGAGAAGAGAGGTTGGTCGTGAATGGCTGTCCAGGGCAATTGCTATAAATTGCCGACTGGAAAACATTGTGCAAACAATGGTTGGGCATTCATTGATAACTGGCAACGACTACCTGTACAGTCGCGACGGAGTACACTTGTCTCGTGAGGGGGTAAAGACGTTGTCTGCATCCCTGGAGCGTGAAATTGTCACTCCGAAGGGGGGGTTTCGCCAGTAGAGAGAGGTCGGGGAAAGTGGGAGTCAAAAAACAAGAAGGTTCTGGGAAGTAAAATTAGTTGCTCAGGACAAGGGGTAAAACAGGACCAGGGAAGGGTAGGTTTAAATGTATACTATACAAGCAGTAGGAGCGTTAGAAATAAAATAGACTTGCTGAGAGCGGTTGTATGTACCGAGAATGTAGACGTCATAGCAATCACCGAAACTTGGATGAATCTGGCGAGCAAAATTTTTTTTTATCAGAGTACCACATAGAAGGGTACAACCTTTTTCACAAGGACAGGGAAGGTAGGAAGGAGGGAGGGGTCGCACTCTTCGTCAAGGATACATTGAAATGTTGTATTAATAATTCAATAAAGGGTGAAATAGGAACCGAGTCTGTGTGGGTAGAAATCACGGAAGGAAGAGAAAAACTAATTATGGGAGTGATTTACAGGCCCCCAAGTCTGGGCAAAGAAGGAGCTCAGCCCATATGGCAGGAAATGAGTAGGGCAGCAAAATATAACAACCTATGCATTATGGGGGATTTCAACTTCAGAAATATTGACTGGGACAACATTGTAGGTGACAATGAATCTGTAGACTTCCTAGACGCAGTACAGGACAATTTTTTGAAACAACTAATTACAGAACCTACTAGAGGTGACAATATATTAGACCTAGTATTAACAAATAAAGAAAATATTATCAGAGATATCACAGTAGGGGAAGAACTAGGAAACAGTGATCACAGAGAAATCAGGTTCACCATATATTGGGAAACAAAAAACAATGACAATATGGTCAGAGTCCCAAACTTTCGGTTGGCGGATTATCAGGGGTTAAGAAGGTACCTAGGTGAGGTCACCTGGGAACAGTCACGTCAGTCCCCAGTAGGAAGGGATGAGGTCATAGATGACACAACAATTGATCGTGACTATAATATATTCACTAGTATACTACATAAAGCACAAGAACAAAATATACCACACAGAAAAATTAGGTCAAATAAGAATGAGCCAAGGTGGATGACCAGAAAACTTAAACATGACATAGGAATAAAGAAAGGAATATATAAGAAATTAAAGGGAAGGGAAGAGCAGCTCAGAAATAGGTATAATGAACTATCTAGGAATGTTAAGAAAAATGTAAGGAAAGCAAAGAGAGACTATGAAATCAAAACAGCAAGAGAATCCAAGGCGAATCCCAAGGGATTTTTCCAGGTATATAGAACAAAGGTCAAGGACAAAGTGGGGCCTTTAAAGTCAGGGAGGGGAGAATTGATAAATGGCAATGAAGAAATAAGCAAAGCATTGAATAGCTACTTCTTATCAGTTTTCACAGAAGAAATTTGCCATGAAATTCCAGAGGTGGAACTGATATTTAAGGGAAAGGAAGAAGAGAAATAAAAGAATATCACTATCAGAAAAGAGGATGTTCTTAAAAAGATAAATAAACTAAAGAAAACAAAATCCCCAGGGCCGGATGAAATTTTCCCTCGAGTCTTGAAAGAGTGTAGGGAACAGATTAGCTGACCCTTCGTAAACTTATTTACAAAATCATTAGACACTGGAGTTGTGCCAGACTTGTGGAAACAGGCAAATGTAGTACCCATATTCAAAAAGGGAGACAGAGCATCAGCGTCAAATTACCGGCCGATCAGTTTGACGTCAGTAGTGGGGAAATTTCTTGAATTAATTATAGCAGATAGCATCCGATCGCATCTAGAGAAAAGCAAATTAATCTACGACTCTCAACATGGGTTTACAAAAGGAAAATCTTGTCTAACAAATCTGCTTACGTTTTTTAGGAAAGTCTTCGTGGTAGTAGATATTGACGAAAATTACTATGTTATTTTTCTTAGACTTTAGCAAAGCATTTGACAGAGTACCGCATCAGAGGCTTTGAGATAAAATTATGGCTCAGGGTATCGAGGGGAAAGTTATAAATTGGATAAAAGCATGGCTCACCGATAGAATGCAGAAGGTCAGCGTAGATGGTGTTAAATCTGAGTTGGGCCGTGTAACCAGTGGGGTTCCCCACGGGTCAGTACTAGGCCCACTCTTGTTCATAATCTACATAAACGATCTAGATACTGGGATCAGCAGTGACATAAGCAAGTTTGCGGATGACACCAAAATAGGGCGGCAAATTAATTCAGGGCAGGATGCAAATGCATTACAGGAGGATCTAAATAAACTGCAGGGGTGGTCTGAAAAATGGCAAATGAAATTCAACACCAGCAAGTGCAGCGTACTTAATATTGGAAGAACAAATACTTATAATGTATACAGCCTTAACAACATCAACCTAAAGAAGTCGACTTGTGAAAGAGACCTATGGTTACTTGTAAGCCCGGACCTACGGCCTAGAAAACAGTACGCTAATGTTCGAAATAAGGCAAACAGAGTATTGGGTTTTATATCTAGAAGTGTAAGTAACAAGAGTGCAGAGGTCTTATTGCAACTATATCTTGCGCTAGTCAGGCCGCACCTCGATTATGCGGTTCAGTTCTGGTGCCCCTATTATAGAATGAATATATATTCACTAGAGTCGGTGCAGAAAAGAATGACAAAAATGATTCCGGGACTTAGAAACCTTCCATATCAGGATAGGCTAAAGAAACTTAACTTGCATTCCCTAGAAAGACGAGGAGTGCGGGGAGATATGATAGAAGTATTTTAGTGGGTGAAAGGAATCAATATAGGGGATATAGATAAAGTTCTTATAATATCCGAGCAGGATAGGACTCGGAGCAACGGATTCAAGTTGGATAAGTTTAGGTTTAGGAGGGAGATAGGAAGAAACTGGTTCACAAATAGGGTGGTGGACGAATGGAACAAGCTTAGCAACTTTGTAGTAAGTGCGGGAACTCTGGAAAGTTTCAAAAGGAGGCTAGATAGAATCATGGATGATAGAGAGTGGTAGTAACTCTCGACAGGAGCTGCCATGCACAGGCCAACCAATCTATTGAAGACTCCTTATTTTCTTATGTTTTTATTATGGAAGCCTTGCACCAATATAAAGAAAAGCCATCCATTTGTGATATGGCTTCCTATGAATTGTTGTGTTTTTCGCACTAAGGCTCCTCTCAATTAAGGTAATACCCCCCCCTGTATATTTGATTTCACACTTTTCATTCCTAATTCTAACTTTGTATGTATAGGTCTCTTGTCATTTTTGTCGGTTTTAAATTGGATTGCTCTTTTTTTAATTTTATTGAAGGTAAATTTTCGTATAATGTTATGGTTTTATTGTATATCACCTTTATTTTTAAAACTTTTGAAAACTTTTGTTTTCTAGGCTCTGATGATGAAAAATGATTATTTCCGAAACGTTAGCGATTAAAAGAAGCCCAACTTAGTCAAGTTGTTTGTGTTTTCCCTGGTTCTCCTCTTCGTTATATATATATATATATATATATATATATATATATATATATATATATATATATATATATATATATATATATATATATATATATATATATATATCTCATGTAGATCCACAATGAAAACGTGGATAAGATAAATCTTGATAAAATCACACAGGGAAAAAGGAAACAATGGAGCACCTTAGCTACCGTCTTTATTCAAGACATCTTCAGAGGCAACTGAATTACATGGACAGAGAGAGGCTTAAGTACACAGGGTGACCTTACTAAGCATGAGGTCAGGTCATAATCATGACTTCCACTAATCCGCACAGCAACACACACGCAGAGACGCTTTAGAGAAAGGGCGACGTGACTAGTCAAGTTAAGTCGAGCAAAAAATATGGGACCCACTAATCATATATCCTGCATCTAACTCCAAGGTTTTCAAAGCATGTTTAACCTTGGGCTACTGGCAAATAAATTTTTGTAACATATTATCAGTATTGTACTGACCATCAGACAGAAAGTTAAATTAGCAACCTGGGACTTGATCACAATTTTCGTGATGCCATATGGCAGCCAGGTCTACCATTAGACAATACATTATGCTTCCAATATGTTTGGTAGCTGCTTTGTACGTACTACTTACGAGGTATGTATGTCCCAGGTTACTGGTCTATCTTTCTGCCTCATTTACACACAATTGCAAGGTCCCAACTGTCGCTCTTAATATTGACAACACCACAAATAAAACCGTACTCATTCTTGATCTGTTTTATTCATTCTATTTTATTCTCCTATGTCAGTTAATAATATTGAAGCAGGGCCTTCTCGGATGGGTCCCACCGGTCGGGAAGGTTGTCGACCCCAAGGCCGGTGTGTAGCACAAAAGCCCTAGCACAAAAGCCCCCTTAGACAAAAGTCCCCCAGGAGAAATAATAAAATTTTAAAAATAATTACTTTATTTTTTTACAGTTTATGAACACTTCTCTAACCTAACCTAACTTAACCTAACCCAACCTAACCTAACATAACCTAACCTAACCTAACCTTCGGGAATTCTGTTATAGTTATAAAGAAGTATACAAGGAATGTTTATTAAATCTGCAATGACGTATGTTTTGTCTACTGGGGTAATTACTCCCTGACATTCAGTGACCTCACTGGGCCCTAGGGTCACCTCAGTAAATACAGATGAACATGAAGGTAAAATATTTCGTCTTTCTTCTTTTCTATTTATTTAATAATGTTCTATATCAAAATTGAAAGAGTTATAATATTCTAATTATTTAAATTGTAATAATTTCATATTTAAATATATATATTTTTTACATTTCTAATGACCCTCTATTAAACATAAAAACAGGGGGCTTCTATCCTATTTTGCTCTTTTACTGAGGGGCTTTTGTCCTAGGGGGCTTTTGTCCGGGCCCCCCAAGGCCGAACTGATCATCATCAAGTTACTGACGCTACCGCGGTTGCTGGAGGATCGGCTTTTTTCACACTTCATTTTTCCAACATTCGCAGCCTGAGATCCAATTTTCCTTCTGTGGAGCACCATCTATTAACCTCTTCCCCCGACTTCTTACTCCTTTGTGAACTTCAAATGACCAAAGCTGCTCTTCAAGTCTCCAACTACAACCTTTATACCTCCTTCTGTTCTTAGGGCTGTGTATGCGCCTACTGCAACACGCGTACACCTATAGCTCGTCTCACGGATCTTGAATCTTCCCTTTATGATGTCATCTGGCTCAAAATATCTTTATCAACTGGGACTATTGCTCTTTGTTTCCAATACTGTTCTCCCAAGTCTACCAACTATTTGGAACTCTTTGACTATCTCACTTCTTGCCATGAGTCGTTGCTATCCACACACCCCAACACCGAGATCCTCTACCTAGGGGATTTCAATGTACATCACAGAAAGTGGCTTGGCTCTGCAAAGGATGACCCAGGTGGAGCTGTGGCAGTCTCTTTTTCCCTACTTAATGATTTGGAACAAATTAATAAAACACCCTACACGCGTTCCTGATCGACAAGATCATCTTGCTAACATTATTGATCTTTGTTTTGCCTCTAACCCCTCATACTATTCATACTCAATTTCTGCTCCCTTATGGTCTCCTGATCACAATCCTATTTCTATTAAATCAAACTGGGCACGACCGCCTCCCCCACCCCCCTCTAAACGTCAACTATGGCACTATCGGAGGGCAAGCTGGCAATCCTTGCGAGAATTCTTCACCGACTTTCCTTGGGATGAATGTTGTTTTTCCACCTGGGACGCCTCGTTACGTGCTGACAGCATTGCTGGGGTTATACAGGGCGGTATGAGTGCATGTAGGGTGAAAGATAGGGCATATCAAGCTATGAAACTATCCCCTTTTCCTATTACCCACACCTCTTTCATTACTTCTAGGAATCGTTGCAATGCTATTCTTCGTAGGGCGAAGCGGAATTTTATAAAAAGAAAGACCGCTGTCCTGACTAATTCTTCCTTCAGAAAATCCTTCTGGTCCTTAACCAAAAACTTCTGTAACAACTTTTGCACTCCTTCTTTTCCTCCTCGCTTCCGACCTGATGACTCTATAGCCAAGTCTTCCCCTGACAAAGCCAATCTCTTTGGCACCTTATTCTCCTCTAATTCCACCTTAGGCGATTCCTACTCTATCCCTCCTACCCCTGCTCCTCCTACTGAACCTATGAACTTTCCTATAATTTCCACTCGCAGGGTTGCTGGTGTGTTATCCAGGTTGGATGTTAGTAAGGCGTATGGACCGGACGGAATACCTCCTCGTGTTCTGAGGGAGTGTGCTGAAGCTCTGGCCCCTGTACTTCCTCGCCTCTTTTGCCTCTGCCTCAAAACCAAATTTTTTCCTTCTTCTTGGAAGCATGCCTTGGTTCAGCTCATCCTGAAGAAGGGTGACAATTCTAATCCCTCTAACTATCGCCCCATTACCCTAACTTCATCCCTCTCTAAGATTTTCGAAACTATCTTGAGCTCCAATTTTTTCCATCACCTTGAACGCCATTCTCTTTTATCGGATCACCAGTATGGCTTTTCCAGGCTAGATCTACTGGTGATCTGCTCTCCTCCTGCACCCATCTTTGGTCATCCTCTCTTAGGGAGTATGGGGAAACTTTCGTCATGGCCCTCGACATCTGCAAAGCATTTGACAGGGTATGGCACAAGACTTTGCTTTCTAAACTTCCCTCTAATGGTTTCTCTCCCCACTTTGCTTTCTAATCTCTAGCTTCTTTGAGAAGCGATCCATGGCAGTTGTTGTCGAGGGATCGATCTCTCACTCTTCCTCTACCAATGGTGGTGTCACACATGGTTCTGTTCTTTCACCTACTCTCTTCCTTCTTTTTATTATGATATATTTCACTCTACAACTAATTCTATCCATTCTTACGCTGATGATTCCACTCTTCATTCTTCTTCACATTTCCCCTTCCTCCTAACTCTCAAACTAGATCTGTTTCTAGAGCTGATATCATTACTGTACTTCTAGCAATGCGGATCTGTGCAGCATCTCTGAATGGTGAGGTAGAAACTTGGTTAAATTCAATAGTAATAAAACTCAGTATTTATCAATTACACTTTCTAAATTAGATGATCTCTCACCAATTGCATTTCAGGACACTATCATTCTCCAAATTCTGAAATAAATATGCTGGGCTTCATCATTTACTCCAATATGTCATGGAAATCACACATCCTTAACATAGCTAAAGCTGTCTTCCGAAAGTTGGGAATGCTGTACAGATGCCTTAGCTACTTCACTCCTCAGCAGTTGCTTCAAGTATACTGTATAAGGGATTCATTCGTCCTAATTTGGAGTACTGTTCTCATGTCTGGGGTGGCTCTTCTTATGTCTAACTGTTAGAGAAGGTGGAATCAAAGGCATTTCGTCTTATTAACTCTCCTCCTTTAGTTGACAATCATTCTTCCCTGTCTCTTCGCCGCAGTAATGCTTCACTCTCTCTCTTTTACAGGTACTTTAACGGGCAATGTTCGTTGGATTTGGCATCCTGTGTACCGCCGGCAAGGCCGTTGGCTCGTAACACACGTCTTACCCGCGGTGCCACCGTTTCTCTGTGGATGTCGGTCACACTTGAATAACCCGTTATAGTACATCCTTCTTTCCTCACACAGCCAAACTTTTTTTTTTTTTATTGGGCACTCCCCTACATCCTTGTGTAAGGTGAAGCGCAGAAGCGTTTACAGCGCCCAACAGGGAAACATGCTAAGTTCATGCTTACCTTTATGTCTCATGAGTTAAGGGCGTAGAAGCCTGAAGAGTCAAGGGAGTAAAAGCCTGAAGAGTCAATGGTTTATGTCACCAAGTTATTGGAAGCTCCAACAATTCCCTGAATACTAATTCGCAACTTTCGACTTACAACAGGTACCTACTTTACTGCTAGGTGAACGGGGACTAATGGGGGCTACGAAGTATGTCCAAACACCTTCCACCGGCCCGGGAATCGAACCAGTGACATCTTTCTTGCGAGGCAAAAGCGGTACCGCTTGTACCACCGGCCCCCCAACAGCCAAACTGTGGAATGCTATGCCTTCTTTTGTGTTTCCATACTCATACAATCTGTCTCATTTTAAAAAGCTGGTTTTCTGGCATCTTCGTGGTGTAGATAACACAGTATAACCCTTTTCTTCTCTATTTTTAATTTATTTCTGTTCATAATTTTTCGCCCCTTAGGCCCCGTTGTGGGTCGTTCGACCTGTACCCGGGTGGGCTAATTTCCGTAAGAAAATATAATTGTATGCATGTATGTATGTATGAATGTTTGTATGTGGGTGCCCATCCTCTCCAGCTGGTGCTGTCTGCCAAACTCCTGGGTGTAACTATAGACAACAAACTGAACTGGAAGGCCCATGTAAATAACACAGTCAAGGCAGCCTGGTCGTCTTCTCTCAACTCCACCTAACAGCGTCGGCTAGAGAAGGTACAGAAAAGGGCCTGCGGAATCATGCTCGCCGCAGAATACTCCGGCTACATCAACACTCTCTCCACCCTGGAAATGCCATCCCTCAGTGACCTCCACCACCAAGCACTGGAAGGGTTTGGCAGCCAACTAATGCACCACGCTCGTCATCTCCACCTCCTGCCACCGGCAGCCCCCCACCCACTTCACGCAGTCCACCACTACAACAAAATTCAGCCCATAAGAGCCCGCACCGATAGATATAAGAATTGCACCATCCCATCTATTGTTAAAATAATAAACAACTCCTGATATATGTACTGTACAGCCCTGTAAATGTATTCAACGCATATTATATCATTATGTCTAAATCAAATGTAAGTCTGTATATTTTCAGCCACCGGCTGCAACTCTATTAATAAACCGTTTATTATTATTATTTTTTATTATGTATGTGTACAAGCAATACCTCACTAGTCGGGAATCGGACCCTGGATCTGTGAATATGAACAGGATCGCTACCACCGCGCCAAAAGGACAACAAAAGCCATCCTAGACTTTCTTTATTCCACACAAAGCCTGTTCATTCGTCTTTGTTAAGCGCCGTGAACCTCCATTGGGGATTGCTAGTGTCAACTAAGTGGCCGGAGTAGCATTTTACCAAATCCTTCTAGGAAACATGAGGCTACATATATGTCTCATCAGTCCATTCCTGGCTGTGTTCATTCATATGAGAGATAAAAAGCATTGCATTGACTGGGATAATGCCTCCTCATTATTACATTGTCATTTGGTACATTATAGAATCCATTCACATTAAACATACCGAATCTTTCAACATGAACTCGAGTAATGGTATGTACAAATTGGATAATTTTGCGACTAACAAGATTTGTAACAAGGTGAAAGGTGAATATGGTGGACACCTGCTGTCCCTAAGGACATGATCTGACTCCCCTTTAGTGTATACATTAGCCTTGTCAATAATTAATCCTTAGTCTGTACGTGAAGACGTGAATTACACGGTAGCTCTTCCACTCTAAGCTTCAGTTAAATGAGATTCTAACATCACTTAGGTAGTGAAGCGAGAACAAAGGTTATTTATGATAAGTATTTTAAGAGTGTGTAGTGAGAGCTTGAAAATGTGATTTTAAGGTTATATTTCTGCTATAAATTTCTAATTTTGATAATCTCAAGCATCATATTAAGTTTATTGGTACAGTTTTGAGTGAATCTCTGTGTGATATTGTTGCTACAAAGCTTCTCTTTATTTTAGTGTCGAAGACGAGTGTCAAGAAGAATCTCCAGACACAACGCCAGTGAGCCGATTACATACCGCCCATAAGAACCACGAACATTCCCTGAAAGAAAGAAACTTACTATATGACATTTGAAAGAAATAAGTAGAAATTTCACACACACACACACACACACACACACAAACATTGGAATAAAAGATAAGTTTGCAGCTAATATAACTGTACTAATTTCTAATGAGGATTTACTAATTTACTATTAAATAGTTGTCCAATTTATACTTATTGTATAAGGCTGCATTAAATAAATCAAATGAGGCCTCAATATTATAGGACACTCTTTATATGTGTGTGTGTGTGTGTGTGTGTGCGTGTGTGTGTGAGTGAGTGTGTCTGTATGTAAAGGTTCAAATTATGGTTTTATAACAGTAATCTCCAAGAACTCTTCTATCAAAAATCGTCACAAAATATAACTGATAACCATACTTGTTTGAAGAACATTACGTTCAGTAAGCATCTTCGTGCTTGTAAATACTTATTTCCTGTAACTCATATATAATTAAACACAAGGAATAATACCACAAATTAACTCATGAAATAATTCCTACGTATGACCCATTATGCAAATATAAATGAAAATCATGAAACACATAAGGATATAAACAACACATTCAATAACTCTTGATATTGTTGTAAAAATATAAATTTAAAATGATATCAATAAAGATGATGTGTTGGAATTTATATATCTACAAAAAAAATGGGTGTTTAAGTCCAATGAGGCCAACATTTCAGGGTGCAACAAGAGTATCATACCCACAAGTTGGACAAGAAGAGTGAGGTGCTGACGGATATTTTTGATGGAGGTTTAAGACATTTGGTATAGTTTGGTAAGGAATATGCATACCAATAGCTGTACAATCCTGCTTCTGTCATTGCCATGGCTCTGTGGGATAAATCTTACAAATTAATATTTCATTTAACAAGCAGAGCCAGGGATCAGGCAGATATTATTGCCAATCTATGCACCGAGGATTCCCCCTTAGCAAAACCAAAATATATTTGCGGTAAGAGCATTATAACTAATTAAAGATACATGCCAGGAAAAAAAAACTTTGGACCAATGATTTGTCAGGAACCCTCCCAGATGAACCTGTAATTGAAGGCTTCGTTGTATTTCACACAAAGACTGCTCCTTTGTCTTATTCTTAAGCAACGGGATCCTTCACCGGAAATTGCCCGTGCCAACTACACGATCTACGTAGTAGCATTTAACCAACTCCTCCTGGAAATGCTAGGCTACCAATATATTTCAACAGTTTTCATATAAAGCAGGCTTCAATATAGGATACCTCACTGCGAAATAGCGATAACTTCCTTATTTTTTACACTTTTCACTTGTAACAGACAGTTGTGTATATATTAATAATAAGAACATGAGAACATAAGAAAATAAGGAGTCTGCAATGGGCCGGTTGGCCTGTGCATGGCAACTCCTATCAAGAGTTACAACCACTCTCTATCGTCCATGAATCTATCTAGCCTCCTTTTAAAACTTTCCAGCGTCCCAGAACTTACTACAAAGTTGCTAAGCTTGTTCCACTCATCCACCGCCCTATTTGTGAACCACTTTCTTCCTATTTCCCTCCTAAACCTAAACTTATCCAACTTAAATCCGTTGCTACAAGTCCTATCCTCATCAGATATTATAAGAACTCTATCTATATCGCCTTTATTGATTCCTTTCACCCACTTAAATACTTCTGTCATATCTCCCCTGCACTCTTCGTCTTTCTAAGAAATGCAAATTTAGTTTCTTTAACCTATCTTGATATGGAAGGTTTCTAAGTCCCGGAATCATTTTCGTTATTCTTCCCTGCACCGAATCCAGTGAAATCATATCCATTCTATAATAAGGGCACCAGAACTAAACAGAGTAATCGAGGTGCGGCCTGACTAGCGCAAGATATAGTTGCAATATAACCTCCGCACTCTTATTACTTACACTTCTAAATATAAAACTTAATACTCTGTTTGCCTTATTTCGAACATTAACGCACTGATTTCCATACCGTAGGTCCGGGCTTACAAGTACACCTAAGTCTCTTTCACAAGTCGACTTCTCTAGGTTGATATTGTTAAGGCTGTATACATTGACAGTATTTGTTCTTCCAATACTAAGTACACTGCACTTGCTGGTGTTCAACATCATTTGCCATTTCTGACCACTCCTGCAGTTTATTTAAATCCTCGTGTAGTGCATTTGCATCCTGCCCTGAATTAATCTGCTGCCCTATTTCGGTGTCATTCTTAAACTTGCTTCTGTCACTGCTGATCCTAGTGTCTAGATCGTTTATGTAGATTATGAAAAAGAGTGGGACCAGTACTGACCCCTGGAGAACCCCATTGGTTACACAGCCCCACTCAGATTTAACACCATCTATGCTGTCCCTCTGTGTTTTATCAGTGAGCCATAATTTTATCCAATTTAAAACTTTCCTCTCGGTGCCATGAGCCTTAACTTTTCTCAGAAGCCTCCGATGCGGTACTCTGTCAAACGCTTCACTAAAGTCTAAGTAAATAACATCGAAATTTTCTTCATTATCTACTACCTCGTAGACTTTCCTAAAAAACGTCAGCAGATTTGTTGGACAAGATTTTCACTTTGTAAGTCCTGCTGAGAGTCGTAGATTAATTTTTTGGTCTCCAAATGCGATCGCTTGATATTTGCTATAATTGATTCAAAAATTTTCCCCACCACTGACGTCAAACTAATAGGCCGCTAATTTGACGCTGATGCTCTGTCTCCCTTTTCTAATATGGGTACTATATTTGCCTGTTTCCACAAGTCTGGCACAACTCCCGTGTTGAATGATTTTGTAAATAAATTTACGCGGGGTCCGATATATAATTTGTTCCTTACACTCTTTCAAAACTGGAAGGAAAATTTCATCCGGCCCTGGGGATTTTGTCTTTTTTAATTTATTTATATTCTTAAGAACATCCTCTTTTCTGTTAATGATATCCTATAATTTCTCTTCTTCATTTCCCCTAAATATCAGTTCCACCTCTGGCGTTTGCTCGTCAATTTCTTATGAGAAAACTGATAAGAAGTATCTGTTTAATGCTTTGCTTATTTTCTCACTATCATCCACCACTTCCCCTTTCTCTGACTTTAAGGGTCCCACTTTGTCCTTGACCTTTGTCTATATACCTGGAAAAATTCCTTGGGATTCGCCTTGGAATTTCTTGCTCTCCTGATTTCGTAGTCCCTCTTTGCCTTCCTTACAGTTCTCTTAACATTCCTAGATAGTTCATTATACCTATTTCTGAGATGCTCTTCCCCTCCCTTTAATTTCTTATAAATTACTTTCTTTATTCCTATGTCATGTTTAAGTTTTCTGGTCATCCACCTTGGCTCATTCTTATTTGACCTAATTTTTCTGTATGGTATATTTTGTTCATATGCTTTACGTAGCATATTAGTGAATATATTATAATCATGATCAATTGTTGTGACGCCAGTGACCTCAACCATTCCTACCGGAGATTGACCTGACTGTTCCCAGGCGACCTCACCTAGGTACCTTCTTAACCCATCATAATCCGCCGATCGAAAGCCTGGGACTCGGACCATATTGTCATTTTTTAACGTTTCCCAATTTAGGGTGAACCTGATTTCTCTGTGATCACTGGTCCCTAGTTCTTCCTCTATTGTGATATCTCTGATAATATTTTTCTTTATTTTTAATACTAGGTCTAACATATTGTCACCTTTAGTTGGTTCTGTAATTTGGTGTTTTAAAAAAATGTCCTATATTGCATCAAGGAAGCCTTCAGATTCACAGTCACCTTTAATGCTGTCCCAGTCAATATTTCTGAAGTTAAAATCCTCCATAATGCACAGGTTGTTGTACCTTGCTGCCCTGTTCATATCCTGCCATATGGGCTGAGCTGCTTCTTTCACAAGACTTGGGGGCCTGTAAATCACTTCCATAATTAGTTTTTCTCTTCCTTTCACAATTTCTACCCATACAGACCCCTCCCCCCTTCCTACCTTCCCTCCCCTTGTGAAAAAGGTTGTACCCTTCTATGTGGTACTCTGATAAAAAGTTTCGGTGATTGCTATGACGTCTACATTCTCGGTACATACAACCGCCTTCAGCAAGTCTATTTTATTTCTAACGTTCCTACTGTTTGTATAGTATACATTTAAACCTAAGTAGTTATAAATTAATTGTTAATACATACCTTATTCTTAATTATCTACTTAGGTATAATTTGGCTATACTGTATATCTATTTCCTAACCTAAGGTCCTCTTTGTGGTACTTTTTCCCCTTCCCTCCTTTTGCATTAAAATCACTCATTATAATTGAATGTCAAATTAATTTAACACTGTTTGCCTTTGTACCTTCGTAACAATGTTCTAGGATCTCACCTTTTGAATCATTTATCGTTGCATTAACCTGAAATATTGCCAGCCTTATAGTTCTATCATTACAAGCTACTAACAAAATTCTCTTTTACACTGCCCTCATGTCCCCCTTCACCTCCCTCATGTATTTCTTCACCTGAATATGTCAGTAGCATTCTTCATTATAGATTTGAATCAGCCTATCTTAATTCACTTAATCCTTAGGTTAATCAACTGCATCCTTTGCATGCACAGAATACTTACTTTTCACCGTGTTTTAGTGTTCTCATATTTCTGGTTCTAAATTTAACTTCATGGACGGTTATTTTTAAGTTCTCTAGATTGATATTTAATACCAAAGCCTTTCTTTTGCACAGGCAATGCTTGTTACTTCCTGTTGCCACACTGCCTGCAAAGTCCAAATCACATTATTTTTAAAGGACAGAAACTAGTAAAACCCCAGAGATTTGGGAAGAAAGTCGGACAATAGATATGTCCCTCTATAACTGTGGTTAATAATAGCAACAAATATGAGAAGAATATGCAGTCTAAGACACTTGCGACACTAGCAAAAGCCAACTGAGAACGACATCTAGATCAGCAGGTACTTCCAAAGGTTCTAAGAATCTTACACGAATACTCTGCTCTAGTGATGAATCTCATCGATATGACTTTAGCCGACGAGTCATCCACCACCTCTTGCAAGGTCTGATAAGGATCTGGGATATGTCTCACCGCTAAGTGGGATATGAGATTGCCATTGTAGCTTTGTCTTAACACAAGCGTCGTCAACCTCCACACCGCCATGAACAGCCACTCCCACCACCATTCCAACGACATAGACACCATATAAAAATCTGTTGGAAAGTACAGTATATACATTGGAAAAGATAGTAAATACACTATTTTTATCGTATTTTTTGTAAGCCAAGTATCCCATCCTCCATCACGCAGTTAGGAGTTTTTATCGTTACAGGAAGTGGCCATAATCACACAACAAATGAAGAGGAATTATAGTGATGGTGAATTAAATTATTTATAGTTAGCTCTGGAAATATAAAACTTAAGGAAAATTGAAAGTGGGCGATATTTTCATTCCTCAAAGACAACCGTTGTAATGGGACTGGATGCTGAAATCACAGGTGTGGGGTCAACTGTTTTGGACACAAACACAGATGAGAAGTTCTAGAAGTGTATTTTGCAGGTGATAGTCATTGTCGTTAGTATTATCACTATTTTTTTTTCATTTATCTTTGTATTACCATAACAAATATATTAAATCAGATATTGTTTTGTTTCTATTTATTTTTAACAAGAATGTAAAGTGTTGATATCATCTAGTCTTTTTAGTTTAACAAATCTATTGACAAAGCTTGGAGAACAGTTTGCCTATTCTGAGTAATTTAGTCTGGTCTTGGCACTGAGGGTAGTATCACTTCTCACTGCCACGCAGGACAGAGGTTCATACACAAAGAAATACATCATATTCATTAACAGTATATATAGGTCAGAGTCATGTGGGTGATGTCACTGTTCACTGCCATGCAAGGCAGTGGTTCATATGCATTAGACGTCATATTCTAATTAAAGATTAATCAGTTTGGGCGAGCAAATTTGGGAAAAACAGCAAGAATGTCCTCAAGCACACCCGATTCAATGTAGTAATTACAAAGTTCATGATACAATAAACCAGGTGGCCTGAAGTCTTTGACAGTGTCACATTCAATGATATAGTGTTCAAGTGTATGCTTTAAAGTTTTATCACAAAGTTTACATGCTGAGTGTCCCGATATGGGTACAGCGTTACTAGCTTGCCAGATGTGTCTGTATCCTAGCCTAATTCTGGCCACGACTACATCACATTGTCTGGTTCTGTCCTTATGCTGGCCATACCGGTACCTCTCGTCACAAAATTTGTCAGATTTACTAATGCTACAACTGCCAGGTCTTTCTGTTTTTAAGTACAGCATTGGACAGAACAAGGTCACGGTAACATTTTCTTTCTTACATGTCTTATTGGCCAGTCTATAGGCACGGTCATGATACCTAATTCCAACATGGGACGGAATCCACACAAATTCAAAACGAGAGTTGTTCTCATTGGCAGTTATCACATTTCTTTTAATATCACATACAGCTTTAGACATAGAACCTGACGGGCTGTTCATTGATTTCAAAGCACTTTGAGAGTCACAGAATATCACCCCCACCTCCATTTTCGTTAAGGTAGTCTGTGGCTAAGTAGATTCCAGTTAGTTAAGCTTGTGCTGTGCTGGCACAGTTGTTCAGCCTTTGCGTGTTTGACACTATCATCTCTTTTCCTTTATATATTACAATTGCCCAGCCTGTTCTACTTGAGTTTGTCTGCACAGAACCATCAGTAAAAGCATAACATTCACTTGATTTAATACTCTCTATGTGTCTGTTAATAGTTTCTAGTGTGACACATCTCATCACGTCGGTGTTTAACATTTGCTTGCTACCAACAGGAGTGTAATTAATAGGAACTGATATATACAGCTAAGGAGGAATGACATTAATGGGTTCGTCTGGGGTGATTGGGACATTCAGTTTCAAGAGACCTGCAACACTTTTATGAAGCCATGACTCAAAGAGAGTCTTTTGTGGAAGGTTAGCGAGATAGTCGGGATTACTTAGGTAGAACATCAACACAGTTTGAGCTGTAGTTTGGGGACCAGTGTTCTTCAAAACTTTGACACACAACATGGTATTAAGTAGAGCTATCCTCTCAGATAGGGTGGGCAGCCCGAGCTCTTTCCACATGCTTACAATTCTGGTTGATTTTGGGCATCCTCGAATGATGCGCATGGCTTCATTTTGCACTAACTCAAGGCTGTTGAGTTGCTTAGGCGGAATAGTCACAAGATGGAGAGCATGATAGTCAATTACAGAACGAATGAACTGAAGATAGAAAGTACGAGCATAGGTGATGTTAATTCCATAGCCCTTTGCCAACAAGGATTCTGAGGGGTTTAATTCACTGCATTAGTTTGGCACGAAGGTTGCCGACAAAGTTTGCATCATTCACACATATTCCAAGATATTTATAAGAGCAACATAGTTCCAAGGGCATGCTGTTAATGTTAAAGTCGAGAGGCAGAGGGTGAGCAGGACGAGGATTAAGGACTCTCGTCTTGTCAACAGATATTATGAGACCACGATCCACAGTCTTCCGAGGAAATACATCCAGCAAGGCTTCGAGCCTGAGCTTGGTCTGTGTCATAATGCAGATATCATCAGCATAGCATAATACAGCCTCGTTTGGCTGAACTGGAATGTCAGCAATAAGCTTGTGCATCAGTATATTAAAGAGAATAGGACTTAACACTCCTCCCTGAGCGGTGCCAAGCTCAAATGCTCTCATTCTGGCACTTTTGACTCCCCTAAACAGAACACTGGCATACCTGTTGGACAGATAACCCTTTATCCATGTCAGGAGGTTACCTTGGATGCCAAAATTAGGTAGTTGCTCAAGTAAAATGTCTCCATTAGTTACATTAAAGGCTGATTTAAGGTCTATGAAGGCTGATTTAAGGTCTATGAAGGCTGTTTGTGTCTTATCTTTTGAGTGAACAAAATATTCTGCAAAGCATGTCTGTGTGCTGCGCCCGGGCATGAACCCATACAGATAAGGGGCCAGTTTGTCTTTGACTTGAAACATGAGACGGTTAAGAATAACTCTTTCAAGGACTTTACACTTAGAGGATGTGAGTGAAATGGGCTGAAGTTTGGAGAGTTAGCTTTAGGGATTGGTACTATGTTTCCATGAGTCCATGTCTTAGGCAGAATGCCCTGTGTGAGGCTCATTATCTAGATTCCAGGGAATATTACTTATCAATGCATTTTCTTTCCTTGGAGAAGGAAACTTCGTTGACTTTTATGACATATGACATTTTACTTTGGATTTGGTTGTATACATGTTTGTGCAATCTCAATTGATACGAACTATTAATTTTGCATATATATATATATATATATATATATATATATATATATATATATATATATATATATATATATATATATATATATATATATATATATGTGTGTGTGTGTGTGTGTGTGTAATAATAATAATAATAATAATAATAATTAACGGTTTATTGAAAAAGTTCTGCAGCCTGGAGGCTGAAAACATACATTGGACATAAATGACTTATTACATAAATTGGTGGTTTAACAAAAGCCTTCATTAGAGAAAGGTAAAGGAACACACAGTGAACATACAGATTAAAGTAGGTGTTGAGCAGCAAACACGTATAGTAACTCTCCCAGATGGTGTTAGGAGTGACCTCACGTGGTGTAGTAGTTCCCTCACAGATGGTGTTAGGAGTGACCTCACGTGGTGTAGTAGTTCCCTCACAGATGGTGTGTGTGTACGTGTGCATGAACTGTAAATAAGAAATTTAAGTCTTGTAGGTTATGTATCTAAGCTGCTGTGCCGAGTAGCAACCTTGTATATAAGCTACTGTGCCGAGTAGCACCTATGTATATAATTACGTGGCAACACTGCACGTGTTATGTGGCAACATTGCCCCGAGGCTGCCATATGGCAAGGCAGTCTCAGTCTGACTGTGTGAGCCGTGCATGGCACACGCTAGTCACCACTTGTATTTCTCCTATCCCTTAATAAACGGACTTCAGTGTTACCCGGTGTTTCCCTACCCATCACTGCATTCTTCGGGGAACACTTGTAACCATCATGGCCCAGTGACTAAGATCTGTGCACTTACATGTGTGTGAACAATGCCGACGGTTACATCTGCCTGCGATATGAGCGTCGACTCATAGTGTGTTGTGTTGTGTTGCGCTGTGTTTCGCCGCGATGTGCAGTGTTGGGCCATCACAGTGCTTTTTAGTGACGGTGGCAGTGTTAGTGTCAGTGTATTAGTGTGTGTCTAGAGCTGAGAGTTGAGCATTGGCCTGTTTTTTGTGGTACCCACGGAGCACGCAGGCGTACACCCTTCTCGTGCAACATCCAAGGAGACACTGACGGTCTTGCCTCCTCCAGCCACCACGCTCCGCTCTCTGAGACACACACACACACACACACACACGCACGCACTCACTCACGGACAGAACAGTGGACTCTATGCGTTATTTCTGCGCTGTTTATGTCATATATATGTGGTTCGAGCTGTTGAGGCGCCACTTTATATACTAAACAGTGCAGTCCACGCACACACAAAGATGGGCGGTACGAAGGGACAACGTCAAGATGGGAGACACGACTCCCCACTACCTTCCCCTCCACCGGGTGCAGACTCTCATCCTCCACCTCCAGTGACGGACATTGCCACAATTCTGAGGTGGATGGACGACCGGGACGAGAGACGCAGAGTGATGGAACTTCAGAGGGAGGAGACACGAAGAGAGGAGGAAAAGTTGCGTTTTGAGGCACTATTGGCGACCCTGGCGCTAACCCACCCTCCCTCACTCACAGGTAGCGCGCATCAAGGCGCCAATATCCTCCCTCCTCCACCACACCAGCGTCCTCCAGGTACTCTTGCCTCCAAACAAACAGCTCCCAAGGCCCTCTCACCAGACGTCACGTTTCAGCTTTTTCGTGAGTGGAGGCGGAGTTGGACAGATTACTCCACGATGGTGGACCTTGACAGCATGCCTCCAAACAAACAGGTCATCCAACTGCGGATGTGTTTGTCGCTGGAGACCCAGAGAGTTTTGGAGCACACGTTGCAAGTGCCTCCCGATTCTACCTCTTCAGTGACGGATGTGCTCGACCTTTTACAGGAGCATGTTAAAGGTCGGAATAACGAGGCTTTGCGTCGCCGCACCTTCACCAGCTGCAAGCAGGCGGAGAACGAATCCTTTGACGACTTTTTTGTACGCTTGAAGAGTTTGTCAGAGGAGACCGACGTCTGCAAGGCGCACAGCCGGGAATGTGGGGAAGCCTGGATCAAGCACGGGATCTTGACAGGTGTCAGGCAAGAAGAGTTGGTGCAACGACTCATCCCCCTGGACGTTTCCTCCACACTCCAGGTGGTAGTGACTGTATGTCGGTCGTACGAGGCCACCAAGTCCGCCACCTCTGCCTTACGGGCCCCACCCGCTGTGGGAGCTATCTCACAATACAAGAAGGATAAGAAGGCGGGCAACAACGTGAAGGCTGCCGCACGTTCTTCCACGCCTCCGCCTAGTGCTTCCTGTGGCAGCTGTGGAAAGCAGCACAGCCCCAAGACATGCCCGGCCGCCGACGCACGGTGTCGTGGATGTGACCGTAAGGGCCACTGGTCAAACACAGACAGGTGCCCTGCACGAGGCCACAAGTGTCAGGCCTGTTGTCGCTATGGACACTACGACAAGTGCTGCCGCCAACCCAAGCCCAAAAGCCCGAGACGAGGAGGAAAGCAGCGCACTTCCCTCGGGGTGGTTCGCACGCAGCCCCCTCCAGATGGCCCACGCAGTCCCAAGCAGCAGCGGAGTCACATCAGGAGGGTGGAATCGACCACACGCCCCAGGGCTACCCCTTCCCCCACCATCCGCGTCGCCGTCACACACGGTGATGTGTCGGGTCACATCGAGGTGATACCGGACACCGGCGCTGATACTACGGTGATAGGGTTGAAACACCTCCAGAAACTGGGCCTTACCCAGTACTACAATGCTGACGGTTCCCAGATGCCAGATGCTGTGGGCTCCTTTCAAGCGGAGATCACTTACGGCGACAGGTCGTGTCACGGATGGATCGATGTGCAGCCTACTCTCGCTACACCCTTGTTGTCGTGGGAGCACTGCAAGGAGTTAGGCGTGGTGCCCAGAGACTTTCCTGAGCAGATCCCAGCTGCTTGGTACACCGCCAGCAGGGTGCGGGAATCAATGAGCGACGCGCCTGGCGCTGCCGCACAGAGCTGCCCAGAACCCGCGTCCACTCCCGCCCCGCCTCCACCCAAGTCACGGCTGCTTCCTCTTCACAGCGAGACGTCTCCTTCAGCCGCAAGGGCCTACTTCCTGAAGGAGTACTCGGATGTGCTGGTGACGAAGGAGGCCCTACGGACCGCGCCACTGAAGGCTATGGCGGGTCCACCTATGAGGATACACCTGCGGGAAGATGCACAGCCGTTTGCCATACACACTCCCCGGTTGATCCCTCTCGCCTTCAGGGATTCAGTCAAGAAGGAACTGGATTCCATGGTGGCCCAGGGTGTCATCGTACCCGTTGGTGACGACCCGTCCCCTTGGTGCCACCCTCTAGTCGCTGTGGCTAAGACTAACGGTGGAGTGTGGATTACTACCGACTTGTCTAAGCTTAACAGCCAGGTGTCCCGTCCTGCCCACCCTTCACCCACACCTTTTGCAGCTATACGGAGTGTGGATCCGAAGGTACGGCACTTCTCGACGATGGACGCCCTCTGTGGTTACTGGCAGATCCCACTGAAGAAGGAGGATCAGCCACTGACCACTTTCATCACGCCTTACGGACGCTTCCGCTACTGCCGTGGCCCTATGGGATTCGCTGCTACGGGGGACGCCTTCTGTCTCCGTGGTGACATGGCACTTCAAGGCGTGACCAACTGCGTGAAGGTAGTGGATGACGTCCTCCTCTACGATGAGGACTACCTGACGCACCTTCGCCGCATCGACGAGGTACTGACCAGGTGTAGGACGCACGGCATCACTCTGAATGCCGAGAAGTTCGTCTTGGCCGCACCTGCAGTGTCTTTCTGCGGCTACCGACTCTCAAGGGATGGCATTGCTGCGGACCCGGAGAAAGTTCGCGCCATAGCGGACTTTGCAAAACCTGCCAACCTTACGGATCTCAGGTCTTTCATGGGCCTGGTGAACCAGCTGGCAGAATTTTCTCCTGACGTCTCCGCCGCTGCCGGGCCTCTCCGCCCCCTGATGAGCCCCAAGAGGACGTTCACGTGGACCCCTGACCACGACCTCGCCTTTCATAAGGTGAAGGAGGCCCTGTCAAGTCCACCTATCCTCGCTACTTTCGACCCAGCGCTCCCCACCGTCCTCCAGACAGACGCCTCGCGCCTGTACGGGGTTGGTTACGCCCTTCTCCAGGATCACGGTGGAGGAAAGTACCGGCTCGTACAGTGTGGCTCTCGCTTCCTCACCGATGCTGAGTCTCGCTATGCTACCATCGAGCTGGAGCTGCTGGCAGTGGTATGGGCCTTATAGAAGTGCAAGTTTTACTTGATTGGCCTACAGCACTTCGACCTCATCACAGACCACAGGCCCTTGGTCCCCATTCTTAATCACTATTCGCTGGACGCCATCGAGAATCCCCGCCTCCAGCGCCTGAAGGAGAAGATTTTGGCCTTCGTCTTCACCGCGGCTTGGCGCGCAGGTAAGGAGTTGTGCATCCCGGATGCCCTCTCCCGCTCCCCAGTCAGCCGCCCTACACCTGAAGACGAGATGCTCAGCACCGAGGCCGGTTTCTCCGTCAGCAACATCGTCACCTTGCAGGCCGTACAGTCCCTCGCCAGCACCCAGGCCTCAGTGTCGCCACCCGACAGCGATCTGGCCCTTGAGGAACTACGGACCGCGGCACGCGACGACCCCTCCTACACTCAGCTCTTGGAGAGTGTGAGGACTGGGTTCCCTCGCGACCGTTTTGACCTCCACAACGCCCTACGCCCGTATTGGAAGATACGTGAGGACCTCTACGCAGATGGGGACCTCGTCCTGTACGGTGCCCGTGTGGTCGTCCCTGCAGCTCTCCGTCGTCGCGTTCTGGCCCGCTTACACGACAGCCATCGTGGAGCAGAGGCCACCAAGCGCCGCGCAAGGCAGGCTGTGTACTGGCCCGGCATTGACGCGGATATCGTCAATACGGTCCGTGCCTGTGAGCCGTGCCAGATCATGCAGCCCAGTCAACAGCAGGAGCCCCTCTTGTGCGACGACGAACCCACCAGGCCCTTCGAGTCCGTGTCGGCTGATTTCTTCAGCACAGCTGGGAAACATTTCCTAGTTGTCGCCGACCGACTCTCTGGCTGGCCTGTGGTGGTAATCTGTGGCTCGGACACGACGTCCGCGGCCACCATTCGCCACTTCCGGCACCTCTTTCGTGACCTGGGCGTCCCCGTACGTCTGCGGACGGACGGTGGGCCACAGTTCACCAGCCGGGAATTCACAGGATTCCTGGAGCGTTGCGGAGTCCGCCACATCGTGTCAACACCCCACTACCCACAGTCAAATGGCCATGCTCAGGCTGCGGTCAAGACAGTCAAGCACCTCATCCTCAAGGTGGCCCCTTCAGGCAACATGGACTGGGAGGCGTTTGACAAAGGACTCCTGGAGTTACGTAATATTCCTACCCACACAGGACGCTCCCCTGCCCAGATCCTGTATGGTCACCCTCTCCGCTCTTGCGTTCCTGCACACGCCAAGGCCTTTCCGAAGGAGTGGCACATCGGAGCCGAGAGCTGCGACCGCCGCGCCGCTTCACGTGCCCAGGACGCCAAGGCTCGGTATGATGACCGTGTCCGCCCTCTTCAGCCACTGGAGATTGGTGCACTTGTCCGCGTCCAGGACCCGACGACGACACGTTGGGACAAGGTGGGCATAGTGATGGGCGTCGGCCGGTCGCGGGACTACAAGGTCAGGATGCCGAGCGGCCGTGTCTGGTGGAGGAACCGCCGCTTCCTCCGGCCAGTCCCACCCCCTGCTGCTGGCCCCCTGATCGAGGACGAGTCACCTACACCTCACGAGGATCCGCCCCACAGTGCACCTCGACGCTCGGAGCGACTTAGGACTAAGAAGTCCGATCAAGACAAAGACTATGAGCATGAGGGGGGAGGGAGATGTAGGGTATGTATCTAAGCTACTGTGCCGAGTAGCAACCTTGTATATAAGCTACTGTGCCGAGTAGCACCTATGTATATAATTACGTGGCAACACTACACGTGTTATGTGGCAACATTGCCCCGAGGCTGCCAATGGCAAGGCAGTCTCAGTCTGACTGTGTGAGCCGTGCATGGCACACGCTAGTCACCGCTTGTATTTCTCCTATCCCTTAATAAACGGACTTCAGTGTTACCCGGTGTTTCCCTACCCATCACTGCATTCTTCGGGGAACACTTGTAACCATCAAGTCTATAATCAGAACCAATATCTTTGGCGGAGTTTGACTGATACAGTGGAAATGGATTTCACAATAACGTATAACATCACGCCCCACGACCTTGGCTTCTTGACACTTTTCATTTACTTAAACAGTTTTGCAACATAAAGTATTTAGTTTTTACAAATGTAATGTGTAACTCTGAACCGCTGAACAAATATGATGGCTATAAAGCCGTGCCTTAAAAAAAGTAATAATCAAATTACAATATGATAAAGGGAAATAGACACAAACAGGGAGTGATGAAATTAGATATTCAATGATAGATATTTATTAATTAGAGATTCTAATACTTTGGTGGTGTGTTTAAAATGCCGCAGTTAAAGGTAATTGTCCCAAGAGGGAAGAAATGATAACTGAGGTTCGGAAAGCCAAAGAATGTTGAAAATAGTAAATCTTTATCAAAGATTAGCGGTAAATATCTACACTAGACTGCCGTTGTTGTAAGGTTAGGCTAGGTTCATTTTGGTTAAGTTAGGATAAATACTCAATCAAAGCTGGGTGGACAAGGGGTGGGGAGGGGGTGGGCCTTGATTGTATACAAGCGGTTTTAAAATAGGAGGCGAGCGTTGTATCCCCTTGGCTGTCTCAACACATAATTACTGTAAAAGAAAGACTTGAACAGCAACCTAACTTACCCTCGCTAAGAAGCAATCCAATCAATCCGAAAGCTTCGTCCATTTCATTACTCTTCCTTGTGTTCAAGCTGGAGAGGTATGAAGATAAGAAAAATAATTGCCAGTAATACCAGCAGCGATGTCAAAATGGGTGCCCAAACCATCTGGGTGAACGGTAGAAGGAAGCCCCATGGGTCCCTCTCTGGTCTCTTTCGACCTCCTAGGGCCAGGACGTAGGTTATATCTACCGTGAACGTGAAATCCACCACCTCAGCACGGCTATAGGTCAGGCTGAGGGGACCAGTAGTGAAGTAGCCTTCCTACATCACCATACCAATGAGATATTGAATGAAAGTCGCAAAAAAATTAACAAATATAAAAAATAAAATATAATAATAATAATAATAATAATAATAATAATAATAATAATAATAATAATAATAATAATAATAATAATAATAATAATAATAATATAATAAATATTTTGTTTTCAATCTAGCACATCTTTCATGACAACCGAAACCAAGAACAAACAAACTCCCTCAACTTTCGTTGTCTTTCATTCACTAATGTGTCCTGTAATGGTGGTCCTGTTCTATAACAAGTCCTCATGATATTTATCTGGTTTATCCATATCACTTCACATAATGAATCATCACACATTACAGCACGTCCATTCTCAAAAACAACTCATTGCCGATGTAATAGGCCCCTGTCTCATCAACAGAACGTATTATATAAATGGGTCAATACATCTGATATTATATTCAGATTCACCACCCTGTAACTTTCCACTGTCTATGAGTAAGACATGAGATGGACACGTGAGCGGGCAACTCACCCAAGAGGGCGAGACCCATAGCTCAGCATTTCTGTAAGCACGCACTGCGATGCCCTTAAGCTTCAGTAGCTCACCTCAACTCATATCGTAAGGACGTGACCTAACGTTTATCATACATAAACGCCGTCCCTTTCTCATTCACTCCTAGACAGTGAGACTTACAGTTGATATACACTCAGGAATTATATATACAACCTTTTATAATAAAACAAAGGAACTACCGTTTGGGTTTCGTTACTTAAAACCCAAATATAAATATGTGTGAACGGACTGGTTAATTGGACAAGCAGCCGATTCATATAGGTGGCAGCGGTGTGTACGTATTCTTCAAACTGGTAGTCGTATCATCCGTCTGTGTTTTGTGAAACACAAGAAACCACACAGCAGTGACGCGTTACATAATCCGAGTGTTTAAAACTATATCCCGTATTGAGACGATATGTAGTGAGCGCTCCTTATCTCTGCCACATACAAATACGTGCAGAGTTCGTAATATACATATATTACAGCCTGTTGGTACATATCCAGATTGAGCCTGTTGAGATAGACTCCACTCAGCATTCCCTAGACATTACAGTGTTGCAGTGTTGAAGAAAAGTTTCGTAGCCTGGCCTACCAATTGGTATTTTACTAACAGCTGAGCAGTATTGTTGTGTCGTCAGCGCGAATTACGAAGTTCCGGTGTCATCATACAGATCTCCATATATACGTGGACTGTGAAGACTTGGCACACGGCAGTTTCGCCAGCGAACCAGCAACCACCAGTGTGATAACCAATCATCAGTTTTCTGATCGCCGGAGGAGGAATTCACCTAAATCAAGTGGACTGGTCTCTCACCAAAGCAGAAGCGTCTCTCGTTGCCAAGGAAACCAGCAGCAGCGCACGCAACCTAGGAAGAGGCCCCGCCCACACTCCACCCACCACTCCACTCAGAACTTTTGAAGGATCACATTTTCTATACAGACGTACTACTCTGTATAAATAGGTATTTAAATTACATAGTTCTACACACATGAACACGTTCGAGAGATATCTTCACACCGATAGGTTCGTCGGATAGGATTATTTCAATGATAAAGTGTCGAATGTAAGATTAATGTATTGAAATCCTATAATTTACAGTAGTTTGTAAGTGTCTGTCTTCTTATTGATAGTTTAATAATTAACTACAATTCATATTCATTTGTCTTGTAAATGAGAGGCAAGTGATCTACTTACTGTTAAGTATTCATTGACCCAAGGGGGCTAATACATAATTTCTAAGTTTCCCATGTCTAATGTAGATGAAATCGAACGCCTAGCGCAACTGTTTGCTGATAACCAACTCATCGATGATCAAGCCCAGACTGACATAGATTTTGAGTATGGAACACAGTTAAATGAGTCGGTAGGAAGTAGTGAGAAAGTTATAGACGAATCATTTGACGACTTAAACCGTCGTACCCTACGGTCTGGTAATCACTATAGTACCTCACCTAAGTATACTAAAGCAGTTACCCCTGTTACAGGTGATAGTGTGTCTGTTGCTAAATCGGTAACAACATTATTAACCCAGCCTTCTGTTAAGAGTAAGAATACTAACTTGCTTAATACTAACACTAAAATGGCATCCTCTAACCCTCACACCGGTACTACAACCACACCTAAAGCTGATAATGTTATTAATATCATGCAGCGCAGCGACAATGTTCGAAATTTCACGGGACAAGACAATTATAGGGTGGCACATTTTATTCGTGCATGTGAAGATAGCATGCGCAATAGTCACATAACGACTGACGAAGAAAAGAAAGCATATGTACGTTCGCATATAACGCAGGGTTCCTATGCAGGCAGTCGTTTAAATGCGTTTGGTTTACAAAGCCCTGACTATGAAAAGTTCAAGCGAACGCTAATTGGGATTTTTGGGGGTAGGTCACAGCTGGGCCAACTTCAGATGTCACAGATGCCTCACTCCCAGACTCCTTATGCGACACACTTAGCTCCGATCGCTCCTCCCCGCCTAACATATAAACAGAAAACATCGTTAACGTGCGCACATTGTAATAAACATGGCCACGTAATGGAAGATTGTTTTCAGCTCCGAGGTAATAGTGCTAATAAAGCCACACCCGGTGCAAAGCCATTCTCAAGGTCAAACAGAGAGGTAGCCAAAGCAGCACCTCCTCCTACCCAGAAAGCGCGCAAATGGTGCGCTCTTCACAAATCGACATCTCATAGTTCACATGAGTGCGATATACTAATAAAGGCTAGGGGAGTGGACCTAAGTGAAACGGAGGTGTCGTATAGGCGCAAGCAGAAACGTCCCCAGGACAAGTCATCGGGGAAGACCAGCACACACCACAGCACGGAGAGGGATAGATAGGGTAGTTCCCACCCCTCCTCACAGCACTTCTATAGCGGCCTCATTAATAGCGGCGCTTAGCAAAGTGGAAGTGTTGTCAGTGCCGGTGAGAGTGGATAATACCAGATTGGCTCTTGATATAGACACAGGTGCTTGCGCTAATGTATTGGCCTTGACATCATATCACGAGTTACAACGTAAATTCCCTCACCGCAAATTCAAATGGAGGCCTAGTAACGCTGAGCTCGAAGGAGTTTCAGGTACTCAGCTGAGCATCAAAGGAATGGTGACATTACCACTCAGATTCTCAAGACGTGGTTCTCCCTTCTACGCGGACTTTTATATAGTTCAGCAGTTCAATTTGCCAGCTGACGGGTTACTTGGTCTACCAACTCTTCGAAAGAACATGATAGATGTTCATCCACGTAATAATAGTGTTACGTTTAAAGGTGTTTCCTACACAGCAATGAGTCATTCTGAACCTATGCTCACCGCTAGGACGAAAGTGTTGTCTACCAATCCTATTAAGAGGAAGGCGGATCATGCGTCAGAGATATCTCTCGACCTCAACCATACACCTTCCCAGCGTGATTACAGCAGCAAGAGTTGGAAGATAGTACCTGCAATTTTGAAGAGTACTCTCCATTACCAGAATGAGGAATTCACCAACGCAACAATCCTGTGAGCTGAAGTGAACATTAGTTTCTGCAAATGATTCGTTCACTGCCCAGGGTGTGACAGGACGTGACTGCAGTTGTTGAGACTACTCATCAATCAACATCCTGTCAACAAAATTCTTTCGTATGGCGTGAACAACCCCCAGTTACCAGCACCCAGCACCCACCCTAGTGATGATGACACATCCGGTCTGAGAGATGGTCTCAGCATTCTGAGGTATGGTGTTGTGGATGACGTTGTGTGACCATTAGCGGCGGTGTGCTGTACTCAGGATTTTTTGTGAACATTGACCCAGTCACCGGACCTTGGAATCAGCTGTGTCTGCTGTGAGACACACACACACAAGTCTACGGGATTGCGGCAGCAATTTCACAATATCACGAATCTTAAATAAAGGATGTTATTTGTGTGATTTTCTAGATATCACAACAATGTCGAAGTGCAACCAAATAAATTCCCAATTCGAGGTATTGTTGCGAATTGCCAACAGACTCGACTGGCCAGGATAGATCAAATAGCACCACATGTTAAGGTGATCGATCATCCTCAGGGCAAGACACGCCTGTTAGAGCTGCTTGCCGACTATAGACATATAGTAGCCTTGCCAGGGGAAACGCTAGGTCAGACAGATTTAACATCCATCATATAGCGTTAAAGGAAGGAACCAACCCTATTTACGTACCAGCTTATAGACTACCTCATAGCCAGCGCGCTGTAGTGCAAGATATGGTACAGGGTATGTTAGATGAGAATGTCATTAGACACTCAAAATCCCCCTTTAACAGCCCATTATTCCTCGTCCCGAAAAAGGATGGTGGATGGCGCCCTGTCATAGATTTCAGGCGCGTAAATGATCAAACAATCCCTGATAGGTACCCAATGCCTATCTTGAGTGGCATATTGCAATCCTTACGCAAGGATAATGCGGTATTTAGCAACTTAGATTTGCTTAGTGGGTATTGGCAAATACCACTCGATGAAAAATCACGAGAAATCACGGCATTTAGCACGCCTCTAGGCCACTTTGAGTTTCTACGAATGCCATTTGGTCTCAGAAATGCCCCACTAACATTTCAAAGAATGATCAACACCCTGTTTGCCGGACTAATTGGTAACACAGTCTGCGCTTATTTGGATGATCTAATAGTAGTCAGTAAGGACGTCGATTCCCATCTGATAAAACTGCGTGAAGTTTTGGCCAAACTTTCCACAGCAGGACTCAAAATAAAACTCTCAAAGTGCGAGTTTTTAAAATCCAGAATCCATTTCCTTGGTCATGTAGTCGACGGTGAGGGCATACACACAGTTAATGATAAAGTCAAAGCTGTATCTCAGTTCCCGCGTCCTACCTCAAATGATCATGTGCGTAGCCTTCTCGGATTATCTGGTTATTATCGTTCCTTTATCAAGGACTATGCAACATTAGCATCGCCCCGAACGAGGTTGCTCAAAAAAGATGCAGTGTTTATATAGGATGCTGAACACGAGGAAAGTTTTACGGCATTGAAGACAGCGCTAACCAATGCCCCGGTTCTAGCATTCCCAGACTACACTCAACCTTTCACTCTCTGTACTGACGCTCCCGGAATTGGAGTCGGAGCAGTGCTCATGCAAGAGGACACGCGTGGGAAGTTTAGAGTGATAGCATTTGCAAGTCGCAAACTAATCGATGCTGAAACACGTTATTCGGTGACGCATTTAGAAACGTTAGCCGTTGTGTGGGCACTTAAGAAGTTCAAAGACATTATCTTTGGCTACAAGATAACTGTTTTTACTGATCATGCGGCAGTCACCGAACTGTTCCATGGCAGAAACTTATCAGGCAGATTAGCACGCTGGTATCTGACAATTCAAGAGTTTGACCCCGAATTTAGGTATTTACCTGGGAGGGCGAATGTTGTCGCCGACGCTCTGTCAAGAAATATAGCACCAGTAATGCCTGTATCAGCATTCACTCTTTCGCAGCTGGAAGATGAGCAACGACGCGACCCATATTGGTCAGCTGTTATTTTTGCTCTCGAATCGGGCGAGGATGTTAAACTCCCCAAGTTATTTCTTCCCTTAAGTCAGTTTGAATTACGACATAACATACTCAATAGGACGAGAAAATCTCCTGAGGGTAATGTGTCTCAAATAGTCGTACCTGACACGTTGCGCAAAGCAGTAATGACATTGTTCCACGATGTCCCACAAGCAGGTCACCAAGGTCGTGATAAATGCTTAGCGGATTTACGAAAGAAGTATTTCTGGAACACTATGAAGAAAGACATAGAATTACACATAGCTAATTGTTTGGCATGTGCTCAACATAAAGGATCAACAGGATCACCTGCCCCGATTCTACAATATCCTACACCAGACCGTCCGTTTGACACAGTCGCTGTTGACTTGTTACAACTCCCAATGAGTCATCAGGGATCAGGATACGTCTTAGTGTGTGTGGATCATTTTTCCAGGTTCGTGGTCTTGGTCCCACTAAAAAGCAAAACGGCCGAAGCAGTAGCCTATGCATTAGTGATGAATCTCATATGTCCATATACTACGCCTAAAGTTCTACTCTCTGATAATGGAACAGAGTTCAAGAATGAGCTAATAGAGCATATATGTTCACAATATGGAATTAAACAAACTTTTGTGACAGCTTATCATCCACAGGCTAATGGCCTTGTTGAAAGAACCAATCGTAAAATCCTAGAAATACTGCGTCCAATTGTTAGTGGTTTTCAATACGCATGGGAGGATTGGTTACCGCAGGTTGCAGCGTCGATTAATGGGTCAGTTAATAGCTCTACGGGCAAAACACCCTACTATATTGTCTATGGTACAGATAAACGTCTGCCTTACGACATCCTTACAGAGGCGCCATACCCGGTATATAATACGGATGATTTTGCGGCAAAACAAATTCATGTCTTTACAGAAATTCATAACCAAGTACGATCACAGCTAGCGGCGTCACGCGCCGAAATGATCATCAAACAACATAAACATGCTAAACCTATCGCACTGAACGTTGGGGACGCTGTTATGTTACGGGAACCTGAAAGGAACTCCAAACTTTCGGCGAAATTTTCTGGTCCATTCCGCATAATCTCAAAAGAAGCAGGCAACAAATTCAAAATATGGAAGCCTAATGCACAGATCGCAGATGTCGTGCACGCGGATCGTCTGAAGAAGACCCAGATAAATGTCTTACCTCAAGTTGATGATAATGTGATTGATACATCCTTACAGACTGTTCAGAAGCAAAATGTCCCAAATGACTATTGTATGAAACTACGTTCTGCGAGTAGAAGTTAACTCGTACTTTCGCGTCAGATGGAAAACGTCGACGGCCAACTACAATCAGCATTGGACATTCTTCATGGTCTCAGCACAGCTTCGATGAATTCGACAATAGTTTCATGGACGTTGTCGTTCAAGCTGTATCTCAACAGAATCGTGTTATTTCTCAAACCTTTCACGCGATTACTGCTCTAGAATCAAAGGTTAATGCAATCATAATGGAGTCTAACCAAGTTTCGAGGATTGTTACTAGGTTACAGAAAGCAATCCCGACGTTAGAATGGCTCCTTTACTTCACAGAATATTTGCATGCTGCTGAAATTTCAGTTCATAAAATTGTAACCTCTAAAAATGAACTAATAGACAGCATTGTAGATGCCGGGATAGGACGTGTGGACGCGAAGCTTGTGCCTGTGCAGACGCTTCTTGAAGCTTTAAAAATAGCCAAGTTGCAGTATCATTTAACTCCGATTTTCAATGACAATGAGGTTCAATATCATTACCCACTGTTGGAGTCAACCCTCACGCACAATGCAATTCTGATCCACATTCCTATGCGAGGGCAACATGAGTTTAATTCATGGCATTTAGAACCCTTCCCCTGGTTTGTGAACGACACACTGTATACCCTAGATAGGCCTAAAGAACTTTTCTTAGTAGATGAAGAATATTCATTGTTATCAATAGAGGATTCTGAGGTACTGTCACGGTGTAAGTCGTCTTACCTACACCTACACTTATGTCCAGCCTACATGTTTGCATTTATTCCTGCTGCAGAGGGAATATGTGAATTGGCAGTCATACAACCAAATGTACGCACAGCGTTAGCGCAATGCAGTTATAGGCCAGTTAGTCTAAAGACTGTGTTCCACGCTCACCTTCACAATGTGCAGTATTTGTTCTTTCCAAATCTCACTACTGTAATTTTAAAATGCCAAAATGGTGTTAAGCAGCTAGTTGTGAAAGGGCATTACAAGGCTCCTGATTACTGTGAAATCACTTGTAGTACATTACGGACCTTGCCTACTCATCAGCATTTTGCGTTAAATCGAAAACTCAAGTCTGCTTTAATTCCACTTCCTATAATGAATTTCACTATTAAGGATATTCAAATAGTATCAGAGAAATTAAAAGTGTTAGCTTTCTTGAACGAGACACATTTTGCTGATTTGAATAATAACTTGCCATTTTACCTGTCACGGGAATTTGCACTACCAAGTCTTACGATTCCCTCTATTCTGTTAATTCTGGCAATAATATTCCTGTTCTGTTACTACGGGCAGTATCATCCAAATTCAACATTGTTCATAACATACTAACCCGTACGACACAAAAGTCTAGGTCCCCTGTAGTAGAGAATACCCCTACAGTAATTTCCCCAGCTTAGTGTCTACATATCTGTTTATAACATGGTAGGGTGTCTAGGATGTACTGTACTCTGTGAGTTATTTAGGCCTCACGGAGCTCGGCTGGTAGGTGACCGAGCGATGTAATAGGCCCCTGTCTCATCAACAGAACGTATTATATAAATGGGTCAATACATCTGATATTATATTCAGATTCACCACCCTGTAACTTTCCACTGTCTATGAGTAAGACATGAGATGGACACGTGAGCGGGCAACTCACCCAAGAGGGCGAGACCCATAGCTCAGCATTTCTGTAAGCACGCACTGCGATGCCCCTAAGCTTCAGTAGCTCACCTCAACTCATATCGTAAGGACGTGACCTAACGTTTATCATACATAAATGCCGTCCTTTTCTCATTCACTCCTAGACAGTGAGACTTACTGTTGATATACACTCAGGAATTATATATACAACCTCTTATAATAAAACAAAGGAACTATCGTTTGGGTTTCGTTACTTAAAACCCAAATATAAATATGTGTGAACTGACTGGTTAATTGGACAAGCAGCGGATTCACCATGCTTTGATGTCATTCAAGTAAAGTCCCGGACAAAAGTTCTGTGCTAGGTAGTTTGGGCTAACCTGGATATGTGGCATCGTCAGGGACACGCACGCACACATACGGCCTGTGTCAAAGTCCGATTATGTGAACAAACCATTATTTGGCGTCTTTATTTGCATATCATCTATGAACTACACAATTTATCGATGATCAATTATACTGTATTCCTTTTAACATGATTATCAGTGATATTGGCCACTGTCAGTCAGTAGCTAAAATACAATACCTCGATCTTTCATTTCTACCAAACCATAATTTCGATTTTCATAAATTTAAAAAAAAAATGTTTATGTAATACTTTCATCCATGTAAAACAGCCGTGTATAAAGAAAAGGACATGAGATGTTTGTGGTGAACTATTACTTTTTCATCTCATAAAACATAAGTATGATGATAGGAATATAAAATATTATGTATTGGAAAAAGAAATTACTCATATGTTGCAAGCACTCTTTTAATAGAAAAAAAAATAGAGGAAACACACAAACACATATTGTGTCTGTTAGACACTTGGATTATGTGAACAATCCATTCTAGAGCTTGTCTATGTGGTCCTCTATCTTAAACGTCACCACTTATCGACGATAAGATTTCTCTTATGTGAGTGCCAGGAGGACACACAGTATATAAAACAATATATTTGCAGTAGAGAGGTTCATAATGGAGACTGGTCGCCGAAAGGGAATGGTGGTGGGTATATTATTTGACTCCTATTGCTTTTATTAATGATATTAATGACGCCAGTCTCATAATATTGCACATGATAGTTTATTGTACTCTGGAAATGACGATTCTAGGGAGAGTTCATGCCATTTACGACAACTTTTAACTTATCCGAGATTATGACATGGTCATACAGCAAACGCTCGGTCATTCCCTCCAATGACAACCATTGGAGACCAACACCACGATATATCCCAGCGGGTATCAGCGAAATCACAAGACAGATGGGAGTCTCGATATCAAAAGTGTGGTGTTGGTTATAACGGTTTGAAGAGTCTGGTAACAGACTTTCCCAGAGCAAAACGGGATAAACTTACCAGAGTAACAGGCGGCGCAAGGATTGTGGCAGACATTGGTGACCATCCTTTCCCAAATTCAGTGGGCACGACTTAGCGCTGCATTTTGAGACCGACAGGGCACAGAAGAAACCATATTGCGCCAAATCATTGATAGGAAGGGGTGCTGAACTGGATATAACATACTGTAAGCTGTAATCGAACCAATTTTACTAATTGGAACGTAGAGCACACTCCGAAACAAAGCAATGCTTAAACTATGTGTGTGTGTGTGCGTGTGTGCGTGTGTGTGTCAGTCAGGGGACAGTGTCCACATCATGTTTTCTGTTCTCTTTAAAAGTTCTTTAGTTCCCTGTAATATGTAACGTTAATATCTCATATTTGGCCCTTGGTTAAACTAAAAGCTTGCCAATAAAACGTGACACTGGTGATTAGAAGGGAATGAGAGGAAAAATTTACCTGAGCACTTCCCTCCCACCTCCCTGCTGTCTGGAACCATCACCAACCCTCTCTCCTATCAGGAACCCTCTCCGCTTTGACTTGAAATTAGGTATCTCTGTTTGCATCATTTTTTGTACTTTTCCTTCTGACACTCACATAAGACAACTCATATCATCGATACATGGTGTAGTTCAAAGAGGATGTGCACATAGATATGCCATATAATGGATTGTTCACAAGATCCAGGTGTCTAGCAGACGGTCTAGCAGCGCTGATCAACACAGCAATTTAGGTATGACACACGTACTTTAAACCACAGACCGACGCTTAAGCTTTGGGCCCGGTAGTTCCAACTTGTGTGTTTGTGCGTGAGTGTTTCTGACGCTGCCACTTAACCAAAACTGCTTGGCACAGGACCTTTGTCCGGGACTGTACTTTGCTACTTCTTTGATGTACTGTACATTCCCGCAAAGTATTTAAGCTCTTCACTTCATCTTTCTAATTATAACTAAGTCTTGCATCTCTTTTCTATCATCCACTTAAAAATTATACACTCACGGCATCTAGTTTCTTCTTATCTAGATATTTGCTAACCCTGTAAACTCATTATATAGACACCATTAGTTTTTCAGTTACATCCTTATTTCTTATTTCTTTCCCACTGCATTATAGTTTTTTCTTACTCTTGCATCTAGGGGAAATACAGTCTATGTAAAATTGGTAGGGAAATAATTAGATGAGAGCTATTGGGGCTCTTAGGCTCTCATAAAGACTCTAGAATTTTCAGAATATATTCAGTCTAAGGTTGTTTATTTCTCCAAAAGGAAAGAATTAAATAATATAATTCAAACAATTACAATTTTGTAGGCTTATAAGGTAAGGAGCCATTATACAACAAAATGCCTTCACATTTCTTACATCAGACCTACAGTACTTTTCCCTGTTGGTATGGCTGGAAGACATTATAATAATCTTACTAATAATGCCGTTTGGAAGCGATAGTTGAATATCTTATGTAACAAATTCCATGTTAAATTGGGCAATAATGGACACACAAAACACAAAGTTCAAATATAGTGACCTATAACCCCTAGAAAACTGTCACAACACTCACCTCCCTCATCACCATGCCTACCATGCCAGACCAGGACCCATCTGCCTGCTTAGAACCGGAGGATCCATCAGCTGGAATCACAAATCTGTACCTGGTGTTTTGATAAGAGATCATTCACAGGTTTCTTTAATTACTAGCGTTTCAGAATTTTTTTCCCATCATCAGAGCCTAGAATACAGACAAAAATTTAAAAAAAAAATACAGTTAATTTATAATAAAAATGAAACATTCTAAAATTTACCTTCCTCAAAAATTTGAAAAGAGCATTATAAATTAAAATCACTACAAAAAATTACGGAAGACCTACGTACGAAACTAGTGACAAAGGTACAACAATTCACAAAAAGCCATATCACCATCCCGAACACAGGCCCACTCAGTTTCACCCTTAGAAACAAGTTTAAGAAGCTTCTCAGTGAATTTTATCCATAAATTTCTCCTGGACTAGTCTTTAAAACCCAGAGTTCAATTAACAAATTATTTAAAATAAAGACACTATATACCCATACACTTGCAAGCCTCATTTGTTTATCAATTTCAGATTGCTAACTGTAGTGCAGCATATATAGGTCAATCAAAAAGACACTTGAAAACTCGCATCCAAGAGGACTTGGGTCGTTTCGTCCGAACAGGCCAGTTATTATACAGGTATATGTATATGTACACACATATAGATATATATATATATGTCTGTATATATATATATTTGTATATATATACATACATATATATATACAGACATATTTATGTATATGTCTGTATATATATAAAGATATAGACATATATGCTGATAACCACAAGGAAAGAAGAAAACACGAAGTTCCCAAGCGCTTTCGTGTAATTCACATCTTCAGGGGTGAGTACAGACTAAGGAGAAGTACAAAACAAGGTGTAAAAATACAGAGGAGTCTGTACTCACCCCTGAAGATGTGAATTGCACGAAAGCGCTTGGGAACTTCGTGTTTTCTTCTTTCCATGTGGTTATCAGCATATACCTGGATCACGCGCAACTACAGTGATTTACTTACATATATATATATATATGTAATATTCAGAAATTTCAGAGTAATTTCGAATGCCCCGCCATTGGCAACACTGAGCGTTCAAGGTCATGGGAGGGGAGAGAGCACTTCTCGCTCCTAGCGGGAGATGGTGGAACTAGGCCTATATGATATTAAATGTAGTTTACCGATTTAATAATGATGCGATTCATGAAGTAAGGGACTATTATTGAATTTTAAATTATTATAGATCGTTTAGCAGTCTGAATAATGTTACGGGTGTCCCAAGGAGTTATTAGTTAGGCGGAAAATAAGTCACGTAGGCCTAAGCTCACGCCTTGAGAGAACGCGACGAGGCCTCTCCCCCAGTCCCGGAGAGCATTCACAGAGACAAGACGTCTCTGCGCGCTTGTCCCAGGAATAGTCACGTGGCCTAGTCACCTGTGTTGCATTATTGCAGAGTAACAAGTAAGTCTCATTCGATCTCAGACAGGGTTAGATAGGGCAGTGATAAAGTAAACTAGAGCTAACACTGAGTTCATTTCAGGGTTTCCGTGAGAACCCACTTGACTGGAGTTGACCCGGAGTTGACTGCGAGAGATTGACTGCCGTTTGAGACTGCCGTCGATGATTGAGGGTGGCGATTGTCGCCATTGGACCGAGCAAAGTAGGCCTGTCACTGTTTAGCGGGGTAGCAAAGGATCTCTTGAGTGAACGAGTGCTCCCGACAACTAAACGACCCGGGACCAGCAGTGGGTGATCAGTTCTTACCACTCCGGGCACATCACCACGTGTCCCGAGCTGCTAGCGAAACCCTCTTGCTAACGGGACGCTAAAGCTTCTCTCAACTGTACAAGGTCTGATCGGCTCACTCCCGTCCGCTTTATGGACGCACTGGGAGTACACTGAGGCTATCTGAGTAGACTAATGGTCACACACTGAGACCGTGAGTCTAGGCCTCTAGGAGATACCTGGAGGAACATTTTCCCTCCCTTATTACGGGTGTAGTTTAATAGTTTCTAGATAATTTTGATAATATTGTTTTGAATGTTTGTGCCATCAAGTGGAACCAGAGTGATACTGTGATTTGATTCTTTTAATGCCTCTGATTGTTCTTCATAATTCTGATCTCAGGTATAACCTTGTTCCCCAGAGTAGTGGTTAGGTTAGGTTAGGAAGTGTGCATCTGTTGGGGTGCTATAATTTTGTTGAGTGCCCTTAAGGCCTATTCATTGTAGAGTATTTAATTTCTTATTTTTATTACCATTTCCTTAGTGACTGATATAATTTTGTTGAGTGCCCTTAAGGCCTATTCATTGTAGAGTATTTAATTTCTCATTTTTATTACCATTCCTCAGTGACATATAATTTTGTTGAGTGCCCTTAAGGCCTATTCATTGTAGAGTAGTTAATTTCTTTTTTTAATACCTAAGTGACTGATATTATTGTGTGAAAGCCTTTAAGGCCTGTTTCATGTGTGCACGCAACATTGCTTAATACTCCAAATTTATTGTTGCCTGAGTTTCTAATAATTTCTAGATCCTGTATAACTTTTATTCCCCAGAGTAGTGTTTTAAGTTCAAGTTGAGAGGTGCGCATATTGGTGTACCATTATTTGATTGTGTTTGTAGTGTTGGAGGGAATATAAGTGTCTAAATTTTACAGTGTGTCTCATTCATCCCAGTCACAGATGCTATCCTTCCACGGGTCACGGACAATTTATCTTGTTTAGTAGATTTAAGTGTTCTTGTGCTGGTTCGGGATTTTTCTCAAAGGGGCGCTTCCACTGCCATTACCATCTATTAATTTTAAATAAACCCCAAGTCAAGTGAGAAATTAAAGTCCAGTAAATTCCGACCGGTTACAAATGGTAGCAGAGCGTAGTTAATTTTATTTTGTGACTGATAGTTCTGTGGTTGGGATAATGAGCGTAATCATGGAGTGGATGGAAACGGTAGAGAGTGTGACCCCAACTCTACTCATGTTCGCCGTGGGAATGGGGTTGTTGTGGTTGACGGTGCGGTTGAGAGAAGAGTTCGTGGAACGTATTGGGAAGCTAGAGGGGAAAATCCGGGGTGAGTACCAGGAACGATTGGAACAGTTAGAAGGGAAGATCAATGGGAAATGTCAGGCATGGGTGAACCAAATCAGGGGGGAGTATGGAGTATATGTACAACAGTTAAGGGGGGAGTACCACACACAATTGCAACAGTTAGAGACGGAACACCAACAACACATAGCTCTGGTGGGGGATGCACTAGATAGGGTAAAGACACAGTATAAAATACAGCATGATGAGACAATGTGGGAGATGAGGAGACACAATAGTAGAGAGGGAACTAGTCTCGGGGCCGGGTTGACCATGTCTAAGTTCGATGGTAGGCCAGGAATAGAGGTAGGAAAGTGGTTAAGAGAGGTTGACCGAACCCTCAAGCTGCTAGACGGAGACGAAGTCAGTCGAATCCAATTCATAATAAGGCATCGTGCGGGGCCTGCGGCAGATCGCGTATACAATGCACGCAGAGACTGGGAAACCGTAGATGAATTAACTTGTTATTTGAAGCAGCAATACGGCGGGCAGACGGCCACGGACGACGCCATTCAGAAGGTGATGACGGGGAAACAAGGGAGCAACGAAACGCTTCTTGAATATTATGATGCTATGCTAGATTTAAACGATGAGTTGAACCACCATGATCATAAATATGGTAAGGCCCTGTTGGGAGATGCAATCACTCGGGGCTCAAGGAGGAACAAAGCCGTATGTGGTTAGTGGATGAGATCAAGAAGTATCCTCAACATAGTCTAGACGAGTGGATCACGGGGCTGAGAGAGGCGGAACAAAAACGAGAGGCTTTGAGGGAGGTACCGCTGACTAAAGGAAGAGAGGACGAGCCGCAGACTGGAGGCTCGATTCCCCCGAGGTGCTATGCGTGTGGACAAGAGGGCCACTTCAGTTTCAATTGCACGAACGGGTCCAGACCAGGAGAGAGTGTCCCAAGGGGATACGTGGCCAATGGCCAGTATCGAGTTGGAAGAAACAATCGGAACTGGCGGTCGGGAAATGGCCAAGGCCAGGCAGTCCCCGCCAACCGTTCCTGGCCTCACCAATAGATTCCACCGGCGATGTTATGAGTCAAGAGAGAGCGGACCCATGGTCAAGCGTGGTTCGCATGACAAATTTAATCACAACAGAAGGTACCTTAAGGCTGAAAGCAGAGTGTCCTAAGGTCTCGGTGCTGGTAGCGGGTCGTGAAATGTGGGGTTTAGCAGATACTGGGGCAGAAGTGTCGCTAATTGATGAACTTTTCTACCGTCGGGAGCTGGAGCCTGCAGGCGTGGTGTTGCAGCCCACTCGAATAAGGGTAAAAGGGGCGTCAGGGTTTCCAGTGCCGTGTGTGGGGTGTATTCGGGTCACTATGGTCGTATGTGGGGTGGAAGTCACTGATGTGGGGATGTTGGTTTGTCCAGGGATTGAGACCCAGGGTAAGGGGCAATCTCATGTCGGGTTGTTGGGGATGAATGTGCTGGGGGAGGTTGCGGAGATCTGGCCGCACATGTATCACTTGTGCAGGGAAGCCAGGAGCACCGCTCAGTGGGAAAATTGCTTGCATGAGGTTAGGCAGTTATGTGCAATAGAGGCCATCAGCCTGGGGTATTGTATGACAGAGAGGAAGGAAAGACCAACCATTCCTCCCCGGAGTACTCGGTTGCTGTCAGTATGTGTTCCCTCATTAAGCCAGGTAGCTAACAAAGAAGTAGTGATTGAACCTCTAACAATAGAGGATGAAGGTTGGATGCCTGAGGGTGTGATAGTGTTGCCGACAGCTGTAAGAGTGGTGAGAGGCATGACCCAGGTGTTGGTGGCAAATCTGTCTGACAGTCGTATGAGCTTGAGGGGCAATTGGCGGATTGGGAAAGTGGCTTCGGGGACGGAAGTCGAGGAAGACATCAGTGAAGAGGTGTATGTGAGGACAGTGCAACCGGATGCCCGTACGGAGGTCAAAGTGCACACGGAGGAAATGAATGAGGGACAAGAGAGTGCAGTTAGGTGTTTAATAGAAGAGTTTAGTGATATTTTTGAAGAAGAGGGCCAGCCCATAGGAAAGGCTATTGGGGTTCAGCATGAGATCCCAGTGACCACAGACAGGCCAGTTAGGGTGCCATATCGGAGGATCCCTCCAAACCAGGTACCAGAGGTGAAGCAGCACATTAGCCAGCTGTTAGATCAGGGAGTAATTCAGCATAGTGAGAGTCCGTACTCTGCCGCCATTGTAGTAGTGAGGAAAAAGGACGGGACGCTGAGGTTGTGCATTGACTATCGTGACTTAAATAAGGTCACGGTACGCGATGCGTTTCCTCTGCCTAGGATAAATGAAACTCTAGAATCTCTGACGGGGGCCCAGTTTTTCTCAACGTTTGATCTGGCGGCGGGATATCACCAGATAGAAGTAAAACCTTCAGACCGTCCAAAGACTGCCTTCAGCACAAGCTTCGGACACTTTGAGTACAGGCGACTGCCTATGGGATTGTCAAATAGTCCGGGAACCTTTCAGAGATACATGGAGCGGATTTTAGGGGATAAGATCTTCTCCTCGTTGCTTGTATACCTTGATGATGTGATGGTGTTTTCAAGTACAATAGATCAACATATAGTCAGATTGAGGGAATTATTTTGCAGGATGAGGGAGAATAACTTAAGATTTAAACCTAAAAAGTGTGAAATAATGGCTTCAAAAGTAAGTTATTTAGGATATCAGGTGTCAGCTGAAGGCATCACAGCTGATCCTGAGAAGATTAGGGTAGTAAGAGATTGGCCAGTCCCTCAGACGGTGAAAGATGTGCGGTCTTTTGTAGGGTTCACATCATTTTATAGGAAATTTGTTAAAGGGTTTGCCCAAATAGCTGCTCCACTGCATGCGTTGATGCATGGGAAATCTAAGGATCGGGTAGATAGTGAATGGAGAGAGGAACAGCAACAGGCTTTTGAGGAGCTGAAAGACAAGGTGACGCAGACACCAGTGTTGGCTTGCCCAGATTTCACTCAGGAGTTTATATTAGAAACAGATGCAAGTTTTCGTGGGCTAGGTGCGGTGCTGTCCCAGCGGAAGGATGGCAGGCTGCATCCGGTGTGCTATGCGAGTCGGGGCCTGAGGAAATCAGAACGTAACATGAACAACTATAGTTCTCGTAAGTTAGAGATGTTAGCACTCAAATGGGCAGTAGTGGATAAATTCAGGGATTATTTGGCAGGGAAACATTTCACAGTCTATACAGATAACAACCCACTCAGTCACCGGGAGAAGGCTAAACTAGGTGCCGTGGAAAGTAGGTGGAATGCGGATCTCGAGCAGTTTAACTTTACTATAGAGTACAAGCCGGGGAAGAACAACATTGTGGCGGATACTCTATCTAGAATCCCGGCGGAACAGGAGGAAGATAGTGAAGAAGAGTATACAGCGATGCATGTACTAGAGGAGAACGGGGCAGGAAGGAAGGAACTGTGGACGATGGATGGGCTGCGTAAGGAGCAAGAAGGCATGGACTATATGACAAAACTGCGAAGATGGTTGGTGGGAGAGCTGCCGGAGGATGAGGTACAGGTAGAGCTCCAAAATGATGATTTCCGCAAGATGTACCGAGCTAGGAAATCCCTGATAGTAAGAGAAGATGTTGTCTGGCATAGAAGACCCGAAGGGAAGAATCTATGGAGGGAGGTGCCAGTGTTAACTCCAAACTTGCAGGAGGCTTTGACTAGAGCCTGCCACGACGAGTTTGGCCATCAGGGGCGAGATCGCACCCTGTCGCTGGTGCAGGAGCGAGGGTTCTGGTCAGGCATGGGAGAAACAGTGCGAGACTACATAGCCAGCTGCGAGAGGTGTGGAGTAGCAAAAGATGAAGTGCCGAAACCCCAACTGCATGTAGGGACGATTGAAGCTGCCAAACCATTAGAGACACTGGCCGCAGATTTCACCTTGCTGGACAAGCGGCAAGGATTGGAGAATGTCCTGATAATGGTTGACATATACAGTCGTTACACTTGGGCCTTTCCCACCAAAGACCAGAAAGCCTCGACGATTGCAAAGATCCTGGTGAATCGAATCTTCCTGGCAGTGGGTGCACCTGAGCGACTGTTGACCGATCAGGGAAGGAATTTTGGCAGTGCATTGGTCCGACAAACTTGTGCCACCTTTGGGGTGAAGAAAATAAGGACGTCAGCATATCACCCACAGGGAAATGGCATGGTGGAACGGTTCAATCGAACCCTGCACGGTCTGCTGGCCACCCTCGAGGCAGAGGAAAAGAATAGGTGGCCAGAGCATCTGCCGGCAGTGGTGTCACAATACAACGCGACTCCGCATGCCACGACAGGGTTTTCCCCATTCCTGTTGTTTTACGGGAGAGAACCAAACCTGCCGTTTGACCTTAGGCCGGAAGTAGACCCAGAGCCGGTAGATGAGTGGGTGATGGTGATTAGAGACCGGCAACGAAGATTGCAGGAAGCAGTGGAGATCAATGTTCGGAGACGTAAGGAAATAAATAGAAGAAAAAGAGAAGAGAAAGCCCACGAGAGTAGCTGGGAAGTGGGCCAGGAGGTTTTGCTGAGGAACAATGTAAAAATAGGCCGGTGTAAGCTGCAAAACCATTGGTTTGATACGAGATGGCACATTGTTGAGGTCCTAAATCCAAGGCCTGGTTTATATCGCATTGAGCCCAGTGGGGAAGAAGACCTGGAAGCGAGAGTGGAAAACCGGAGCAACTTGAAGGCTGCTCCAACCCTAAGGCATCCGGGAGACCCAGCGATGGATGAATCTGAGGAGGAAGACGAGGAGCCCCCACTCCAGATGAGCAAGATGAAGAGAAGTAGTTCAGAGAGGTCGATCGAGCCTGCAACTGAAAGACGAAGCCGACAAATTACAGTTTAGGTTGCAGGGTAAGGAGAAGGGGCAGGTTGTCGAGGGTGAGTTGGAGGAGTTGTGAGTAGGGCAGGGGGGATTGGAGAGATGGTTAGGTCAGAGATGTGCGTTGAGTAGTGGTTGCTGTCATGAGCGGGATTGAGTTGCTGTCATGAGCGGGATTGAGAGTACGGTTGTAATGTCCAGGGCCTCACTAATATGGACTGGTACATTGTCAGAGGGTTGGTCTGCCGGCATGAGGTTCGGAGACGTGGACTGAGTATTTTTTTGACACTGGTTCCTCTTAGTTCAAGGGCCAGGCAAAGGGAGAGCATGTTTGTTTTGGACTGTGTATTGTTTTGACACTGGTTCCTCTTAGTTCAAGGGCCAGGCCAAAGGAGAGCATGTTTGTTTTGGACTGAGTATTGTTTTGACACTGGTTCCTCTTAGTCTAAGGGCCAGGCAAAAGGAGAGCATGTTTGTTTTGGACTGTATTTTTTTTGACACTGGTTCCTCTTAGTCCAAGGGCCAGGCAAAAGGAGAGCATGTTTGTGTTGGGCTGGTATTAATTTTGACATTGGTTCTCTAGTTAAGGGCCAGGCAAAAGGGGAGCGTGATGTTCTGGTTGGTTATGAGTTGGGCTAGGAAGAAATGGAGTTGCTGGCTGCGAGTGGAATAGTACAGAGTTGAAGGTGGGTTCTAAGTTGTTCTCTCAGCACATGAGGGCAGTGCTGTTTTCTTTTAGGGGGGTCGAGTGTTAGCGGGAGAGAAAAGGAGAGAAGAGAAGACGGGAATGCTGCGGTTAGCAAAAGGGGCAAGATGCAGTTTCTTAGAACAAATTTTTAGGGGGGTCGTATGTATGTTTTTCTCAGCACATGAGGACAGTGCTGTCTTTTTTTGGGGGGGTCGATTGTAATATTCAGAAATTTCAGAGTAATTTCGAATGCCCCGCCATTGGCAACACTGAGAGTTCAAGGTCATGGGAGGGGAGAGAGCGCTTCTCGCTCCTAGCGGGAGATGGTGGAACTAGGCCTATATGATATTAAATGTAGTTTACCGATTTAATAATGATGCGATTCATGAAGTAAGGGACTATTATTGAATTTTAAATTATTATAGATCGTTTAGCAGTCTGAATAATGTTACGGGTGTCCCAAGGAGTTATTAGTTAGGCGGAAAATAAGTCACGTAGGCCTAAGCTCACGCCTTGAGAGAACGCGACGAGGCCTCTCCCCCAGTCCCGGAGAGCATTCACAGAGACAAGACGTCTCTGCGCGCTTGTCCCAGGAATAGTCACGTGGCCTAGTCACCTGTGTTGCATTATTGCAGAGTAACAAGTAAGTCTCATTCGATCTCAGACAGGGTTAGATAGGGCAGTGATAAAGTAAACTAGAGCTAACACTGAGTTCATTTCAGGGTTTCCGTGAGAACCCACTTGACTGGAGTTGACCCGGAGTTGACTGCGAGAGATTGACTGCCGTTTGAGACTGCCGTCGATGATTGAGGGTGGCGATTGTCGCCATTGGACCGAGCAAAGTAGGCCTGTCACTGTTTAGCGGGGTAGCAAAGGATCTCTTGAGTGAACGAGTGCTCCCGACAACTAAACGACCCGGGACCAGCAGTGGGTGATCAGTTCTTACCACTCCGGGCACATCACCACGTGTCCCGAGCTGCTAGCGAAACCCTCTTGCTAACGGGACGCTAAAGCTTCTCTCAACTGTACAAGGTCTGATCGGCTCACTCCCGTCCGCTTTATGGACGCACTGGGAGTACACTGAGGCTATCTGAGTAGACTAATGGTCACACACTGAGACCGTGAGTCTAGGCCTCTAGGAGATACCTGGAGGAACATTTTCCCTCCCTTATTACGGGTGTAGTTTAATAGTTTCTAGATAATTTTGATAATATTGTTTTGAATGTTTGTGCCATCAAGTGGAACCAGAGTGATACTGTGATTTGATTCTTTTAATGCCTCTGATTGTTCTTCATAATTCTGATCTCAGGTATAACCTTGTTCCCCAGAGTAGTGGTTAGGTTAGGTTAGGAAGTGTGCATCTGTTGGGGTGCTATAATTTTGTTGAGTGCCCTTAAGGCCTATTCATTGTAGAGTATTTAATTTCTTATTTTATTACCATTTCCTCAGTGACTGATATAATTTTGTTGAGTGCCCTTAAGGCCTATTCATTGTAGAGTATTTAATTTCATGTTTTATTACCATTTCCTCAGTGACTGATATAATTTTGTTGAGTGCCCTTAAGGCCTATTCATTGTAGAGTATTTAATTTCTCATTTTTATTACCATTCCTCAGTGACATATAATTTTGTTGAGTGCCCTTAAGGCCTATTCATTGTAGAGTAGTTAATTTCTTTTTTTAATACCTAAGTGACTGATATTATTGTGTGAAAGCCTTTAAGGCCTGTTTCATGTGTGCACGCAACAGTTCTTAATACTTCAAATTTATTGTTGCCTGAGTTTCTAATAATTTCTAGACCCTGTATAACTTTTATTCCCCAGAGTAGTGTTTTAAGTTCAAGTTGAGAGGTGCGCATATTGGTGTACCATTATTTGATTGTGTTTGTAGTGTTGGAGGGAATATAAGTGTCTAAATTTTACAGTGTGTCTCATTCATCCCAGTCACAGATGCTATCCTTCCACGGGTCACGGACAATTTATCTTGTTTAGTAGATTTAAGTGTTCTTGTGCTGGTTCGGGATTTTTCTCAAAGGGGCGCTTCCACTGCCATTACCATCTATTAATTTTAAATAAACCCCAAGTCAAGTGAGAAATTAAAGTCCAGTAAATTCCGACCGGTTACAAATGGTAGCAGAGCGTAGTTAATTTTATTTTGTGACTGATAGTTCTGTGGTTGGGATAATGAGCGTAATCATGGAGTGGATGGAAACGGTAGAGAGTGTGACCCCAACTCTACTCATGCTCGCCGTGGGAATGGGGTTGTTGTGGTTGACGGTGCGGTTGAGAGAAGAGTTCGTGGAACGTATTGGGAAGCTAGAGGGGAAAATCCGGGGTGAGTACCAGGAACGATTGGAACAGTTAGAAGGGAAGATCAATGGGAAATGTCAGGCATGGGTGAACCAAATCAGGGGGGAGTATGGAGTATATGTACAACAGTTAAGGGGGGAGTACCACACACAATTGCAACAGTTAGAGACGGAACACCAACAACACATAGCTCTGGTGGGGGATGCACTAGATAGGGTAAAGACACAGTATAAAATACAGCATGATGAGACAATGTGGGAGATGAGGAGACACAATAGTAGAGAGGGAACTAGTCTCGGGGCCGGGTTGACCATGTCTAAGTTCGACGGTAGGCCAGGAATAGAGGTAGGAAAGTGGTTAAGAGAGGTTGACCGAACCCTCAAGCTGCTAGACGGAGACGAAGTCAGTCGAATCCAATTCATAATAAGGCATCTTGCGGGGCCTGCGGCAGATCGCGTATACAATGCACGCAGAGACTGGGAAACCGTAGATGAGTTAACTTGTTATTTGAAGCAGCAATACGGCGGGCAGACGGCCACGTACGACGCCATTCAGAAGGTGATGACGCGGAAACAAGGGAGCAACGAAACGCTTCTTGAATATTATGATGCTATGCTAGATTTAAACGATGAGTTGAACCACCATGATCATAAATATGGTAAGGCCCTGTTGGGAGATGCAATCACTCGGGGCTCAAGGAGGAACAAAGCCGTATGTGGTTAGTGGATGAGATCAAGAAGTATCCTCACCATAGTCTAGACGAGTGGATCACGGGGCTGAGAGAGGCGGAACAAAAACGAGAGGCTTTGAGGGAGGTACCGCTGACTAAAGGAAGAGAGGACGAGCCGCAGACTGGAGGCTCGATTCCCCCGAGGTGCTATGCGTGTGGACAAGAGGGCCACTTCAGTTTCAATTGCACGAACGGGTCCAGACCAGGAGAGAGTGTCCCAAGGGGATACGTGGCCAATGGCCAGTATCGAGTTGGAAGAAACAATCGGAACTGGCGGTCGGGAAATGGCCAAGGCCAGGCAGTCCCCGCCAACCGTTCCTGGCCTCACCAATAGATTCCACCGGCGATGTTATGAGTCAAGAGAGAGCGGACCCATGGTCAAGCGTGGTTCGCATGACAAATTTAATCACAACAGAAGGTACCTTAAGGCTGAAAGCAGAGTGTCCTAAGGTCTCGGTGCTGGTAGCGGGTCGTGAAATGTGGGGTTTAGCAGATACTGGGGCAGAAGTGTCGCTAATTGATGAACTTTTCTACCGTCGGGAGCTGGAGCCTGCAGGCGTGGTGTTGCAGCCCACTCGAATAAGGGTAAAAGGGGCGTCAGGGTTTCCAGTGCCGTGTGTGGGGTGTATTCGGGTCACTATGGTCGTATGTGGGGTGGAAGTCACTGATGTGGGGATGTTGGTTTGTCCAGGGATTGAGACCCAGGGTAAGGGGCAATCTCATGTCGGGTTGTTGGGGATGAATGTGCTGGGGGAGGTTGCGGAGATCTGGCCGCACATGTATCACTTGTGCAGGGAAGCCAGGAGCACCGCTCAGTGGGAAAATTGCTTGCATGAGGTTAGGCAGTTATGTGCAATAGAGGCCATCAGCCTGGGGTATTGTATGACAGAGAGGAAGGAAAGACCAACCATTCCTCCCCGGAGTACTCGGTTGCTGTCAGTATGTGTTCCCTCATTAAGCCAGGTAGCTAACAAAGAAGTAGTGATTGAACCTCTAACAATAGAGGATGAAGGTTGGATGCCTGAGGGTGTGATAGTGTTGCCGACAGCTGTAAGAGTGGTGAGAGGCATGACCCAGGTGTTGGTGGCAAATCTGTCTGACAGTCGTATGAGCTTGAGGGGCAATTGGCGGATTGGGAAAGTGGCTTCGGGGACGGAAGTCGAGGAAGACATCAGTGAAGAGGTGTATGTGAGGACAGTGCAACCGGATGCCCGTACGGAGGTCAAAGTGCACACGGAGGAAATGAATGAGGGACAAGAGAGTGCAGTTAGGTGTTTAATAGAAGAGTTTAGTGATATTTTTGAAGAAGAGGGCCAGCCCATAGGAAAGGCTATTGGGGTTCAGCATGAGATCCCAGTGACCACAGACAGGCCAGTTAGGGTGCCATATCGGAGGATCCCTCCAAACCAGGTACCAGAGGTGAAGCAGCACATTAGCCAGCTGTTAGATCAGGGAGTAATTCAGCATAGTGAGAGTCCGTACTCTGCCGCCATTGTAGTAGTGAGGAAAAAGGACGGGACGCTGAGGTTGTGCATTGACTATCGTGACTTAAATAAGGTCACGGTACGCGATGCGTTTCCTCTGCCTAGGATAAATGAAACTCTAGAATCTCTGACGGGGGCCCAGTTTTTCTCAACGTTTGATCTGGCGGCGGGATATCACCAGATAGAAGTAAAACCTTCAGACCGTCCAAAGACTGCCTTCAGCACAAGCTTCGGACACTTTGAGTACAGGCGACTGCCTATGGGATTGTCAAATAGTCCGGGAACCTTTCAGAGATACATGGAGCGGATTTTAGGGGATAAGATCTTCTCCTCGTTGCTTGTATACCTTGATGATGTGATGATGTTTTCAAGTACAATAGATCAACATATAGTCAGATTGAGGGAATTATTTTGCAGGATGAGGGAGAATAACTTAAGATTTAAACCTAAAAAGTGTGAAATAATGGCTTCAAAAGTAAGTTATTTAGGATATCAGGTATCAGCTGAAGGCATCACAGCTGATCCTGAGAAGATTAGGGTAGTAAGAGATTGGCCAGTCCCTCAGACGGTGAAAGATGTGCGGTCTTTTGTAGGGTTCACATCATTTTATAGGAAATGTGTTAAAGGGTTTGCCCAAATAGCTGCTCCACTGCATGCGTTGATGCATGGGAAATCTAAGGATCGGGTAGATAGTGAATGGAGAGAGGAACAGCAACAGGCTTTTGAGGAGCTGAAAGACAAGGTGACGCAGACACCAGTGTTGGCTTGCCCAGATTTCACTCAGGAGTATATATTAGAAACAGATGCAAGTTTTCGTGGGCGAGGTGCGGTGCTGTCCCAGCGGAAGGATGGCAGGCTGCATCCGGTGTGCTATGCGAGTCGGGGCCTGAGGAAATCAGAACGTAACATGAACAAGTATAGTTCTCGTAAGTTAGAGATGTTAGCACTCAAATGGGCAGTAGTGGATAAATTCAGGGATTATTTGGCAGGGAAACATTTCACAGTCTATACAGATAACAACCCACTCAGTCACCGGGAGAAGGCTAAACTAGGTGCCGTGGAAAGTAGGTGGAATGCGGATCTCGAGCAGTTTAACTTTACTATAGAGTACAAGCCGGGGAAGAACAACATTGTGGCGGATACTCTATCTAGAATCCCGGCGGAACAGGAGGAAGATAGTGAAGAAGAGTATACAGCGATGCATGTACTAGAGGAGAACGGGGCAGGAAGGAAGGAACTGTGGACGATGGATGGGCTGCGTAAGGAGCAAGAAGGCATGGACTATATGACAAAACTGCGAAGATGGTTGGTGGGAGAGCTGCCGGAGGATGAGGTACAGGTAGAGCTCCAAAATGATGATTTCCGCAAGATGTACCGAGCGAGGAAATCCCTGATAGTAAGAGAAGATGTTGTCTGGCATAGAAGACCCGAAGGGAAGAAGCTATGGAGGGAGGTGCCAGTGTTAACTCCAAACTTGCAGGAGGCTTTGACTAGAGCCTGCCACGACGAGTTTGGCCATCAGGGGCGAGATCGCACCCTGTCGCTGGTGCAGGAGCGAGGGTTCTGGTCAGGCATGGGAGAAACAGTGCGAGACTACATAGCCAGCTGCGAGAGGTGTGGAGTAGCAAAAGATGAAGTGCCGAAACCCCAACTGCATGTAGGGACGATTGAAGCTGCCAAACCATTAGAGACACTGGCCGCAGATTTCACCTTGCTGGACAAGCGGCAAGGATTGGAGAATGTCCTGATAATGGTTGACATATACAGTCGTTACACTTGGGCCTTTCCCACCAAAGACCAGAAAGCCTCGACGATTGCAAAGATCCTGGTGAATCGAATCTTCCTGGCAGTGGGTGCACCTGAGCGACTGTTGACCGATCAGGGAAGGAATTTTGGCAGTGCATTGGTCCGACAAACTTGTGCCACCTTTGGGGTGAAGAAAATAAGGACGTCAGCATATCACCCACAGGGAAATGGCATGGTGGAACGGTTCAATCGAACCCTGCACGGTCTGCTGGCCACCCTCGAGGCAGAGGAAAAGAATAGGTGGCCAGAGCATCTGCCGGCAGTGGTGTCACAATACAACGCGACTCCGCATGCCACGACAGGGTTTTCCCCATTCCTGTTGTTTTACGGGAGAGAACCAAACCTGCCGTTTGACCTTAGGCCGGAAGTAGACCCAGAGCCGGTAGATGAGTGGGTGATGGTGATTAGAGACCGGCAACGAAGATTGCAGGAAGCAGTGGAGATCAATGTTCGGAGACGTAAGGAAATAAATAGAAGAAAAAGAGAAGAGAAAGCCCACGAGAGTAGCTGGGAAGTGGGCCAGGAGGTTTTGCTGAGGAACAATGTAAAAATAGGCCGGTGTAAGCTGCAAAACCATTGGTTTGATACGAGATGGCACATTGTTGAGGTCCTAAATCCAAGGCCTGGTTTATATCGCATTGAGCCCAGTGGGGAAGAAGACCTGGAAGCGAGAGTGGAAAACCGGAGCAACTTGAAGGCTGCTCCAACCCTAAGGCATCCGGGAGACCCAGCGATGGATGAATCTGAGGAGGAAGACGAGGAGCCCCCACTCCAGATGAGCAAGATGAAGAGAAGTAGTTCAGAGAGGTCGATCGAGCCTGCAACTGAAAGACGAAGCCGACAAATTACAGTTTAGGTTGCAGGGTAATGAGAAGGGGCAGGTTGTCGAGGGTGAGTTGGAGGAGTTGTGAGTAGGGCAGGGGGGATTGGAGAGATGGTTAGGTCAGAGATGTGCGTTGAGTAGTGGTTGCTGTCATGAGCGGGATTGAGTTGCTGTCATGAGCGGGATTGAGAGTACGGTTGTAATGTCCAGGGCCTCACTAATATGGACTGGTACATTGTCAGAGGGTTGGTCTGCCGGCATGAGGTTCGGAGACGTGGACTGAGTATTTTTTTGACACTGGTTCCTCTTAGTTCAAGGGCCAGGCAAAGGGAGAGCATGTTTGTTTTGGACTGTGTATTGTTTTGACACTGGTTCCTCTTAGTTCAAGGGCCAGGCCAAAGGAGAGCATGTTTGTTTTGGACTGAGTATTGTTTTGACACTGGTTCCTCTTAGTCTAAGGGCCAGGCAAAAGGAGAGCATGTTTGTTTTGGATTGTATTTTTTTTGACACTGGTTCCTCTTAGTCCAAGGGCCAGGCAAAAGGAGAGCATGTTTGTGTTGGGCTGGTATTAATTTTGACATTGGTTCTCTAGTTAAGGGCCAGGCAAAAGGGGAGCGTGATGTTCTGGTTGGTTATGAGTTGGGCTAGGAAGAAATGGAGTTGCTGGCTGCGAGTGGAATAGTACAGAGTTGAAGGTGGGTTCTAAGTTGTTCTCTCAGCACATGAGGGCAGTGATGTTTTCTTTTAGGGGGGTCGAGTGTTAGCGGGAGAGAAAAGGAGAGAAGAGAAGACGGGAATGCTGCGGTTAGCAAAAGGGGCAAGATGCAGTTTCTTAGAACAAATTTTTAGGGGGGTCGTATGTATGTTTTTCTCAGCACATGAGGACAGTGCTGTCTTTTTTTGGGGGGGTCGATTGTAATATTCAGAAATTTCAGAGTAATTTCGAATGCCCCGCCATTGGCAACACTGAGAGTTCAAGGTCATGGGAGGGGAGAGAGCGCTTCTCGCTCCTAGCGGGAGATGGTGGAACTAGGCCTATATGTTATTAAATGTAGTTTACCGATTTAATAATGATGCGATTCATGAAGTAAGGGACTATTATTGAATTTTAAATTATTTTAGATCGTTTAGCAGTCTGAATAATGTTACGGGTGTCCCAAGGAGTTATTAGTTAGGCGGAAAATAAGTCACGTAGGCCTAAGCTCACGCCTTGAGAGAACGCGACGAGGCCTCTCCCCCAGTCCCGGAGAGCATTCACAGAGACAAGACGTCTCTGCGCGCTTGTCCCAGGAATAGTCACGTGGCCTAGTCACCTGTGTTGCATTATTGCAGAGTAACAAGTAAGTCTCATTCGATCTCAGACAGGGTTAGATAGGGCAGTGATAAAGTAAACTAGAGCTAACACTGAGTTCATTTCAGGGTTTCCGTGAGAACCCACTTGACTGGAGTTGACCCGGAGTTGACTGCGAGAGATTGACTGCCGTTTGAGACTGCCGTCGATGATTGAGGGTGGCGATTGTCGCCATTGGACCGAGCAAAGTAGGCCTGTCACTGTTTAGCGGGGTAGCAAAGGATCTCTTGAGTGAACGAGTGCTCCCGACAACTAAACGACCCGGGACCAGCAGTGGGTGATCAGTTCTTACCACTCCGGGCACATCACCACGTGTCCCGAGCTGCTAGCGAAACCCTCTTGCTAACGGGACGCTAAAGCTTCTCTCAACTGTACAAGGTCTGATCGGCTCACTCCCGTCCGCTTTATGGACGCACTGGGAGTACACTGAGGCTATCTGAGTAGACTAATGGTCACACACTGAGACCGTGAGTCTAGGCCTCTAGGAGATACCTGGAGGAACATTTTCCCTCCCTTATTACGGGTGTAGTTTAATAGTTTCTAGATAATTTTGATAATATTGTTTTGAATGTTTGTGCCATCAAGTGGAACCAGAGTGATACTGTGATTTGATTCTTTTAATGCCTCTGATTGTTCTTCATAATTCTGATCTCAGGTATAACCTTGTTCCCCAGAGTAGTGGTTAGGTTAGGTTAGGAAGTGTGCATCTGTTGGGGTGCTATAATTTTGTTGAGTGCCCTTAAGGCCTATTCATTGTAGAGTATTTAATTTCATTTTTTATTACCATTTCCTCAGTGACTGATATAATTTTGTTGAGTGCCCTTAAGGCCTATTCATTGTAGAGTATTTAATTTCATGTTTTATTACCATTTCCTCAGTGACTGATATAATTTTGTTGAGTGCCCTTAAGGCCTATTCATTGTAGAGTATTTAATTTCTCATTTTTATTACCATTCCTCAGTGACATATAATTTTGTTGAGTGCCCTTAAGGCCTATTCATTGTAGAGTAGTTAATTTCTTTTTTTAATACCTAAGTGACTGATATTATTGTGTGAAAGCCTTTAAGGCCTGTTTCATGTGTGCACGCAACAGTTCTTAATACTTCAAATTTATTGTTGCCTGATGTTCTAATAATTTTTATATCATGTATAACTTTTATTCCCCAGAGTAGTGTTTTAAGTTCAAGTTGAGAGGTGCGCATATTGGTGTACCATTATTTGATTGTGTTTGTAGTGTTGGAGGGAATATAAGTGTCTAAATTTTACAGTGTGTCTCATTCATCCCAGTCACAGATGCTATCCTTCCACGGGTCACGGACAATTTATTTTGTTTAGTAGATTTAAGTGTTCTTGTGCTGGTTCGGGATTTTTCTCAAAGGGGCGCTTCCACTGCCATTACCATCTATTAATCTTTAATAAACCCCAAGTCTAGTGAGAAATTAAAGTCCAGTAAATTCCGCCCGGTTACAATATATAAATATAATAATATATATATATAATATATATATATATATATATATATATAGATATATATATATATATTATGATATATATATATATATATATATATATATATATATATATATATATATATGCTGATAACAACCAGGAAAGAAGAAAACACGAAGTTCCCAAGCGCTTTCGTGTAATTCACATCTTCAGGGGTGAGTACAGACTAGATAGAGTAATGCAGAACAAGATGAATATATACATTGGAGGGTGAGACCAGGTCCACAATGGTCAGGTAATGACCCTACTAATCTTTAAATGGCACACAACGGTTGGTGGTTGGGTCAGATGGGACAGTGACCCGCCCTGTCACCTGATCACAAATCTTCTGAATTACAAAGTTGTCCAGCTTGTACATACCGTTACTCAAATTCATGTTCAATGCTTCGGTATGTTTAATAAGACTAGATTCTATGATGTTCCTACCATCAATTGAATTACATGATAATACTGAGGAGGCATTATCCCAGTCAATGCAATGCTTGTAATATGAGAGTGACCTACCTGCCTCAAGGTAATATAAGTGTGACCTACCTACCTCAGCTATAATATGAGTGTGACCTACCTGCCACACAAGTAATATGAGTGTGACCTACCTGCCACACTAGAAATATGAGTGTGACATACCTGCCACTAGTAATATAAGTGTGACCTTCTTGCTTAGTAGCAATGTGAGTGTGACCTACCTGCCACACTAGTAATATGAGAGTGACCTACCTGCCACAAAGGTAATTTGAGAGTGACCAACCTGCCACACTAGTAATATGTGTGTGACCTACCTGCCACACTAGTAATATGTGAGTGACCTATCTGCCTCACTAATAATATGAGGGTGACCTACTTGCCTCGCAAGTAATATGAGTGTGACCTACCTCCCACACTAGTAATATGAGTGTGACTTCCCTGCCTCACTAGAAATATGAGTATGACCTACCTGCCACACTAGTAATATGAGAGTGACCTACATGCCACACTAGTAGTATGAGAGTGTCCTACCTGCCTCAGTTGTAATATGAGTGTTACCTACCTGCCTCACTAATATTATGAGAGTGACCTATCTACAACACTAGAAATATGAGTGTGATCTACGTGCCACACAAGTTATATGACTGTGACCTACCTGCCACACCAGTTATATAAATGTGACCTACCTTTCACACTAGTAATATGAGAGTGACCAACCTGCCACACTAGTAATATGAGAGTGACCTATCATCCACACTAGTAATATGAGTGTGACCTACCTGCCTCAGAAGTAAACTGTGAGTGACCTACCTGCCACATTAGTAAAATGAGTGTGACCTTCCTGCCTCACTAGTAATATGAGAGTGACCTACCTGCCTCAGTAGTAAACTGAGAGTTACCTACCTGCCACACTAGTAACATGAGAGTGACCTACCTTCCTCAACTACATGAGTGTGACCTACCTCCACACTGGTAATATATGATTGCCCTACCTGCCTCAGTAGTAATATGAGAGTGACCTACCTGCAGACACTAGTAATATGAGAGTGATCAACCTGCCACACTAATAATATGAAAGTGACTTACCAGCCTCAGTAGTAATATGAGTGTGACATACCTGCCACACTAGTAATATTAGTCTGACCTACCTGCCTCTGTAGTAATACGTGTGTGACTTACCTGCCTCACTAGTAATATGATTGTGACCTACCTACCACACAAGTAATTTGAGTGCGACCTACCTGCATCAGTAGTAATATAAATGTGACCTACCTACCTGAGTTGTAATATGATTGTGACCTACCTGCCACACTAGTAATATATGTGTGACCTACCTTTCACACAAGTAATATGAGTGTGACCTACCTGCCACACTAGAAATATAAGTGTGACCTTCCTGCCTCAGTAGTAATATGAGTGTGACCTACCTGCCACAGTAGTAATATGAGAGTGACCTACCTGCCTTAGCAGTAATATGAGTGTGACCTACCTGCAACACTAGTAATTTTAGAGTGATTTACCTGCCACACTCGTAATATGAGAGTGACTTACCCACCTCAGTAGTTATATGAGTATGACCTACCAGCCACACTAGTAATATCAGTGTGACCTACCTGCCACACTAGTAATATGAGTGTAACCTAACAGCCTCACTAGTAATATGAGAGTGACCTACCTGCCACACTAGTAATATGAGTGTGACCTACCTGCCTCACTAGAAATATGAGTGTGACCTACCTGCCACACTAGTAATACGAGAGTGACCTACCTGCCGCACAAGTATTATGAGAGTGACCTACTTGCCACACTAGTAATATGAGAGTGACCCACCTGCCACACTAGTAATATATGTGTGACTTACCTGCCTCACTAGTAATATGATTGTGACCTACCTGCCACACTAGTAATATGAGTGCGACCTACCTGCCACATAATTAATATGAGAGTGACCTACCGTCCTCAGGTGTTATATGAGATGTGACATGCCTGCCACACTAGTAATATGAAAGTGACCTACCTACCTCAGTAGTGATTCGAGTGTGACCTACCTGCCACACTAATAATATGAGTCTGACCTACCTGCCTCTGTAGTAATATGTGTGTGACTTACCTGCCTCACTAGTAAAATGATTCTGACCTACCTACCACACAAGTAATATGAGTGCGACCTACCTGCATCAGTAGTAATATGAGTGTGACCTACCTACCTCAGTTGTAATATGAGTGTGACCTACCTGCCACACTAGTAATATGAGTGTGACCTACCTGCCACACTAGTAATATGAGAGTGACCCACCTGCCACACTAGTAATATATGTGTGACTTACCTGCCTCACTAGTAATATGATTGTGACCTACCTGCCTCAGTAGTAATATAAGTGTGACCTACCTACCTCAGTTGTAATATCAGTGTGACCTACCTGCCACACAAGTAATATGAGTGTGACCTACCTGCCACACTAGTAATATGAGAGTGACCCACCTGCCACACTAGTAATATATGTGTGACTTACCTGCCTCACTAGTAATATGATTGTGACCTACCTGCCACACTAGTAATATGAGTGCGACCTACCTGCCACATAATTAATATGAGAGTGACCTACCGTCCTCAGGTGTTATATGAGATGTGACATGCCTGCCACACTAGTAATATGAAAGTGACCTACCTACCTCAGTAGTGATACGAGTGTGACCTACCTGCCACACTAATAATATGAGTCTGACCTACCTGCCTCTGTAGTAATATGTGTGTGACTTACCTGCCTCACTAGTAATATGATTCTGACCTACCTACCACACAAGTAATATGAGTGCGACCTACCTGCATCAGTAGTAATATGAGTGTGACCTACCTACGTCAGTTGTAATATGAGAGTGACCTACCTGCCACACTAGTAATATGGGAGTGACCTACCTGCCTCAGTAGTAATATAAGTGTGACCTACCTACCTCAGTTGTAATATCAGTGTGACCTACCTGCCACACAAGTAATATGAGTGTGACCTACCTGCCACACTAGTAATATGAGTGTGACCTACCTGCTACAATAGTAATATATGTGTGACCTTCCTGCTTAGTAGCAATATGAGTGTGACCAACCTGCCACACTGGTAATATGAGTGCGACCTACCTGCCACACTAGTAATATGAGAGTGACCTATCTGCCTCACTAATAATATGAGGGTGACCTACTTGCCACACAAGTAATATGAGAGTTACCTACCTGCCACACTAGTAATATGAGTGTGAATTACCTGCCTCACTAGAAATATGAGTATAACCTACCTGCCTCAGTTGTAATATGAGTGTTACCTACCTGCCACACTAGCAATATGTGTGTGACCTACCTGCCTCTGTAGTAATATTAGAGTGACCTACCTGCCTCAGTAGTAATATGAGTGTGACCTACCTTTCACACTAGTAATATAAGAGTGACTTAGCTTTCACACTAGTAATATGAGAGTGACCAACCTGCCACACTAGTAATATGAGAGTGACCTATCTACCACACTAGTAATATGAGTGTGATCTACCTGCCACACTAGTTATATGACTGTGACCTACCTGCCACACTAGTAATATAAATGTGACCTACCTTTCACACTAGTAATATAAGAGTGACCTAGCTTTCACACTAGTAATATGAGAGTGACCAACCTGCCACACTAGTAATATGAGAGTGACCTATCAGCCACACTAGTAATATGTGTATGACCTACCTGCATCAGTAGTAATATAAGTGTGACCTACCTGCCTCACTAGTAATATGGGAGTGAACCTTCCAGCCTCAGTAGTAAACTCATTGTGACCAACCCGCCACATTAGTAATATGAGTGTGACTTTCCTGCCTCACTAGTAATATGAGAGTGACCTTCCTGCCTCAGTAGTAAACTGAGAGTGTTCTACCTGCCACGCTATAAATATGAGAGTGACCTTCCTCCCTCAGTAGTTACATGAGTGTGACCTACCTCCCACACTGGTAATATGAGAGTGCCCTACCTGCCTCATAAGTAATATGAGAGTGACCTACCTGCAGACACTAGTAATATGAGAGTGACCAACCTACCACACTAGTAATATGAAAGTGACCTACCTGCCTCAGTAGTAATATGAGTGTGACCTACCTGCCACACTAGTAATATGAGTCTGACCTACCTGCCTCTGTAGTAATATGTGTGTGACTTACCTGCCTCACTAGTAATATGATTGTGACCTATCAACCACACAAGTAATATGAGTGCGACCTACCTGCATCAGAAGTAATATGAGTGTGACCTACCTACCTCAGTTGTAATATGAGTGTGACCAACGTACCACACTAGTAATGCGAGAGTGACCTACCTGCCACACTAGTAATATTAGTGTGACCTACCTGCCACACTAGTAATATAAGTGTGACCTACCTGCTTAGTAGTAATATGTGTGTGAACTACCTGCCACACTAGAAATATGAGAGTGACATACCTGCCACACTAGTAATATGAGAGTGACCAACCTGCCGCACTAGTAATATGAGTGTGATCTACCTGCCACACAAGTAATATTATTGTGACCTACCTGCCACACTAGTATTATGAGTGTGACCTACCTGCCTCACTCGAAATACGTGTGTGACCTACTTGCCTCAGTAGTAATATGAGTGTGACCTACCTGCCTCACTAGTAATATGAGAGTGACCTATCTGCCACCCTAGTAATATGAATGTGATCTACCTGCCATACTAGTAATATGACTGTGACCTACCTGCCACACTAGTAATATAAATGTGACTTACCTTTCACACTAGTAATATAAGTGTGACCTAGCTTTCACACTAGTAATGTGAGAGTGACCAACCTGCCACACTAGCAATATGAGAGTGACCTACCAGCCACACTAGTAATATGAGTGTGACCTACCTGCCTCAGTAGTAAACTGAGTCTGACCTACCTGCCACATTAGTAATATGAGTGTGACCTTCCTGCCACACTAGTAATATGAAAGTGACCTACCTCCCTCAGTAGTAATATGAGTGTGACCTACCTGCCACAGTAGTAATATAAGTGCGATCTACATGCATCAGTAGTAGTATGAGTGTGACCTACCTACCTCAGTATTAATATGAGTGTGACCTACCTGCCACACTAGTAATATGAGAGTGACCTACCTGCCACATTAGTAGTATGAGAGTGTCCTACCTGCCTCAGTTGTAATATGAGTGTTACCTACCTGCCACACTAGCAATATGAGTGTGACCTACCTGCCTCTGTAGTAATATTAGATTGACCTACCTGCCTCAGTAGTAGTATGAGTGTGACCTACCTGCCTCACTAGTAATATGAGAGTGACCTATCTACCACACTAGTAATATGAGTGTGATCTACCTGCCACACTATTTATATGACTGTGACCTACCTGCCACACTAGTAATATAAATGTGACCTACCTTTCACACTAGTAATATAAGTGTGACCTAGCCTCCACACTAGTAATATGAGAGTGACCAACCTGCCACACTAGTAATATGAGAGTGACCTATCAGCCACACTAGTAATATGAGTGTGACCTTCCTGCCTCAGTAGTAATATAAGTGTGACCTACCTGCCTCACTAGTAATATGGGAGTGACCTACCTGCCTTAGTAAACTGAGAGTGACCTACCTGCAGACACTAGTAATATGAGAGTGACCAACCTGCCACACTAGTAATATGAAAGTGACCTACCTGTCTCAGTAGTAATATGAGTGTGACCTACCTGCCACACAAGTAATATGAGTCTGACCTACCTGCCTCTGTAGTAATATGTGTGTGACTTACCTGCCTCACTAGTAATATGATTGTGACCTACCAGCCACACACGTAATATGAGTGCGACCTACCTGCATCAGAAGTAATATGAGTGTGACCTACCTGACTCACTAGTAACATGAGTGTGAGCTACCTACCTCAGTTGTAATATGAGTGTGACCAACCTAACACACTAGTAATATGAGAGTGACCTACCTTCCTCACTAGTAATATAAGTGTGACCTACCTACCTCAGTTGTAATATGAGTGTGACCTACCTGACTCACAAGTAGTATGAGTGTGATCTACCTGCCACACTAGTAATATGAGAGTGACCTACCTGCCACACTAATAATATCAGAGTGACCTACTTGCCACACAAGTAATATTAGTGTGACCTACCTGCCACACTAGTATTATGAGTGTGACCTACCTGCCTCACTAGAAATATGTGTGTGACCTACCTGCCTCAGTAGTAATATGAGTGTGACCTACCTGCCTCACTAGTAATATGAGAGTGACCTATCTGCCACCCTAGTAATATGAATGTGATCTACCTGCCATACTAGTAATATGACTGTGACCTACCTGCCACACTTGTAATATAAATGTGACCTACCTTTCACACTAGTAATATAAGTGTGACCTAGCTTTCACACTAGTAATGTGAGAGTGACCAACCTGCCACACTCGCAATATGAGAGTGACCTACCAGCCACACTAGTAATATGAGTGTGACCTACCTGCCTCAGTAGGAATATAAGTGTGACCTACCTGCCTCAGTAGTAAACTGAGTCTGACCTACCTGCCACAGTAGTAATATGAGTGTGACCTTCCTGCCTCACTAGTAATATGAGAGTGACCTACCTGCCTCAGTAGTAAACTCAGAGTGACCTACCTGCCACACTAGTAATATGAGAGTGACCTACCTTCCTCTGTAGTTACATGAGTGTTACCTACCTCCCACAATGGTAATATGAGAGTGCCCTACCTGCCTCAGTAGCAATATGAGAGTGACCTACCTGCCTCAGAAGTAAACTGAGAGTGACCTACCTGCCACATTAGTAATATGAGTGTGACCTTCCTGCCACACTAGTAATATGAAAGTGACCTACCTGCCTCAGTAGTAACATGAGTGTGACCTACCTGCCACACTAGTAATATGAGTCTGACCTACCTGCTTCTGTAGTAATATGTGTGTGACTTACCTGCCTCACTAGTAATATAATTGTGACCTACCTTCCACACTAGTAATATGAGTGCGATCTACCTGCATCAGTAGTAATATGAGTGTAACCTATCTACCTCAGTTGTAATATGAGTGTGACCTACCTGCCACACTAGTAATATGAGAGTGACCTACCTGCCACATTAGTAGTATGAGAGCGTCCTACCTGCCTCAGTTGTAATATGAGTGTTACCTACCTGCCACACTAGCAATATGAGTGTGACCTACCTGCCTCTGTAGTAATATTAGAGTGACCTACATGCCTCAGTAGTAATATGAGTGTGACCTACCTGCCTCACTAGAAATATGAGAGTGACCTATCTACCACACTAGTAATATGAGTGTGATCTACCTGCCACACTAGTTATATGAGTGTGACCTACCTGCCACACTAGTAATATAAATGTGACCTACCTTTCACACTAGTAATATAAGTGTGACCTAGCTTTCACACTAGTAATATGAGAGTGACCAACCTGCCACACTAGTAATATGAGAGTGACCTACCAGCCACACTAGTAATATGAGTGTGACCTACCTGCCACACAAGTAATATGAGAGTGACCTACCTGCCACACTAGTAATATATGTGTGACTTACCTGCCTCACTAGTAAAATGATTGTGACCTACCTGCCACACTAGTAATATGAGTGCGACCTACCTGCCACATAATTAATTTGAGAGTGACCTACCGTCCTCAGTAGATACATGAGTGTGACCTACCTCCCACACTGGCAATATGAGAGTGCCCTACCTGCCACAGTAATAATATGAGAGTGACGTACCTGCCACACTAGTAATATGAGAGTGACCACCCTGTCACACTAGTAATATGAAAGTGACCTACCTGTCTCAGTAGAAATATGAGAGTGACCTACCTGCCACACTAGTAATATGAGTGCGACCTACCTGCCACATAATTAATATGAGAGTGACCTACCGTCCTCAGTAGTTATATGAGTGTGATCTTCCTGCCTCACTAGTAATATGAAAGTAACCTACCTGCCTCAGTAGTAATATGAGTGTGACCTACCTGCCACACTAGTAATATGAGAGTGCCGTACCTGCCACACTAGTAATATATGTGTGACTTACCTTCCTCACTAGTAATATGTTTGTGACCTACCTGCCACACTAGTAATATGAGTGCGACCTACCTGCCACACTAGTAATTTGAGAGTGACCTACCGTCCTCAGTAGTAATATGAGTGTGACCTACCTGCCACACTAGTAATATGAGAGTGACCTACCTGCCACACTAGTAATATGAGTGTGACCTACCTGCCACACTAGTAATATGAGTGTGACCTACCTGCCACACTAGTAATATGAGTGTGACCTACCTGCCACACTAGTAATATGAGAGTGACCTACCTGCCACACTAGTAATATGAGAGTGACCAACCTGCCACACTAGTAATATGAGAGTGACCTACAGCCACACTAGTAATATGAGTGTGACCTACCTGCCTCAGTAGTAATATAAGTGTGACCTACCTGCCTCACTAGTAATATGGGAGTGAACCTACCAGCCTCAGTAGTAATATGAGTGTGACCTACCAGCCACACTAGTAATATGAGTGTGACTTTCCTGCCTCACTAGTAATATGAGAGTGACCTACCTGCCTCAGTAGTAAACTGAGAGTGTTCTACCTGCCACGCTATAAATATGAGAGTGACCTTCCTCCCTCAGTAGTTACATGAGTGTGACCTACCTCCCACACTGGTAATATGAGAGTGCCCTACCTGCCTCATAAGTAATATGAGAGTGACCTACCTGCAGACACTAGTAATATGAGAGTGACCAACCTACCACACTAGTAATATGAAAGTGACCTACCTGCCTCAGTAGTAATATGAGTGTGACCTACCTGCCACACTAGTAATATGAGTCTGACCTACCTGCCTCTGTAGTAATATGTGTGTGACTTACCTGCCTCACTAGTAATATGATTGTGACCTATCAACCACACAAGTAATATGAGTGCGACCTACCTGCATCAGAAGTAATATGAGTGTGACCTACCTACCTCAGTTGTAATATGAGAGTGACCAACGTACCACACTAGTAATGCGAGAGTGACCTACCTGCCACACTAGTAATATTAGTGTGACCTACCTGCCACACTAGTAATATAAGTGTGACCTTCCTGCTTAGTAGTAATATGTGTGTGAACTACCTGCCACACTAGAAATATGAGAGTGACATACCTGCCACACTAGTAATATGAGAGTGACCAACCTGCCGCACTAGTAATATGAGTGTGATCTACCTGCCACACAAGTAATATTATTGTGACCTACCTGCCACACTAGTATTATGAGTGTGACCTACCTGCCTCACTCGAAATACGTGTGTGACCTACTTGCCTCAGTAGTAATATGAGTGTGACCTACCTGCCTCACTAGTAATATGAGAGTGACCTATCTGCCACCCTAGTAATATGAATGTGATCTACCTGCCATACTAGTAATATGACTGTGACCTACCTGCCACACTAGTAATATAAATGTGACTTACCTTTCACACTAGTAATATAAGTGTGACCTAGCTTTCACACTAGTAATGTGAGAGTGACCAACCTGCCACACTAGCAATATGAGAGTGACCTACCAGCCACACTAGTAATATGAGTGTGACCTACCTGCCTCAGTAGTAAACTGAGTCTGACCTACCTGCCACATTAGTAATATGAGTGTGACCTTCCTGCCACACTAGTAATATGAAAGTGACCTACCTCCCTCAGTAGTAATATGAGTGTGACCTACCTGCCACAGTAGTAATATAAGTGCGATCTACATGCATCAGTAGTAGTATGAGTGTGACCTACCTACCTCAGTATTAATATGAGTGTGACCTACCTGCCACACTAGTAATATGAGAGTGACCTACCTGCCACATTAGTAGTATGAGAGTGTCCTACCTGCCTCAGTTGTAATATGAGTGTTACCTACCTGCCACACTAGCAATATGAGTGTGACCTACCTGCCTCTGTAGTAATATTAGATTGACCTACCTGCCTCAGTAGTAGTATGAGTGTGACCTACCTGCCTCACTAGTAATATGAGAGTGACCTATCTACCACACTAGTAATATGAGTGTGATCTACCTGCCACACTAGTAATATGACTGTGACCTACCTGCCACACTAGTAATATAAATGTGACCTACCTTTCACACTAGTAATATAAGTGTGACCTAGCCTCCACACTAGTAATATGAGAGTGACCAACCTGCCACACTAGTAATATGAGAGTGACCTATCAGCCACACTAGTAATATGAGTGTGACCTTCCTGCCTCAGTAGTAATATAAGTGTGACCTACCTGCCTCACTAGTAATATGGGAGTGACCTACCTGCCTTAGTAAACTGAGAGTGACCTACCTGCAGACACTAGTAATATGAGAGTGACCAACCTGCCACACTAGTAATATGAAAGTGACCTACCTGTCTCAGTAGTAATATGAGTGTGACCTACCTGCCACACAAGTAATATGAGTCTGACCTACCTGCCTCTGTAGTAATATGTGTGTGACTTACCTGCCTCAGTAGTAATATGATTGTGACCTACCAGCCACACACGTAATATGAGTGCGACCTACCTGCATCAGAAGTAATATGAGTGTGACCTACCTGACTCACTAGTAACATGAGTGTGAGCTACCTACCTCAGTTGTAATATGAGTGTGACCAACCTAACACACTAGTAATATGAGAGTGACCTACCTTCCTCACTAGTAATATAAGTGTGACCTACCTACCTCAGTTGTAATATGAGTGTGACCTACCTGACTCACAAGTAGTATGAGTGTGATCTACCTGCCACACTAGTAATATGAGAGTGACCTACCTGCCACACTAATAATATCAGAGTGACCTACTTGCCACACAAGTAATATTAGTGTGACCTACCTGCCACACTAGTATTATGAGTGTGACCTACCTGCCTCACTAGAAATATGTGTGTGACCTACCTGCCTCAGTAGTAATATGAGTGTGACCTACCTGCCTCACTAGTAATATGAGAGTGACCTATCTGCCACCCTAGTAATATGAATGTGATCTACCTGCCATACTAGTAATATGACTGTGACCTACCTGCCACACTTGTAATATAAATGTGACCTACCTTTCACACTAGTAATATAAGTGTGACCTAGCTTTCACACTAGTAATGTGAGAGTGACCAACCTGCCACACTCGCAATATGAGAGTGACCTACCAGCCACACTAGTAATATGAGTGTGACCTACCTGCCTCAGTAGGAATATAAGTGTGACCTACCTGCCTCAGTAGTAAACTGAGTCTGACCTACCTGCCACAGTAGTAATATGAGTGTGACCTTCCTGCCTCACTAGTAATATGAGAGTGACCTACCTGCCTCAGTAGTAAACTCAGAGTGACCTACCTGCCACACTAGTAATATGAGAGTGACCTACCTTCCTCTGTAGTTACATGAGTGTTACCTACCTCCCACAATGGTAATATGAGAGTGCCCTACCTGCCTCAGTAGCAATATGAGAGTGACCTACCTGCCTCAGAAGTAAACTGAGAGTGACCTACCTGCCACATTAGTAATATGAGTGTGACCTTCCTGCCACACTAGTAATATGAAAGTGACCTACCTGCCTCAGTAGTAACATGAGTGTGACCTACCTGCCACACTAGTAATATGAGTCTGACCTACCTGCTTCTGTAGTAATATGTGTGTGACTTACCTGCCTCACTAGTAATATAATTGTGACCTACCTTCCACACTAGTAATATGAGTGCGATCTACCTGCATCAGTAGTAATATGAGTGTAACCTATCTACCTCAGTTGTAATATGAGTGTGACCTACCTGCCACACTAGTAATATGAGAGTGACCTACCTGCCACATTAGTAGTATGAGAGCGTCCTACCTGCCTCAGTTGTAATATGAGTGTTACCTACCTGCCACACTAGCAATATGAGTGTGACCTACCTGCCTCTGTAGTAATATTAGAGTGACCTACATGCCTCAGTAGTAATATGAGTGTGACCTACCTGCCTCACTAGAAATATGAGAGTGACCTATCTACCACACTAGTAATATGAGTGTGATCTACCTGCCACACTAGTTATATGAGTGTGACCTACCTGCCACACTAGTAATATAAATGTGACCTACCTTTCACACTAGTAATATAAGTGTGACCTAGCTTTCACACTAGTAATATGAGAGTGACCAACCTGCCACACTAGTAATATGAGAGTGACCTACCAGCCACACTAGTAATATGAGTGTGACCTACCTGCCACACAAGTAATATGAGAGTGACCTACCTGCCACACTAGTAATATATGTGTGACTTACCTGCCTCACTAGTAAAATGATTGTGACCTACCTGCCACACTAGTAATATGAGTGCGACCTACCTGCCACATAATTAATTTGAGAGTGACCTACCGTCCTCAGTAGATACATGAGTGTGACCTACCTCCCACACTGGCAATATGAGAGTGCCCTACCTGCCACAGTAATAATATGAGAGTGACGTACCTGCCACACTAGTAATATGAGAGTGACCACCCTGTCACACTAGTAATATGAAAGTGACCTACCTGTCTCAGTAGAAATATGAGAGTGACCTACCTGCCACACTAGTAATATGAGTGCGACCTACCTGCCACATAATTAATATGAGAGTGACCTACCGTCCTCAGTAGTTATATGAGTGTGATCTTCCTGCCTCACTAGTAATATGAAAGTAACCTACCTGCCTCAGTAGTAATATGAGTGTGACCTACCTGCCACACTAGTAATATGAGAGTGCCGTACCTGCCACACTAGTAATATATGTGTGACTTACCTTCCTCACTAGTAATATGTTTGTGACCTACCTGCCACACTAGTAATATGAGTGCGACCTACCTGCCACATAATTAATTTGAGAGTGACCTACCGTCCTCAGTAGTTATATGAGTGTGACCTGCCTGCCACACTAGTAATATGAGAGTAACCTACCTGCCACACTAGTAATATGAGTGCGACCTACATGCATCAGTAGTAATATGAGTGTGACCTACCTACCTCAGTTGTAATATGAGTGTGACCTACCTGCCACACTAGTAATATGAGAGTAACCTACCTGCCTCACTTGTAATATGAGTGCGACCTACCTGACTCACAAGTAATATGAGAGTGACCTACCTGCCACACTAGTAATATGAGAGTGACCAACCTGCCACACTAGTAATATGAGTGCGACCTACCTGCCTCAGTAGCAATATGAGTGTTACCTACCTCCCACACTAGCAATATGAGTGTGACCTACCTGCCACAGTAGTAATATGAGTTTGACCTACCTGCCTCACTAGTAATAAGAGAGTGATCTATCTGCCACACTAGTAATATAAGTATGACCTAGCTTTAACACTAGTGATGTGAGAGTGACCAACCTGCCACACTAGCAATATGAGAGTGACCTACCAGCCACACTAGTAATATGAGTGTGACCTACCTGCCTCAGTAGTAATATAAGTGGGACCTACCTGCCTCACTAGTAATATGGGAGTTACCTACCTGCCTCAGGAGTATACTGAGAGTGTCCTACCTCCCAAATTAGTAATATTAGTGTGACCTTCCTAACTCACTAGTAATATGAGAGTGACCTACCTGCCTCAGTAGTAAATTGAGAGTGACCTAACTGCCACATTAGTAATGAGAGAGTGACCGTCCTTCCTCAGTAGTTACATGAGTGTGACCTACCTCCCACAATGGTAATGTGAGAGTGCCCTACCTGCCTCAGTAGTAATATGAGAGTGACGTACCTGCCTCAGAAGTAAACTGAGAGTGTCCTACCTGCCACATTAGTAATATGAGTGTGACCGTCCTGCCACACTAGTAATATGAGTGCAATCTACCTGCATCAGTAGTAATATGAGTGTGACCTACCTACCTGAGTTGTAATATGATTGTGACCTACCTGCCACACTAGTAATATATGTGTGCCCTACCTTTCACACAAGTAATATGAGTGTGACCTACCTGCCACACTAGAAATATAAGTGTGACCTTCCTGCCTCAGTAGTAATATGAGTGTGACCTACCTGCCACAGTAGTAATATGAGAGTGACCTACCTGCCATAGCAGTAATATGAGTGTGACCTACCTGCAACACTAGTAATTTTAGAGTGATTTACCTGCCACACTCGTAATATGAGAGTGACTTACCCACCTCAGTAGTTATATGAGTATGACCTACCAGCCACACTAGTAATATCAGTGTGACCTACCTGCCACACTAGTAATATGAGTGTAACCTAACAGCCTCACTAGTAATATGAGAGTGACCTACCTGCCACACTAGTAATATGAGTGTGACCTACCTGCCTCACTAGAAATATGAGTGTGACCTACCTGCCACACTAGTAATGAGTGTGACCTACCTGCCGCACAAGTATTATGAGAGTGACCTACTTGCCACACTAGTAATATGAGAGTGACCCACCTGCCACACTAGTAATATATGTGTGACTTACCTGCCCCACTAGTAATATGATTGTGACCTACCTGCCACACTAGTAATATGAGTGCGACCTACCTGCCATATAATTAATATGAGAGTGACCTACCGTCCTCAGGTGTTATATGAGATGTGACATGCCTGCCACACTAGTAATATGAAAGTGACCTACCTACCTCAGTAGTGATACGAGTGTGACCTACCTGCCACACTAATAATATGAGTCTGACCTACCTGCCTCTGTAGTAATATGTGTGTGACTTACCTGCCTCACTAGTAATATGATTCTGACCTACCTACCACACAAGTAATATGAGTGCGACATACCTGCATCAGTAGTAATATGAGTGTGACCTACCTACCTCAGTTGTAATATGAGTGTGACCTACCTGCCACACTAGTAACATGAGTGTGACCTACCTGCCACACTAGTAATATGAGAGTGACCCACCTGCCACACTAGTAATATATGTGTGACTTACCTGCCTCACTAGTAATATGATTGTGACCTACCTGCCTCAGTAGTAATATAAGTGTGACCTACCTACCTCAGTTGTATTATCAGTGTGACCTACCTGCCACACAAGTAATATGAGTGTGACCTACCTGCCACACTAGTAATATGAGAGTGACCCACCTGCCACACTAGTAATATATGTGTGACTTACCTGCCTCACTAGTAATATGATTGTGACCTACCTGCCACACTAGTAATATGAGTGCGACCTACCTGCCACATAATAAATATGAGAGTGACCTACCGTCCTCAGGTGTTATATGAGATGTGACATGCCTGCCACACTAGTAATATGAAAGTGACCTACCTACCTCAGTAGTGATACGAGTGTGACCTACCTGCCACACTAATAATATGAGTCTGACCTACCTGCCTCTGTAGTAATATGTGTGTGACTTACCTGCCTCACTAGTAATATGATTCTGACCTACCTACCACACAAGTAATATGAGTGCGACCTACCTGCATCAGTAGTAATATGAGTGTGACCTACCTACGTCAGTTGTAATATGAGAGTGACCTACCTGCCACACTAGTAATATGGGAGTGACCTACCTGCCTCAGTAGTAATATAAGTGTGACCTACCTACCTCAGTTGTAATATCAGTGTGACCTACCTGCCACACAAGTAATATGAGTGTGACCTACCTGCCATACTAGTAATATGAGTGTGACCTACCTGCCACAATAGTAATATATGTGTGACCTTCCTGCTTAGTAGCAATATGAGTGTGACCTACCTGCCACACTAGTAATATGAGAGTGACCTATCTGCCTCACTAGTATTATAAGAGTGACCAACCTGCCACACTGGTAATATGAGTGTGACCTACCTGCCACACTAGTAATATGAGAGTGACCTATCTGCCTCACTAATAATATGAGGGTGACCTACTTGCCACACAAGTAATATGAGAGTTACCTACCTGCCACAATAGTAATATGAGTGTGAATTACCTCCCTCACTAGAAATATGAGTATAACCTACCTGCCTCAGTTGTAATATGAGTGTTACCTACCTGCCACACTAGCAATATGTGTGTGACCTACCTGCCTCTGTAGTAATATTAGAGTGACCTACCTGCCTCAGTAGTAATATGAGTGTGACCTACCTTTCACACTAGTAATATAAGAGTGACCTAGCTTTCACACTAGTAATATGAGAGTGACCAACCTGCCACACTAGTAATATGAGAGTGACCTATCTACCACACTAGTAATATGAGTGTGATCTACCTTCCACACTAGTTATATGACTGTGACCTACCTGCCACACTAGTAATATAAATGTGACCTACCTATCACACAGGTAATATAAGAGTGACCTAGCTTTCACACTAGTAATATGAGAGTGACCAACCTGCCACACTAGTAATATGAGAGTGACCTATCAGCCACACTAGTAATATGTGTGTGACCTACCTGCATCAGTAGTAATATGAGTGTGATCTACCTGTCACACTAGTAATATGGGAGTGAACCTTCCAGCCTCAGTAGTAAACTCATTGTGACCTACCTGCCACATTAGTAATATGATTGTGACTTTCCTGCCTCACTAGTAATATGAGAGTGACCTACCTGCCTCAGTAGTAAACTGAGAGTGTTCTACCTGCCACGCTATAAATATGAGAGTGACCTTCCTTCCTCAGTTGTTACATGAGTGTGACCTACCTCCCACACTGGTAATATGAGAGTGCCCTACCTGCCTCATTAGTAATATGAGAGTGACCTACCTGCAGACACTAGTAATATGAGAGTGACCAACCTACCACACTAGTAATATGAAAGTGACCTACCTGCCTCAGTAGTAATATGAGTGTGACCTACCTGCCACACTAGTAATATGAGTCTGACCTACCTGCCTCTGTAGTAATATGTGTGTGACTTACCTGCCTCACTAGTAATATGATTGTGACCTATCAACCACACAAGTAATATGAGTGCGACCTACCTGCATCAGAAGTAATATGAGTGTGACCTACCTACCTCAGTTGTAATATGAGTGTGACCAACGTACCACACTAGTAATGCGAGAGTGACCTACCTGCCACACTAGTAATATTAGTGTGACCTACCTGCCACACTAGTAATATAAGTGTGACCTTCCTGCTTAGTAGTAGTATGTGTGTGAACTACCTGCCACACTAGAAATATGAGAGTGACATACCTGCCACACTAGTAATATGAGAGTGACCAACCTGCCGCACTAGTAATATGAGTGTCATCTACCTGCCACACTAGTAATATGAGAGTGACCTACCTGCCACACTAATAATATGAGAGTGACCTACTTGCCACACAAGTAATATTATTGTGACCTACCTGCCACACTAGTATTATGAGTGTGACCTACCTGCCTCACTCGAAATATGTGTGTGACCTACTTGCCTCAGTAGTAATATGAGTGTGACCTACCTGCCTCTCTAGTAATATGAGAGTGACCTATCTGCCACCCTAGTAATATGAATGTGATCTACCTGCCATACTAGTAATATGTGACCTACCTACTTCAGTTGTAATATAAGTTTGACCAACCTGCCACACAAGTAATATGAGAGTGACCTACCTGCCACACTAGTAATATGAGTGTGACCTACCTGCCACACAAGTAATATAAGTGTGACCTTCCTGCTTAGTAGCAATATGAGTGTGACCTACCTGCCACACTAGTAAAATGAGAGTGCCCTACCTGCCTCAGTAGTAATATGAGAGTGACCTACCTGCCACACTAGTAATATGAGAGTGACCAACCTGCCACACTAGTAATATGAGAGTGACCTACCTATCATGCTAGTAATATGAGTGTGACCTACCTGCCTCAGTAGTAATATGAGTGTGACCAACCTGCCTCACTAGTAATATGAGTGACCTTCCTGCCTCAGTAAGAAACTGAGAGTGACCTACCTGCCACACTAATAATATGAGAGTGGCCTACTTGCCTCAGTAGTAATATGACTGTGACCTACCTACCTCAGTTGTAATATGAGTGTGACCTACCTGCCACACTAGAAATATGAGAGTGACCTACCTGCCTCAGTAGTAATATAAGTGTGACCTACCTACCTCGATTGTAATATGAGTGTGACCTACCTGCCACACAAGTAATATAAGAGTGACCTACCTGCCACACTAGTAAAATGAGTGTGACATACCTGCCACACTAGTATTATAAGTGTGACCTTCCTGCTTAGTAGTAATATAAGTGTGACGTACCTGCCACAGTAGTAATATGAGAGTGACCTACCTGCCACACTAGTAATATGAGAGTGACGAACCTGCCACACTAGTAATATGAGAGTGACCTACCTGCTTCACTAATAATATGAGAGTGACCTACTTGCCACACAAGTAATATGAGTGTGACCTGCCTGCAACACTAGTAATATAAGTGTGACCTACCTGCCTCACTAGAAATATGAGTATGACCTACCTGCCAAACTAGTAATATGAGAGTAACCTACCTGCCACACTAATAGTATGAGTGTCCTACCTCCCTCAGTAGTAATATGAGGGCGACCTACCTGCCACACTAGCAATATGAGTGTGACCTACCTGCCACACAAGTAATATAGATGTGACCTACCTTTCACACTAGTAATATAAGTGTGACCTAGCTTTCACACTAGTAATGTGAGAGTGACCAACCTGCCACAATAGCAACATGAGAGTGACCAACCAGCCACACTAGTAATATGAGTGTGGCATTACCTGCCTCAGAAGTAATGTAAGCGTGACCTACCTCCCTCACTAGTAATATGGGAGTGACCTACCTGCCTCAGTAGTAAACTGAGAGTGACCTACATGCCACATTAGAAATATGAGTGTGACCTTCCTGCCTCACTAGCAATATGAGAGTGACCTACCTGCATCAGCACTAAACTGAGAGTGACAAACCTGCTACACTAGTAATATGAGCGTGACCTACCTTCCTCAGTAGTTACCTGAGTGTGACCTACCTTCCATACTGGTAATATGAGAGTGCCCTACCTGCCTCAGTAGTAATATGAGAGTGTCCTACCTGCCACACTAGTAATATGAGAGTGACTAACTTGCCACACTAGTAATATGAAAGTGACCTACCTGCCTCAGTAATAATATGAGTGTGACCTACCTGCCACACGAGTAATATGGGAGTGACCAACCTGCCACACTAGTAATATGAAAGTGACCTACCTGCCTCAGTAGTAATATAAGTGTGACCTACCTACCTCAGTTGTAATATGAGTGTGACCTACCTGACTCACAAGTAATATGGGAGTGACCAACGTGCCACACTAGTAATATGAAAGTGACCTACCTACCACACTAGTAATATGAGTGTGACCTACCTGCCATACTAGTAATATAAGTGTGACATTCCTACTTAGTAGCAATATGAGTGTGACCTATCTGCCACACTAGTAATAGGAGAGTGACCTACCTGCCACACTAGTAATATGAGAGTGACCAACCTAACACACCAGTAATATGAGTGTGACCTTCCTGCCACACTAGTAATATGAGAGTGACCTATCTGCCTCACTAATAATATAAGTGTGACCTACCTGCCTCACTAGTAATATGGGAGTGACCTACCTGCCTCAGTAGTAAAATGAAAGTGACCTACCTGCCACATTATTAATATGAATGTGACCTTCCTGCCTCACTAGTAATATGAGAGTGGCCTACCTGCCTCAGTAGTAAACTGAGAGTGACCAACCTGCTACACTAGTAATATGAGTGACCTACCTTCCTCAGTAATTACCTGAGTGTGACCTACCTCCCACACTGGTAATAAGAGAGTGCCCTACCTGCCTCAGTAGTAATATGAGAGTGTCCTACCTGCCACACTAGTAATATGAGAGTGACCAACCTGCCACACTAGTAATATGAAAGTGACCTACCTGCCTCAGTAGTAATATGAGTGTGACCTTCCTGCCTCAGTAGTAATATGAGAGTTTCCTACCTGCCACACTAGTAATAGGAGAGTGACCTACCTGCCACACTAGTAATATGAGAGTGACCAACCTGACACACCAGTAATATGAGTGTGACCTACTTGCCACACAAGTAATGTGAGGGTGACCTACCAGCCACACTAGTAATATGAGTGTGACCTACCTGCGTCAGTAGTAATATAAGTGTGACCTACATGCCTCACTAGTAATATGGGAGTGACATACCTGCCTCAGTAGTAAACTGAGAGTGACCTACCTGCCACACTAGTAATATGAGAGTGACCTACCTGCCAAACTAGTAATATGAGTGTGACCTACCTGCCACACTAATAATATAAGTGTGACCTACCTGCCACACTAGTAATATGAGAGTGTCCTACCTCCCTCAGTAGTAATTTGAGTGACCTACCAGCCACACTAGTTATATGAGAGTAAACTACCTGCCACACTAGTAATATGAGTGTGAACGAACTGCCTCATTATTAATATAAGTGTGACCTACCTGCCTCACTAGTAATATGGGAGTGATCTACCAGCCTCAGTAGTAAACTGAGAGTGACCTACTTGCCTTAGTAGTAAACTGAGAGTGACCAACCTCCCACACTGGTAATATGAGAGTGCCCTACCTGCCTTAGTAGTAATATGAGAGTGACCTACCTGCCACACTAGTAATATGAGAGTGACCAACCTGCCACACTAGTAATATGAGAGTGACCTAGCTGTCACGCTAGTAATACGAGAGTGGCCTACCTGCCACACAAGTATTATGAGATTGACCTACCTGCCACATTAGTAATATGAGTGTGACCTTCCGGCCTCACTAGAAATATGAGAGTGACCTACCTGCCTCAGTAGTAAACTGAGAGTGACCTACCTGCCACACTCGTAATATGAGAGTGCCCTACCTTCCTCAGTAGTTACATGAGTGTGACCTACCTCCCACACTGGTAATATGAGAGTGCCCTACCTGCCTCAGTAGCAATATGAGAGTGACCTACCTGCCACACCTGTAATATGAGAGTGACCAACCTGCCACACTAGTAATATGAGAGTGACCTACCTGCCACACTAGTAATACGATAGTGACCTACCTGCCACACTAGTAATACGAGAGTGACCTACCTGCCACACAAGTATTATGAGAGTGACCTAGCTGTCACGCTAGTAATACGAGAGTGGCCTACCTGCCACACAAGTATTATGAGATTGACCTACCTGCCACATTAGTAATATGAGTGTGACCTTCCTGCCTCACTAGTAATATGAGAGTGACCTACCTGCCTCAGTAGTAAACTGAGAGTGACCTACCTGCCACACTCGTAATATGAGAGTGCCCTACCTTCCTCAGTAGTTACATGAGTGTGACCTACCTCCCACACTGGTAATATGAGAGTGCCCTACCTGCCTCAGTAGCAATATGAGAGTGACCTACCTGCCACACCTGTAATATGAGAGTGACCAACCTGCCACACTAGTAATATGAGAGTGACCTACCTGCCATACTAGTAATACGATAGTGACCTACCTGCCACACGAGTAATACGAGAGTGACCTACCTGCCACACAAGTATTATGAGAGTGACCTACCTGCCACACTAGTAATATGGGAGTGACATACCTGCCACACTAGTAATATATGTGTGACTTACCTACCTCACTAGTAATATGATTGTGACCTACCTGCCACACTAGTAATATTAGTGCGACCTACCTGCCACATAATTAATATGAGAGTGACCTACCTACCTCAGTTGTAATATGAGTGTGACCTACTTGACACACTAGTAATATGAGAGTGACCTACCTTCCTCAGTAGTAATATAAGTGTGACCTACCTACCTCAGTTGTAATATGAGTTTGACCTACCTGCAACACAAGTAATATGAGAGTGACCTACCTGCCACACTAGTAATATGAGTGTGACCTACCTGCCACACAAGTAATATAAGTGTGACCTTCCTGCTTAGTAGCAACATGAGTGTGACCTACCTGCCACACTAGTAATATGAGAGTGTCCTACCTGCCCCTGTAGTAATATGAGAGTGACCTACCTGCCACACTAATAATATGAGAGTGACCAACCTGCCACACAAGTCATATGAGAGTGACCCACCTCTCACGCTAGTAATATGAGTGTGACCTACCTGCCTCAGTAGTAATATGAGTGTGACCAACCTGCCTCACCAGTAATATGAGAGTGACCTACCTGCCTCAGTAGGAAACTGAGAGTGACCTACCTGCCACACTAATAATGTGAGAGTGACCTACTTGCCTCAGTAGTAATATGAGTGTGACCTACCTACCTCAGTTGTAATATGAGTGTGACCTACCTGCCACACTAGTAATATGAGAGTGACCCACCTGCCTCAGTGGTAATATAAGTGTGACCTACCTACCTCGATTGTAATATGAGTGTGACCTACCTGCCACACAAGTAATATAAGAGTGACCTACCTGCCACACTAGTAATATGAGTATGACATACCTGCCACACTAGTAATATAAGTGTGACCTTCCAGCTTAGTAGCAATATGAGTGTGACGTACCTGCCACAGTAGTAATATGAGAGTGACCTACCTGCCACACTGGTAATATGAGAGTGACGAACCTGCCACACTAGTAATATGAGTGTGACATACCTGCCACACTAGTAATGTGAGAGTGACCTACTTGCCACACAAGTAATATGAGTGTGACCTACCTGTCTCACTAGAAATATGAGTATGACCTACCTGCCACACTAGTAATATGAGAGTAACCTACCGGCCACACTAGTAGTATGAGTGTCATACCTCCCTCAGTAGTAATATGAGGGCGACCTATCTGCACCACTAGCAATATGAGTGTGACCTACCTGCCACACTAGTACTATAAATGTGACCTACCTTTCACACTAGTAATATAAGTGTGACCTAGATTTCACACTAGTAATGTGAGAGTGACCAACCTGCCACACTAGCAACATGAGAGAGACCTATAAGCCACACTAGTAATATGAGTGTGACATTACCTGTCTCAGTAGTAATATAAGTGTGACCCACCTGCCTCACTAGTTATATGGGAGTGACCTACCTGCCTCAGTAGTAAACTGAGAGTGACCTACCTGCCACATTAGTAATATGAGTGTGACCTTCCTGCCTCACTAGTAATGTGAGAGTGACCTACCTGCATCAGTAGTAAACTGAGAGTGACCAACCATCTACACTAGTAATATGAGAGTGACCTACCTTCCTCAGTAGTTACCTAGGAGTGACCTACCTCCCACACTGGTAATATGAGAGTGCCCTACCTGCCTCAGTAGTAATATGAGAGTGACCTGCCACACTAGTAATATGAAAGTGACCTACCTGCCTCAGTAGTAATATGAGTGTGACCTACCTGCCACACTAGCAATATGAGAGTGACCAACCTGCCACACTAGTAATATGAAAGTGACCTACCTGCCTCAGTAGTAATATGAGTGTGACCTACCTGCCACACTAGTAATATTAGTGCGACTTACCTGCCACATAATTAATATGAGAGTGACCTACCTGCCACACTAGTAATATGAGTGTGACCTACCTGCCACACAAGAAATATAAGTGTGACCTTCCTGCTTAGTAGCAATATGAGTGTGACCTACCTGCCACACTAGTAATATGAGAGTGTCCTACCTGCCTCAGTAGTAATATGAGAGTGACCTAACTGCCACACTAGTAATATGAGAGTGACCAACCTGCCACACTAGTAATATGAGAGTGACCTACCTGTCATGCTAGTAATATGAGTGTGACCTACCTGCCTCAGTTGTAATATGAGTGTGACCAACCTGCCTCACTAGTAATATTAGTGACCTACATGCCTCAGTAGGAAACTGAGAGTGAACTACCTGCCACACTAATAATATGAGAGTTACCTACTTGCCTCAGTAGTAATATGAGTGTGACCTGACCTACCTGCCACACTAGTAATATGAGAGTGACCTACCTGCCTCAGTAGTAATATAAGTGTGACCTACCAACCTCGATTGTAATATGAGTGTGACCTACCTGCCACACAAGTAATATAAGAGTGACCTACCTGCCACACTAGTAATATGAGAGTGACCTACCAGCCACACTAGTAATATGAGTGTGACCTACCTGCCTCAGTAGTAATATAAGTGTGACCTACCTGCCTTAACAGAAATATGGGAGTGACCTACCTGCCTCAGTAGTAATCTGAGAGTGACCTACCTGCCACATTAGACATATGAGTGTGACCTTCGTGCCTCACTAGTAATATGAGAGTGACCTACCTGCCTCAGTAGTAAACTCAGAGTAACCTACCTGCCACACTAGTAATATGAGAGTGACCTACCGTCCTTAGTAGTTACATGAGTGTGACCTACATCCCACACTGGTAATATGAGAGTAACCTACCGGCCACACTAGTAGTATGAATGTCATACCTCCCTCAGTAGTAATATGAGGGCAAGCTACCTGCCACACTAGTAATATTAGGGCGACCTACCTGCCACATAATTAATATGAGAGTGGCCTACCGTCCTCAGTAGTTATATGAGTGTGACCTGCCTGCCACACTAGTAATATGAAAGTGACCTACCTGCCTCAGTAGTAATATGAGTATGACCTACCTGCCACACTAGTAATATGAGTCTGACGTACCTGCCTCTGTAGTAATATGTGTGTTACTTACCTGCCTCACTAGTATTATAAGTGTGACCTTCCTGCTTAGTAGCAATATGAGTGTGACCTATCTGCCACACTAGTAATAGGAGAGTGACCTACCTGCCACACTAGTAATATGAGAGTGACCAACCTGACACTCCAGTAATATGAGTGTGACCTACCTGCCACACTAGTAATATGAGAGTGACCTATCTGCCGCACTAATAACATGAGGGTGACCTACCTGCCTCAGTAGTAATATGAGAGTTACCTACCTGCACCACTAGTAATATGAGTGTGACCTATTTGCCACACTATTAATATGAGTGTGCCCTACCTGCCTCAGTAGCAATATGAGAGTTACCTACCTGCACCACTAGTAATATGAGTGTGACCTCCCTGCTACACTAGTAATATGAGTGTGACCTACCTGCCTCAGTAGTAATATGAGAGTGACCTACCTGCCACACTAGTAATATGAGTGTGACCTACCTGCCACCCAAGTAATGTGAGTGTGACCTTCTTGCCAGACTAGTAATATGAGTGTGACCTACCAGCCTCACTAGAAATATGAGTGTGACCTACCTGCACCACTAGTAATATGAGAGTGACCTTCCTGCCACACTAGTAATAAGAGTGTGACCTATTTGCCACACTAGTAATATGAGTGTGACCTACATGCCACACAAGTATTATGAGTATGACCTACCTGCGTCACTAGTAATATGAGTGTAACCTATCTGCCACACTTGAAATATAAGTGTGACCTACCTTCCACACTAGTAATATAAGTGTGAAATACCTACCACACTAGTAATATGAGTGCGATCTACCTGCCACACTAGAAATATGAGTGTGACCTCCCTGCCACACAAGCAGTATGAGTGTGACCTACCTGCCTCAGTAGTAATATGTGAGTGACCTACCTGCCTCAGAAGTAATATGAGAGTGACCTATCCTGCCACACTAGTAATATGAGAGTGACCTCCTTGCCACATAAGTAATATGAGTGTGACCTACCTGCCACACTAGTAATATAAGTGTGACCTACCTGCATCACTAGAAATATGAGTGTGACCTACCTACCACTCCAGTAATATGAGAGTGACCTGCATGCTTCACTAGTAAGATGAGTGTGACCTACCTGCCTCACTAGAAATATGAGTGTGACCTCCCTGCCACACAAGTAATATGAGTGTGACCTACCTGCCTCAGTAGTAATATGAGAGTGACCTACCTGCCACACTAGTAATATGAGAGTGACCTACTTGCCGCACAAGTAATTTGAGTGTGGCCTACCTACCACACTGGTAATATGAGTGTGACCTACCTGCCTCACTAGAAAAATGAGTTTGACCTTCCTGCCACACTAGAAATATGAGAATGACCTACCAGCCACATTAGTAATATGAGTGTGACCTACCTGCCACACTAGTAATATGCGAGTGGCCTACCTGCCTCAGTATTAATATGAGAGTGACCTACATGCCACACTAGTAATATGAGGATGACCCATTTGCCACAAGAGTAATATGAGTGTGACCTACCTGCCACACTAGTAATATGAGTGTGCCCTACCTGTCTCACTAGAAATATAAGTGTGACCTACCTGACACACTAGTAATATGAGAGTGACCTACCTGCCACACTAGTAATATGAGTGTGACTTACCTGCCTCACTAGTATTATGAGTGCGACCTACCAGCCACACTACAAATATGAGTGTGACCTCCCTGCCACACTAGTAATATGAGTGTGACCTACCTGCCTCTGTAGTAATATGTGAGTGACCTACCTGCCTCACTAGTAACAGAGTGACCTACCTGCCACACTAGTAATATGAGTGTGACCTACCTGCCACATTAGTAATATGAGTGTGACCTACCTGCCTCACTAGGCATATGAGTGTATCCTACCTACCACACTAGTAATATAAGATTGACCTACCTGCCTCAGTAGTAAACTGAGAGTGACCAACCTGCCACATTAGTAATATGAGTGTGACCTACCTGCCTCACTAGTAATATGAGAGTGACCTACCTGCCACACTAGTAATATGTGCGTGACTTACCTGCCTCACTAGTAATATGATTGTGACCTACCTGCCACACTAGTAATTTGAGTGCGACCTACCTGCCACACAAGTAACATGAGAGTGACCTACCGTCCTCAATCGTTATATGAGTGTGACCTGCCTGCCACACTAGTAATATGAGAATGACCTAACTGCCACAGTAGTAATATGAGAGTGTCCTACCTGTCTCAATAGTAATATGAGTGTGACCTACCTGCCTCACTAGTAATATGAGAGTTAACTGTCTGCCACACTAGTAATATGAGTGTGACCTACCTGCCACACTAGTAATATGAGTATAACCTACCTTCCACACTATTATTATGAGAGTGACCTACCTGCCACACTAGTAATATGAGTGTGACTTACCTGCCTCAATAGTAATATGTGTGTGACCTACCTGCCACACTAGTAATATGAGTGTCACCTACCTGCCTTAGTAGTAATATGAGTGTGACCTAAATGCCTCAGTAGTAATATGAGAGTGACCTACCTGCCACACTAGTAATATGAGAGTGACCAACTTGCCACACTAGTAATATGAGTGCGACCTCCCTGCCACACTAGTAATATGAGTGTGACCTACTTGCTTAACTAGTAATATGAGTGTGACCTACTTGCCTCAGTAGTAATATGAGTGTGACCTATCTACCTCAGTTGAAATATGAGTGTGACCTACCTGCCACACTAGTAATATGAGAGTGACCTACCTGCCACATTCATAATATGAGCGTGACATACCTGCCACACTAGTAATATGAGAGTGACTAACCTACCACATTAGTAATATGAATGTGAGCTCCCTGCCACACTAGTAATATCAGTGTGACCTACTTGCCTCACTAGTAATATGAGAGTGACCTACCTGCTTCACTAGTAATATGAGTGTGACCTACCTTCCACACTAGTACTATGAGAGTGACCTACCTGCCACACTCATAATATGAGTGTGACATTACCTGCCACACTAGTAATATATGTGTGACATACCTTCCACACTCGTAATATAAGTGTGACCTACCTGCCACAATAGTAATATGACTATGACATACCTGCCACACTAGAAATATATGTGTGACATACCTTCCACAATAGAAATATGAGTGGGACCTACCTGCCACACAAGTAATATGAGTGTGACCTACCTGCCACCCTAGTAATAATAGAGTGACCTGCCTGCCACACTAACAAAATGAGAGTGACCTACCTGTCTCACTTGTAATATGAGTGTGACCTAAATGCCACACTAGTAATATGAGTGCGACCTACCTGCCTCACAAGTAATATGATTGTGACCTACCTGACACAATAGTAATATGAGTGTGACCTACCTCCACACTAGTAATATGAGTGCGCCCTACCTGCCACACAAGTAATATGAGAATGACTTACCGTCCTCAGTAGTTATATGAGAGTGACCTGCCCGCCACACTAGTAATATGAGAGTGACCTACCTGTCTCAGTAGTAATATGAGTGTGACCTACCTGCCACACTAGTAATATGAGTTTGACCTACCTGCCTCTGTAGTAATATGAGTGTGACCGTCCTGCCACACTAGTAGTATGAGTGTGACATACCTACCTCAGTAGTTATATGAGTGTGACCTACCTGCCATACTAGTAATATGCGGGTGGCCTACCTGGCTCAGTAGTAATATGAGTGTGACCTTACTGCCACACTAGTAATATGAGAATGACCTATTTGCCACAGTAAAATTATGAGAGTGTCCTACCTGCCACACTAGTAATATGAGTGTGAATTACCTGCCTCACTAATAATATGAGTGTGACCTACCTGCCACACTAGTAATATGAGTCCGACCTACCTGCCACACTAGAAATAAAAGCGTGACCTCCCTGCCACACTAGTAATATGAGTGTGACCTACCTGCCACACTAGTAATATGAGTGCTACCTTACTGCCACACAAGTAATATGAGTGTGACCTACCTGCCCTACTAGTAATATGAGAGTCACCTACCTGCCTCACTAGAAATATGAGTTTGACCTACCTGCCACACAAGAAATATGGGAGTGACCTACCTGCCTCACTAATAATATGAGTGTGACCTACCTGCCACACTAGAAATATAACTGTGACCTCCCTGCCACATGAGTAATATGAGTGTGACCTACATGCCTCAGTATTAATATGAGAGTATCCTACCTACCTCAGTAGTAATATGAGAGTGACCTACCTGCCACACTAGTAATATGAGAGTGACCTACTTGCCACACTTGTAATAGGAGTGTGACCTACCTGCTTCACTAGAAATATGAGTGTGACCTACTTGCCACACTAGTAATAGGAGTGCGACCTACCTGCCACACAAGTAACATGAGAGTGACCTACCGTCCTCAGTAGTTTTATGAGTGTGACCAGCCTGCCACACTAGTAATATGAGAGTGACCTACCTGCCTCAGTAGTAATATCGAGTGACCTACCTGACTCAATAGTAATATGAGTGTGACCTACCTGCCTCACTAGTAATATGTGTGTGACCTATCGGCCACACTAGTAATATGAGTGTGACCTACCTGCCACACTAGTGATATGAGTGTGACATACCTGCCTCACTAGTAATATGAGTGTGACCAACCTGCCACACTAGTATTATAAGAGTGACCTTCCTGCCACACTAGTAATATGAGTGTGACTTTCCTGCCTCACTAGTAATATGTGTGTGACCTACCTGCCACACTAGTAATATGAGATTATCCTATCTGCCTCAGTAGTAATATGAAAGTGACCTACCTGCCACACAAGAAATATATGAGTGACCTAACTGCCACACTAGTAATATGAGTGTGACCTCAATGCCACACTAGTAATTTTAGTGTGACCTACTTGTCTCACTGGTAGTATGAAAGTGACTTACCTCCCTCAGTAATAATTTGAGTGTGACCTACCTGCCACACTAGTAATATTGAGTGACCTACCTGCCACACTAGTAATATTGAGTGACCTACCTGCTACACTAGTAATATGAGTGTGACCTACCTGCCACACTAGTAATATGAGTGTTACCAACCTGCCTCACAAGTAATATGAGTGTGACCTACCTGCCACACAAATATTTTGAGAGTGACAAACCTGCCACACTAGTAATATGAGTGTAACCTACCTACCACACAACTACTCTGAGAGTGACATACCTTCCTCAGTAGTTATATGACTGCGACCTACCTGCCACACTAGTAATATAAGTGTGACCTACCTTCCACACTAGTAATATGAGGGTGACCTACCTGCCACACTAGTAATATTTGTGTGACCAACCTGCCTCACTTGTAATATGAGTGTGACCTACCTGCAACACTAGTATTATGAGAGTGACCTACCTGCCACACTAGAAATATGACTGTGGCTTTCCTGCCACACTTGTAATATGAGTGACCTACCTGCCTCAATAGTAATATGAGTGTGACCTACCTCCCTCACTAGTAATATGAATATAACTTACCTCCCTCAGTAGCAATATGAGTGTGACCTACACGCCTCACAAGTAATATGAGTGTGACCTACCTACCTCAGTTGAAATTTGAGTGCGACCTGCCTGCCACACTAGAAGTATGAGAGTATCTTACCTGCCTCAGTAGTAATATGAGAGTGACCTACCTGCCACACAAGTAATATGAGAGTGACCTACCTGCCACACTAGTAATATGAGCGTGACCTACCTGCCTCAGTAGTAATATGAGAGTGACTTACCTGCCACACTAGTAATAGGAGTGTGACCTACCTGCTTCGCTAGAAATATGAGTGTGACCTACCTGCCACACTAGTAATATGAGAGTGACCTACCTGCCACACAAGTAATATGAGAGTGACCTACCTGCCACACTAGTAATATGAGAGTGACCTACTTGCCACACAACTAATATGAGTGTGACCTACCTGCCACACTAGTAATAAGAGTGTGACCTACCTGCTTCGCTAGAAATATGAGTGTGACCTACCTGCCACACTAGTAATATGAGAGTGACCTACCTGCCACACTAGAAATATGTGTGTGACCTACCTGGCACACTAGTAATATGAGTGTGACCTATGTGCCACACCAGTAATATGAGTGTGACCTACTTGTCTCACTGGTAATATGAAAGTGACTTACCTCCCTCAGTAATAATATGAGTATGACCTACCTGCCACACAATTAATATTGAGTGACCTACCTGCCACACTAATAATATGAGTCTGACATACCTGCCTCACTAGTAATATGACTGTGACCTACCTGTCACACAAGTAATATAAGTTTGACCTACCTCCCCCAGTAGCAATATGAGTGTGACCTACACGCCTCACAAGTAATATGAGTGTGACCTATCTACCTCAGTTGAAATATGAATGTGACCTACCTGCCACACTAGAAATATGAGAGTGTCCTACCTGCCTCAGTAGAAATATGAGAGTGACCTACCTGCCACACAAGTAATATGAGAGTGACCTACCTGCCACACAAGTAACATGAGCGTGACCTACCTGCCTCAGTAGTAATATCGAGTGACCTACCTGACTCAATAGTAATATGAGTGTGACCTACCTGCCTCACTAGTAATATGTGAGTGACCTATCGGCCACACTAGTAATATGAGTGTGACCTACCTGCCACACTAGTGATATGAGTGTGACATACCTGCCTCACTAGTAATATGAGTGTGACCAACCTGCCACACTAGTATTATGAGAGTGACCTTCCTGCCACACTAGTAATATGAGTGTGACTTTCCTGCCTCACTAGTAATATGTGTGTGACCTACCTGCCACACTAGTAATATGAGATTATCCTACCTGCCTCAGTAGTAATATGAAAGTGACCTACCTGCCACACAAGTAATAAATGAGTGACCTAACTGCCACACTAGTAATATGAGTGTGACCTCAATGCCACACTAGTAATATGAGTGTTACCAACCTGCCTCACAAATAATATTAGTGTGACCTACCTGCCACACAAATATTTTGAGAGTGACCAACCTGCCACACTAGTAATATGAGTGTAACTTACCTACCACACAAGTACTCTGAGAGTGACATACCTTCCTCAGTAGTTTTATGACTGCGACCTACCTGCCACACTAGTAATATAAGTGTGACCTACCTTCCACACTAGTAATATGAGGGTGACCTACCTGCCACACTAGTAATATTTGTGTGACCTACCTGCCTCACTTGCTATATGAGTGTGACCTACCTGCAACACTAGTATTATGAGAGTGACCTACCTGCCACACTAGAAATATGACTGTGGCTTACCTGCCACACTTGTAATATGAGTGACCTACCTGCCTCAATAGTAATATGAATGTGACCTACCTCCCTCACTAGTAATATGAGTATAACCTACCTCCTTCAGTAGCAATATGAGTGTGACCTACACGCCTCACAAGTAATATGAGTGTGACCTACCTACCACAGTTGAAATATGAGTGTGACCTGCCTGCCACACTAGAAGTATGAGAGTATCTTACCTGTCTCAGTAGTAATATGAGAGTGACCTACCTGCCACACAAGTAATATGGGAGTGACCTACCTGCCACACTAGTAATATGAGCGTGACCTACCTGCCTCAGTAGTAATATGAGAGTGACCTACCTGCCATATTAGTAATATGAGAGTGACCTACTTGCCACACAACTAATATGAGTGTGACCTACCTGCCACACTAGGAATATGAGAGTGACCTACCTGCCACACTAGTAATATGTGTGTGACCTACCTGGCACACTAGTAATATGAGTGTGACCTATGTGCCACACCAGTAATATGAGTGTGACCTACTTGTCTCACTGGTAATATGAAAGTGACTTACCTCCCTCAGTAATAATATGAGTATGACCTACCTGCCACACAATTAATATTGAGTGACCTACCTTCCACACTAGTAATATGAGTGTGACCTAATGCCACACTAGTAATTTAAGTGTGACCTACTTGTCTCACTGGTAATATGAAAGTGACTTACCTCTCTCAGTAGTAATATGAGTATGACCTACCTGCCACACTAATAATATGAATCTGACATACCTGCCTCACTAGTAATATGACTGTGACCTACCTGTCACACAAGTAATATAAGTGTGACTTACCTCCCCCAGTAGCAATATGAGTGTGACCTACACGCCTCACAAGTAATATGAGTGTGACCTATCTACCTCAGTTGAAATATGAGTGTGACTTACCTGCCACACTAGAAATATGAGAGTGTCCTACCTGCCTCAGTAGTAATATGAGAGTGACCTACCTGCCACACAAGTAATATGAGAGTGACCTACCTGCCACACAAGTAATATGAGCGTGACCTACCTGCCTCACTAGTATTATTAGAGTGACCTACCTGCCACACTAGTAATATGAGCGTGACCTACCTGCCTCACTAGTAATATGAGTGTAACCTACCTGCCACACTAGTTATATGAGAGTGACCTACCTGCCTCAGTAGTAAACTGAGAGTGACCTACCTGCCACATTAGTAATATAAGTGTGACCTACCTGCCTCACTAGTAATATGAGAGTGACCTACCTGCCACACTATTTATATGTGTGTGACTTACCTGCCTTACTAGTAATATGATTGTGACCTACCTGCCACACTAGTAATATGAGCGCGACCTACCTGCCACACAAGTAACATGAGAGTGACCTACCGTCCTAAGTAGTTACATGAGTGTGACCTGCCTCCCACACTAGTAATATGAGAGTGACCTACCTGCCTCAGTAGTAATATGAGAGTGAGCTACCAAACTCAATAGTAATATGAGTGTGAAATTCCTGCCTCACTAGTAATATGAGAGTGACCTACCTGCCTCACTAGTAATATGAGAGTGACCTACCTGCCACACTAGTAAAATGAGTGTGACCTCCCTGCCACACTAGTAATATTTGTGTGACCTACCTGCCTCACTAGTAATATGAGTGTGACCTACCTGCCACACTAGTATTATGAGAGTGACCTACCTGCCACACTAGTGATATGAGTGTGACTTACCTGCCACACTAGTAATATGAGTGACCTACTTGCCTCAATAGTAATATGAGTGTGACCTACCTGCCTCACTAGTAATATGAGTGTAACCTACCTGCCTCAGTAGCAATATGAGTGTGACCTACACGCCTCACAAGTAATATGAGTGTGACCTACCTACCTCAGTTGAAATATGAGTGTGACCTACCTGCCGCACTAAAAATATGAGAGTATCCTACCTGCCTCAGTAGTAATATGAGAGTGACCTACCTGCCACACAAGTAATATGAGAGTGACCTATCTGCCACACTAGTAATATGAGTGTGACCTCGCTGCCACGCTAGTAATATGAGTGTGACCTACTCGCCTCACTCGTAATATGAGAGTGACCTACCTCCCTCAGTAATAATATGTGTGTGACCTACCTGCCACACAATTAATATTGAGTGACCTACCTGCCACACTAATAATATGAGTCTGACATACCTGCCTCACTAGTAATATGACTGTGACCTACCTGTCACACAAGTAATATAAGTTTGACCTACCTCCCCCAGTAGCAATATGAGTGTGAACTACACGCCTCACAAGTAATATGAGTGTGACCTATCTACCTCAGTTGAAATATGAATGTGACCTACCTGCCACACTAGAAATATGAGAGTGTCCTACCTGCCTCAGTAGAAATATGAGAGTGACCTACCTGCCACACAAGTAATATGAGAGTGACCTACCTGCCACACAAGTAACATGAGCGTGACCTACCTGCCTCAGTAGTAATATCGAGTGACCTACCTGACTCAATAGTAATATGAGTGTGACCTACCTGCCTCACTAGTAATATGTGAGTGACCTATCGGCCACACTAGTAATATGAGTGTGACCTACCTGCCACACTAGTGATATGAGTGTGACATACCTGCCTCACTAGTAATATGAGTGTGACCAACCTGCCACACTAGTATTATGAGAGTGACCTTCCTGCCACACTAGTAATATGAGTGTGACTTTCCTGCCTCACTAGTAATATGTGTGTGACCTACCTGCCACACTAGTAATATGAGATTATCCTACCTGCCTCAGTAGTAATATGAAAGTGACCTACCTGCCACACAAGTAATAAATGAGTGACCTAACTGCCACACTAGTAATATGAGTGTGACCTCAATGCCACACTAGTAATATGAGTGTTACCAACCTGCCTCACAAATAATATTAGTGTGACCTACCTGCCACACAAATATTTTGAGAGTGACCAACCTGCCACACTAGTAATATGAGTGTAACTTACCTACCACACAAGTACTCTGAGAGTGACATACCTTCCTCAGTAGTTTTATGACTGCGACCTACCTGCCACACTAGTAATATAAGTGTGACCTACCTTCCACACTAGTAATATGAGGGTGACCTACCTGCCACACTAGTAATATTTGTGTGACCTACCTGCCTCACTTGCTATATGAGTGTGACCTACCTGCAACACTAGTATTATGAGAGTGACCTACCTGCCACACTAGAAATATGACTGTGGCTTACCTGCCACACTTGTAATATGAGTGACCTACCTGCCTCAATAGTAATATGAATGTGACCTACCTCCCTCACTAGTAATATGAGTATAACCTACCTCCTTCAGTAGCAATATGAGTGTGACCTACACGCCTCACAAGTAATATGAGTGTGACCTACCTACCACAGTTGAAATATGAGTGTGACCTGCCTGCCACACTAGAAGTATGAGAGTATCTTACCTGTCTCAGTAGTAATATGAGAGTGACCTACCTGCCACACAAGTAATATGGGAGTGACCTACCTGCCACACTAGTAATATGAGCGTGACCTACCTGCCTCAGTAGTAATATGAGAGTGACCTACCTGCCATATTAGTAATATGAGAGTGACCTACTTGCCACACAACTAATATGAGTGTGACCTACCTGCCACACTAGGAATATGAGAGTGACCTACCTGCCACACTAGTAATATGTGTGTGACCTACCTGGCACACTAGTAATATGAGTGTGACCTATGTGCCACACCAGTAATATGAGTGTGACCTACTTGTCTCACTGGTAATATGAAAGTGACTTACCTCCCTCAGTAATAATATGAGTATGACCTACCTGCCACACAATTAATATTGAGTGACCTACCTTCCACACTAGTAATATGAGTGTGACCTAATGCCACACTAGTAATTTAAGTGTGACCTACTTGTCTCACTGGTAATATGAAAGTGACTTACCTCTCTCAGTAGTAATATGAGTATGACCTACCTGCCACACTAATAATATGAATCTGACATACCTGCCTCACTAGTAATATGACTGTGACCTACCTGTCACACAAGTAATATAAGTTTGACTTACCTCCCCCAGTAGCAATATGAGTGTGACCTACACGCCTCACAAGTAATATGAGTGTGACCTATCTACCTCAGTTGAAATATGAGTGTGACTTACCTGCCACACTAGAAATATGAGAGTGTCCTACCTGCCTCAGTAGTAATATGAGAGTGACCTACCTGCCACACAAGTAATATGACAGTGACCTACCTGCCACACAAGTAATATGAGAGTGACCTACCTGCCACACAAGTAATATGAGCGTGACCTACCTGCCTCACTAGTATTATTAGAGTGACCTACCTGCCACACTAGTAATATGAGCGTGACCTACCTGCCTCACTAGTAATATGAGTGTAACCTACCTGCCACACTAGTTATATGAGAGTGACCTACCTGCCTCAGTAGTAAACTGAGAGTGACCTACCTGCCACATTAGTAATATAAGTGTGACCTACCTGCCTCACTAGTAATATGAGAGTGACCTACCTGCCACACTATTTATATGTGTGTGACTTACCTGCCTTACTAGTAATATGATTGTGACCTACCTGCCACACTAGTAATATGAGCGCGACCTACCTGCCACACAAGTAACATGAGAGTGACCTACCGTCCTCAGTAGTTACATGAGTGTGACCTGCCTCCCACACTAGTAATATGAGAGTGACCTACCTGCCTCAGTAGTAATATGAGAGTGAGCTACCAAACTCAATAGTAATATGAGTGTGAAATTCCTGCCTCACTAGTAATATGAGAGTGACCTATCTGCCACACTAGTATTATGAGAGTGACCTACCTGCCACACTAGTAAAATGAGTGTGACCTCCCTGCCACACTAGTAATATTTGTGTGACCTACCTGCCTCACTAGTTATATGAGTGTGACCTACCTGCCACACTAGTATTATGAGAGTGACCTACCTGCCACACTAGTGATATGAGTGTGACTTACCTGCCACACTAGTAATATGAGTGACCTACTTGCCTCAATAGTAATATGAGTGTGACCTACCTGCCTCACTAGTAATATGAGTGTAACCTACCTGCCTCAGTAGCAATATGAGTGTGACCTACACGCCTCACAAGTAATATGAGTGTGACCTACCTACCTCAGTTGAAATATGAGTGTGACCTACCTGCCGCACTAAAAATATGAGAGTATCCTACCTGCCTCAGTAGTAATATGAGAGTGACCTACCTGCCACACAAGTAATATGAGAGTGACCTATCTGCCACACTAGTAATATGAGTGTGACCTCGCTGCCACGCTAGTAATATGAGTGTGACCTACTCCCCTCACTCGTAATATGAGAGTGACCTACCTCCCTCAGTAATAATATGTGTGTGACCTACCTGCCACACTAGAAATATTGAGTGACCTACCTGTCACACTAGTAATATAACCTGACCCAGTTCAGTTGCTCACCTGACCCAGTTCAGTTGCTACCTGACCCAGCTTGGAGAAGGTTGTGCCCGCAATTGCTCCCGTTAGTGACCAAGGAAAATGGCCGCCTTGGATCGTTGTGTCTTGGGGAAAGAAGAGGGGAGTGTGGGGAAAGACGTCCTCCTTGCCACTCTGTTAAGGCAGCTGGGGCAGTTGATTAGTGAGTTTGACACTCTAAAGGGGGAAAATGATGACCTCAGGACGGAACTCCTTCAGGTAGGTGTCCTGCCTAGCAGGACACCTGCAAAGGAAGAGCAGGCATGGAGAGTGGTTGTCTCCAAGGGGACTAGGGTCAGGCTTAGGAAAGCTGACCAGGGTGTGGAGTGCAGTAACCCTTACCAGGTGCTGCAGGAAGCTGAAGAGGAAGAGAAGAGGCAGGACGGTATACAGCAAGGAGAGGAAAGGGCAGTTGTACAAACCCTGCCCACAAGTAAGGTCCTGGTAGTTGGGGACAGCCAAGTGAGGTTTTTAGAAAGGACTTTTTGTACAAGAGATAGGAAACGTAGGGCTTGGGTGTCTTTTCCAGGGGCTGGGATAGGGCATGTAGCTGAGAGGTTAGACAGGGTTTTGTCAGGGGAGGGTACCAATCCAGTAGTGTGTCTTAGTGTTGGAGGAAACGAAATAGGTAAGCTGAGGAGTGAGGAACTTTTCAAGAGGTATAGGGAGGCCCTGGGGAAGATTAGAGATAGGAGAGGGATCCCGATAGTATGTGGTGTCTTGCCAAGAAGAGGGGTTGGTCGTGAAGGTAGGAAGGGGGGAGGGGTCGCACTCTTCGTCAAGGATACATTAAAATGTTGTATCAATAATTCAATAAAGGGTGAAATAGGAACCGAGTCTTTATGGGTGGAAATCACGGAAGGAAGAGAAAAACTAATTATGGGAGTGATTTACAGGCCCCCAAGTCTTGGGAAAGAAGCAGCTCAGCCTATATGGCAGGAAATGAGTAGGGCAGCAAAATATAAGAACCTATGCATTATGGGGGATTTCAACTTCAGAAATATTGACTGGGACAACATTGTAGGTGACAATAAATCTGAAGACTTCCTAGACGCAGTACAGGACAATTTTTTGAAACAACAAATTACAGAACCTACTAGAGGTGACAATATATTAGACCTAGTATTAACAAATAAGGAAAATATTATCAGAGATATCACAGGAAGGGAAGAACTAGGTAACAGTGATCACAGAGAAATCAGGTTCACCCTAAATTGGGAAACAAAAAACAATGACAATATGGTCAGAGTCCCAAACTTTCGGTTGGCGGATTATGAGGGGTTAAGAAGGTACCTAGGTGAGATCACCTGGGAACAGTGACGTCAGTCCCCAGTAGGAAGGGGTGAGGTCATAGATGACACAACAATTGGTGATGACTGTAATATATTCACTAGTATACTACATAAAGCACAAGAACAAAACATACCATACAGAAAAATTAGGTCAAATAAGAATGAGCCAAGGTGGATGACCAGAAAACTTAAACATGACATAGGAATAAAGAAAGGAATATATAAGAAATTAAAGGGAGGGGAGGAGCAGCTCAGAAATAGGTATAATGAACTATCTAGGAATGTTAAGAAAAATGTAAGGAAAGCAAAGAGAGACTATGAAATCAAAATAGCAAGAGAATCCTTTCGAATCCCAAGGGATTTTTCCAGGTATATAGGACAAAGGTCAAGGACAAAGTTGGGCCTTAAAAGTCAGGGAGGGGGGAAGTGATAAATGGCAGTGAGGAAATAAGCAAATCATTGAACAGCTACTTCTTATCAGTTTTCACAGAAGAAATTTGGGATGAAATTCCAGAGGTGGAACTGATATTTAAGGGAAAGGAAGAAGAGAAATTAAAGAATATCACTATCAGAAAAGAGGATGTTCTTAAGAAGATAAATAAACTAAAGAAAACAAAATCCTCAAGGCAGGATGAAATTTTCCCTGGAGTCTTGAAAGAGTGTAGGGAACAGATTAGCGCACCCCTCGTAAACTTATTTACAAAATCATTAGACACAGCAGTTGAGCCAGACTTGTGGAAACAGGCAAATGTAGTACCCATATTCAAAAAGGGAGGCAGGGCATCAGCATCAAATTACCGGCCTATCAGTTTGACGTCAGTAGTGGGGAAATTTCTTGAATCAATTATAGCAGATAGCATCTGATCTCATCTAGAGAAAAGCAAATTAATCTACGACTCTCAACATGGGTTTACAAAGGAAAAATCTTGTCTAACAAATCTGCTGACGTTTTTTAGGAAAGTGTTCGAGGTAGTAGATAATGACGAAAATTACTATGTTATTTACTTAGACTTTAGCAAAGCATTTGACAGAGTACCGCATCAGAGACTTCTGAGAAAAATTAAGGCTCATGGTATCGAGGGGAAAGTTTTAAATTGGATAAAATCATGGCTCACCTATAGATTGCAGAGGGTCAGTGTAGATGGTGTTAAATCTGAGTGGGGCCGTGTAACCAGTGGGGTTTCCCAGGGGTCAGTACTAGGCCCACTCTTGTTCATAATCTACATAAACGATCTAGATACTGGGACCAGCAGTGACATAAGGAGGCTAGATAGATTCATGGATGAGAGAGAGTGGTAGTAACTCTCGACAGGAGCTGCCATGCACAGGCCAACCGGCCTATTGCAGACTCCTTTTTTTCTTATGTTCTTATGTTCTTATGACTGTGACCTACCTGCCACACTAGTATTATAAGTGTGACCTACCTTCCACACTAGTAATTTGAGTGTGACCTACCTGCCACACTAATAATATGAGTGTGACCTACCTGCCACACTAGTAATATGAGAGTGACCTACCTGCCTCAGTAGTAATATGAGAGTGACCTACCTGCCACACTAACTAACATAGAAATTAACTAACGTGAAACAACACTGAATTACTTAAATGTAACTAAGTAAACACTGATGGACACATAAGAGACATAAATAGGTACTCACATAGATATACCACATTGGTGGTGACAGGAACAACACAGAAATAAAATGAAGTAAAAGTAACACGTGACAAGTGTCACTCAAAAGAACGTGAACTGAATGACAAGGAGGACTGGACTGAACTCGGTCAGTTGGTGGACCACTATATATAGGGCCAATTCCCAGCTAAAAACCCGCCTGTGAAACATGAGTCGTTTAACGGTGCAGATGGTCGTTAGAGGCACAAAGAATGCTTGTTACAATACTAAATGAAGAAATAAGATGGGCTTCAACAAATAATAACAGTTGAAACCTTAATAGCACAGGGTAAGGTGACTAGATTATATAATAGTAAATATAACATATCATTACAGGAATAATATGGATCAACATGGAAGCATGTTATATAAAAAAATAGAAAAGTACGACACGGTCATAGCAATATATACATATATATATATATATATATATATATATATATATATATATATTTCATTAGCCCAATAAAGCACGCGGACTTCTACATACATTATATATATATATATATATATATATATATATATATATATATATACAATAGTTGTCTTTTCGCAATTGAGACCTTAAAACATTGGTTCTTGCCTTCTGTGATAATAATCTATTGTCGTAAAATCATTGAGTGAACCATTTCTGATTCGACAACTTAGCTAGAAAATGAAATTAATCTTTAATCATCAAAAATAACTTTTGATGAGCACAAATATCAAATATCAATGATCCATAGTTGTTTAGTTTTAATTGCATTTATTCTTCATTGATTGACTCATTCAGTGCTTTTGTTTGTTTTTCAAATAAATTATCATATTAGTGGAGACATAGTGTTTTATTATTGGTTTATTAAGCTGTGGAATATTCAAGTCCCATTTTCAGAAGAACAAAAAGCATAAACAGAAAAGTGAATAGTATCGTCTTAACAAAAGTGTTCCTGAATTAATTAAAACAAAAATTCATTCAGAAAATCGCCCATGAGACTTTCCCCATAAGTATGAAATAAAAGACAGTTATCAGCTAGTATATTTATTCATAATCTTTTAATAAATCCACAATACAATAAATCCAGGAAGTAAATAACATTGAAAAAAATAATTGTAGAGAATCAGTGTGTTGAGAATAGTGTCTGACGATAAGGAACAACATATTCTCCATCAAATGTAATTTATAAGCAACAGGATCAACTAAATCATACAAAATGGAAATACAATTCAGTCATTATCAGAAACTCTTTGTACTTCGAGAAAACAGAGTATTGCGAATTTATGCTCATTCGCATCGACCTTGAAACTGGAAAATGTAGTTCTTCACCAGTCGATGTATTACGCCAATGAATTGTGTTTCATTCTATAAAATCCACAGTTTTGAATCTCAACTGCTGCTTTTCAAAATATTTACCTGGAATACTGCACCTTCGAAGTATTAGAGTGAACTATATAACCTCTGAGTTTTTCCAAGAAAATTAGGATTTCAAGGCAACGTCATAGGTTGGAATGCAAGGGTTCTTGTACGCTAACAAGTTATAGTAAAAAAAAGTTGTGTCTACATTAAGTCCAGAGCCTGGTAGTGTATAAGGAGCCGTTCGTTTGATGAGACATTAAAGCCGGGATGAGCTCTGTGTTTCTTTTATCAAATTCCAGTCGATATTTACCCTTACGAGGTATATTGTTGACATTGCCGTGGTTCTGCCACCGCTTTATCCACCTGTACACAATCGTGACGCTTACGTTGGTCTGTTCTGCTATTTCACGGATGGACCGGTCTCCCACTCACAGCCGCACGAACTTAACGCAGTCAGCCAAGTCTGTTGGTACCTTTGTGTGTCGACGCTCCATTGTCCTGTGTGAGTTAAAATTATTAATTAATTTTCACTGTGTTCAAGATAATCTGAAGACTAATGTATATTCATTCGATTATTTTTAATATTCGATTTTTTTAGACGTGATGCAACACTGAAACACTTGAAACTAAAGTCAACCACGGGAGTCAACCTTATGGGCCAGGCTCAACCACGTATCATATAGTAAACGATTTGAGATTGACATGGTATATCTCATCATAATTTGGTAATGCATAAAGCTGCTGATTAGGGTAAAATGGAGCTTGAAATAAAACGATAGTTACGTCAATGATGCTGAAACATCATGATTTGCCAGACACAGCAATAAGTGTCGTTACCAAAATGTTTCTCCCCTTCCATCTTGAGTGTGCACTACTTGGTTTTATCTTCACGGCCAGAGACTGTCCACCTAATCTTCTCTGGCTTGATCAACGTCACCAGGATTGATCTGAAAGTCTCTGCCATCTTCTAAGGCTTGTCTGATTGGCTGATTGTCTAGGTTTATTCAGTCGAAAATTAGTCACTTAAGAGTAAGAGTTAAATGCTATTCAAGGTAAAAACATACCTAAAGAGCAACACTTGTGGTGGATTACTGCAGACTGCTAATAAGGCTTTTCATAATGAGAGTCAGAATAAGTACAGTCAGAATGAAGCAGTTAGTAAAGGCAAGAGTAAGTATGACTGTCCTGGAGGAGGCTTCGGCTGTGCACAGGAACATAAGAATTTTCCCTCTCTTCTCACCTTCTGCCCAGTGGTTCTCTAATCCTTGTATACCAGATCGTTCCCGGGGTTATTCTTAAAGAGCGTCATATTACTCTGTTTAACTGATATTTTAGAGATGAGGTGGAACACAGGATGGCGGAGGGACAAGTTAGGGGTACAATACTCAAATTCCTACGTATATCCATAATTTTTGCTAAAGAATACACAATCAATTCAGAAGTTAACCACTAGAGCGTTAAGCGTGGTGTGTATCTTTACCAAATTATTGTAATAGTATTACTACTCTTGTTCAGGCAACAAATTAGAATGATCTCTTATTTTCTGGCGAGATTACAGCCCATAAATGAGTTTTCGATAACATTATTCAAAATCCATCAAGCACGTTTTTACCACGTTTTAAAGAAATTATTGTCATTTATGGCAAAATTATATTAGATTTAACTAATCGTACCTTTACGTAAGCCATAGACACAAGATCATGCGTTTTACTCATATAATTAAAAAATATATATACAGAAATCGGAAAGAGCGGCAGCTAAGTGGAGACAGTGTTCGCCTCGGCTCCTAAACTTCGCCGGTCTGATCTCGGGACACTCAGTTCACCTAACCTAACCTTACCTAACCAGACCTAATGTAACCTAACCTGGCCTAATCTAAGCTAAGTTAATCTAGATATCTTGTAGCTGGCACCCTATAGTAACATCCTTATTTTACAATATGCTGTGTCCACACTGTCAGAAAACAGTGAAGGAACCCGCATCCATTTTAAGAGAATCAGACCATTCAGTAGGCATATACATTGTGCATATTTAGTTTTAAAGCACAGACTCTTACTAAGTTAGTTCTGTTTTGTTTGTAAACAAGCCTATGTACCAAAGATTCAAATTCACTCATTTTAATCTACATTCTCTTTAAAGATTGCACATGACTTACAGAGGTACTGAGTCGTGCACTCACAGGTTCTTCAGTGAATTAAATGTTTTGAATTACTGTACTTGTTTTACGTAACCTGGTTTACGATGTACCACGCAGGTAAAAATAATATGACATGATAGGAAATTAAATCATTGTAATTTTAAGAAATTAAACATTTAAGATTAACCTTTTAGGCATATGTGTTTGTTGCAGAGGCAAAAATATTTTTTATTTCACGTCTGTTCATTATCTATGATAGTATATTTTTATATGTTCACGGAATTTGCTTTGTAATAAAAGAATTTGATGAAATATAATTGCAATTAATGTAAATTCCAAAATTTGCATATCACTTATATACTGGTAGGTTAAAGATGCTCCTTACTGCGTATACTCACACGCTCTCCCACTCACAAATTAAATTGTACAAGATACAACAACTATATACACTTCCTTCTCTTACGTTTAAAATGTGTTCGCCCTTAACAGGATCTAATATACAGCTTCAGATTTATTGTGTATTGGTGAAACACATTTTAGCGACATTGCATAGATACCTGTGCTCATTACGTACACATTTGCATGTTGCTAAGGATTGATTCCATTAATTTTTTTAATCAAATGCCGGACCAAATGAATAATACTTAAGCATCCCTTGAAGTAAACAGACAATGATAACTGGCACTGTCCACCTCAACCACTAGAGAAATATGCAACATCCTTTCTTGTCTCTCCCCATTCTTCCATTTGGTTGTCCTTCCCACGGGCTCCAAACAGATGTAATTTTGTTTTGAAAAAAAAAAGCATTCCATAACCGTTTTTTAATTAAACTCTAAAAGTTCACAATCACACACACACACACACACACACACGCACAAATGCCATCCCTCAGTGACCTCCACCACCACGCACTATATAAATATATATATATATATATATATATATATATATATATATATATATATATATATATATATATATATATATAAATATATTTATATTGTGCGTGTGTGTGTGTGTGTGTGTGTTATACCATAAGGTATATATCATAAGGTACTATGCAGTGGTAAAATTAAAATTATTATTTTGTCATTGCTCTCAATGTAGCTTATATGGTATCAAATATGACACCATGGTTTCATGTTTTAATGGCATAATAAGCAGGAAAAGATACAATAAGATTTAAGTGAATTTATTATCATCTTTGATAATTTACATTATGTAAAGTGCTCACGGGGAGAAAGAGTAATACACTGAAGATTATTATAGTTATATTTATTATGCTGATGGGGTATGACAAGTGATAGTCATTCTGTGATCTAGTGCATGGGAAAATATGCAGAGCGACGCAAAACTGAAAGCAAGTTTCATAAAATAATTGTGTCTATACATGTGTATTAAGTTTCCTCATTGACTGGACACATTTAAATATTAAAAATCCAGAATCGAATATAAGAACCTAAGAACATAAGAAAATAAGGAGTCTGCAAAAGGCCGGTTGGCCTGTGCATGGCAGCTCCTGTCCAGAGTTACTACCATTCTCTATCATCCATGAATCTATCTAGCCTCCTTTAAAAACTTTCCAGAGTTCCCGCACTTACTACAAAGTTGCTAAGCTTGTTCCACTCGTCCACCACCCTATTTGTGAACTAGTTTCTTCCTATCTCCCTCCTAAACCTAAATTTATCCAACTTAAATCCGTTGCTCCGAGTCCTATCTTGCTCGGACATTATAAAAACTTTATCTATATACCCTTTATTGCTTCCTTTCACCCACTTAAATACTTCTATCATATCTCCCCGCACTCTTCGTCTTTCTAGGGAATGCAAGTTAAGTTTCTTTAACCTATCCTGATATGGAAGGTTTCTAAGTCCCGGAATCATTTTCGTCATTCTTCGCTGCACCGACTCTAGTGAACTGATATCCATTCTATAAAAAGGGCACCAGAACTGAACCGCATAATCGAGGTGCGGCCTGACTAGCGCAAGATATAGTTGCAATAAGACCTCTGCAATCTTATTACTTACATTTCTAGATATAAAACCTAATACTTTGTTTGCCTTATTTCAAACCTTAACGCACTGTTTTCTAGGCCGTAGGTCCGGGCTTACAAATACCCCTAGGTCTCTTTCACAAGTCGACTTCTCTAGGTTAATGTTGTTAAGGCTGTATACATTGTTCAGTGTTTGTTCTTCCAATATTAAGTACGCTACACTTGCTGGTGTTGAATTTCATTTGCCATTTTTCAGACCACCCCTGCAGTTTATTTAGATCCTCCTGTAATGCATTTGCATCCTGCCCTGAATTAATTTGCCGCCCTATTTTGATGTCATCCGCAAACTTGCTTGTGTCACTGTTAATCCCAGTATATAGATCGTTTAAGTAGATTATGAACAAGAGTGGGCCTAGTACTGGCCCCTGGGGAACCCCACTGGCTACACGGCCCCACTCAGATTTAACACCATCTACGCTGACCCTCTGCGTTCTATCGCTGAGCCATGATTTTATCCAATTTAAAACTTTCCCCTCGATACCATGAGCCTTCATTTTTCTCAGAAGCCTCTGATGCGGTAGTTTGTCAAATGCTTTGCTAAAGTCTAAGTAAATAACATCGTAATTTTCGTCATTATCTACTACCTCGAAGACTTTCCTAAAAAACGTCAGTAGATTTGTTAGACAAGATTTTCCCTTTGAAAACCCATGTTGCGAGTCGTAGATTAATTTGCTTTTCTCTGGATGCGATCGGATGCTATCTGCTCTAATTGATTCAAGAAATTTCCCCACTACTGACGTCAAACTGATTAGCGGGTAATTTGACGCTGATGCTCTGTCTCCCTTTTTGAATATGGGTACTACATTTGCCTATTTCCACAAGTCTGGCACAACTCCGGTGTCTAATGCGTTTGTAAATAAATTTACAAGGGGTCCGCTAATCTGTTCCCTACACTCTTTCAAGACTCGAGGGAAAATTTCATCCGGCCCTGGGAATTTTGTCTTCTTTAGTTTATTTATCCTCTTAAGAACATCCTCTTTTCTGATAGTGATATTCTTTAATTTCTCTTCTACCTTTCCCCTAAATATCATTTCCACCTCTGGAATTTCCTCGTGAATTTCTTCTGTGAAAACTGTTAAGAAGTAGTTGTTCAATGCTTTGCTTATTTCTTCACTGCCATTTATCCCTCTCCCCTCCTTGACTTTAGAGGCCCAACTTTGTCCTTGACCTTTGTTCTATATACCTGGAAAAATCCCTTGGGATTCGCCTTGGATTCTCTTGCTCTTTTGAATTCATAGTCTTTCTTTGCTTTCCTTACATTTTCTTAACAGTCCTAGATAGTTCATTATACCTATTTCTGAGCTGATCCTCCCCTCCCTTTAATTTCTTATATATTCCTTTCTTTATTCCCATGTCATGTTTAAGTTTTCTGGTCATCCACCTTGGCTCATTCTTATTTGACCTAATTATTCTGTATGGTATATTTTGTTCTTGTGCTTTATGTAGTATACTAGTGATAGTCATGATCAATTGTTGTGTCATATATGACCTCACCCCTTCCTCATGGGGACTGACCTGACTGATCCCAGTTGACCTCACCTAGGTACCTTCTTAATCTCTGATAATCCGCCAACCGAAAGTTTGGGACTCTGACCATATTGTCATTGTTTTTTGTTTCCCAATTTAGGGTGAACCTGATTTCTCTGTGATCACTGTTACCTAGTTCTTCCCCTACTGTGATATCTCTGATAATATTTTCTTTATTTGTTAATACTAGGTCTAATATATTGTCACCTCTAGTAGGTTCTGTAATTAGTTGTTTCAAAAAATTGTCATGTACTGCATCTAGGAATTCTTCAGGTTCATAGTCACCTACATTGTTGTCCCAGTCAATATTTCTGAAGTTGAAATCCCCCATAATGCATAGGTTGTTATATTTTGCTGCCCTACTCATTTCCTGCCATATGGGCTGAGCTGCTTCTTTGCCCAGACTTGGGGGCCTGTAAATCACTCCCATTAGTTTTTCTCTTTCTTCCGTGATTTCTACCCATACAGACTCGGTTCCCATTTCACCCTTTATTGAATTTTTAATACAATATTCTAATGTATCCTTGACGAAGAGTGCGACCCCTCCCCCCTTCCTACCTTCCCTGTCCTTGTGAAAAAGGTTGTACCCTTCTACGTGGTACTCTGATAAAAAAAATGTGCTCGCCAGATTCATCCAAGTTTCGGTGATTGCTAAGACGTCTACATTCTCGGTACATACAACCGCTCTCAGCAAGTCTATTTTATTTCTAACGCTCACACTGTTTGTATAGTATTCATTTAAGCCTACCCTTCCCTGGTCCTGTTTTACCCCTTGTCCTGAGTAACTAATTTTACTTCCCAGGACCTGCTTGTTTTTCTACTCCCACTTTCCCCGGCCTCTCTCTACTGGCGAAACCCCCCCTCCCCCTTTGGAGTGACAATTTCATGCTCCAGGGATATAGACAACGTCTTTACCCCCACACCAGACAAGTGTACTCCGTCACGACTGTACAGGTAGTCGTTGCCGTAGAATCGTTGCCAGCTATCAAAGAATGCCCAACCATTGTTTGCACAATGTTTTTCCAGTCGGCAATTTATAGCAATTCCTCTGGACAGCCATTCACGACTAACCCCTCTTCTAGGCAAGACACCACAAACTATCGGGATCCCTCCCCTATCTCTAATCTTCCCCAGCGCCTCCCTATACCTCTTGAAAAGTTCCTCACTCGTATCCTTTCCTATGTCGTTTCCTCCCACTCTAAGACACGCTACTGGATTGGTACCCTCCCCTGATAAAACCCTGTCTAACCTCTCAGCTACATGCCCTATCCCAGCCCCAGGAAAGCACACCCAAGTCCTACGTTTCCTATCTCTTGTACAAAAAGTCCTATCAAAAAACCTCGCCTGGCTGTCCCCAACTACCACGACCTTACCTCTGGGCAGGGTTTGTACAACTGCCCTTTCCTCCACCTGCACCACACTTTCCTGCCTCTTCTCTTCCTCGCCAGCTTCCTCCAGCACCTGGTAGTGGTTCCTACATTCCACACCCTGGTCAGCTTTCCTGAGCCTGACCCTTGTTCCCTTGGAGACAACCACTCTCCACGCCTACTCCTCCTTCGCAGGTGTCCTGCTAGACAGGACACCTACCTGAAGGAGTTCCGTCCTGAGGGCTTCATTTTCCCCCTTTAGAGTGTCAACCTCACTCCTGAATTTCCCCAGCTGCCTTAGCAGAGTGGTCTTTCCCCACACTACTCTCCTCTTCCCCCAAGACACAACAATCTAAGGCGGCCATTTTCCTTGGTCACTACGGGAGAACTTGAGGGCACGTCTTTCTCCAAGCTGGGTCAGGTAGCAACTGGTACCGCAGGTATTATCTTTTATTCTATATTTATTACAATTTCATAAGTACTGTATATGGATTCCAAACCTGCATGATGTTGGTGCAAAGAATCTCCAAGCATAGCGTCATTAGGCTGATGATGTAGCCACAGATGAGAACAACAAAAATACCCTGGAAAACGAACAACTGATCAGTTACAAAGAAACAGTGACGTAAATTAAAGATAGTAATATATATATATATATATATATATATATATATATATATATATATATATATATATATATATATATATATATATATATATAATGCAAATAAATCACTGTACATAAGAACATAAGAAAATAAGGAGTCTGCAATAGGCCGGTTGGCCTGTGCATGGCAGCTCCTGTCGAGAGTAACTACCACTCTCTATCATCCATGAATCTATCTAGCCTCCTTTTGAAACTTTCCAGAGTTCCCACACTTACTACAAAGTTGCTAAGCTTGTTCCACTCGTCCACCACCCTATTTGTGGACCAGTTTCTTCTTATCTCCCTCCTAAACCTAAACTTATCCAACTTGAATCCGTTGCTCCGAATCCTATCCTGCTCGGATATTATAAGAACTTTATCTATATCCCCTTTATTCATTCCTTTCACCCACTTAAATACTTCTATCATATCTCCCCGCACTCTTCGTCTTTCTAGGGAATGCAAGTTAAGTTTCTTTAACCTATCCTAATATGGAAGGTTTCTAAGTCCCGGAATCATTTTTGTCATTCTTCGCTGCACCGGCTCTAGTGAATTTATATCCATTCTATAATAGGGGCACCAGAACTGAACCGCATAATCGTGGTGCGGCCTGACTAGTGCAAGATATAGTTGCAATAAGACCTCTGCACTCTTGTTACTTACACTTCTAGATATAAAACCCAATACTCTGCTTGCCTCATTTCGAACATTAACGCACTGTTTTCTAAGCCGTAGGTCCGAGCTTGCAAGTACCCCTAGGTCTCTTTCACAAGTCGACTTCTCTAGGTTGATGTTGTTAAGGCTGTATACATTTTTCAGACCACCCCTGCAGTTTATTTAGATCCTCCTGTAATGCATTTGCATCCTGCCCTGAATTAATTTGCCGCCCTATTTTGGTGTCATCCGCAAACTTGCTTATGTCACTGCTGATCCCAGTATCTAAATCGTTTATGTAGATTATGAAAAAGAGTGGGCCTAGTACTGACCCCTGGGGAACCCCACTCGTTACACGGCCCCACTCAGATTTAACACCATCTACGCTGACCCTCTGCGTTCTATCGGTGAGCCATGTGTATAATGAATTACACGAAAGTGCTTTGGAACTTCGTATTTTCTTGTTTCCTATGTGGTTATCAGCATATATATATATATATATATATATATATATATATATATATATCTCACTAGTCGTGATTCGAACCCTGTACCTGTGCGTGTAAACAGGGATCCCTACCACTGCGCCACAAGAACATGAAAAGAAAATTTAGGCTCTGTTTTATTTGACACAAATAATTTTCGGTGATACTATAGTATGCTGTCTACCGAGCAAGATTTGGTCTACCGGGATATTTACGCTGTAGATTCTATACCTAACCCAACTTAATCTAATGTATCTTCACCTAGCTTAACCTAACTTAACCCAACCTAACTTAATCTAACGTAGGTTAGTTTAGGTTAACCGTTAATGGATGATATAGTGTAAATATTGCTGTAGACACAACTCCAGCTCGAGAGACCGCATATTATAGTAACACCAGCTCGGTAGACCGCATACTATAGTGGCACCAGCTCAATAGACCGCATACCTAGCTTGGAGAAGGACTTGCCCCTAAATGCTCGTATTAGTGACCATAGGAAATGGCCGCCGTGGATCGTTGTGTTGTCGGGGAAGAGGGATGGTGTGTGAGGAGAGATGAGCCCCTGGCCACTCTGTTAAGTCAGTTAGAGCAGTTGCGGAGAGAGATAGACGTTTTAAAGGGAGGAAACAAAGCCCCAAGGACTGAATTCCTTCAGGTGTGAAGGAGGGTCAGGAGGAGCAGGGGTGGAGAGTGGTTGTCTCCAAGGGAAATAGGGTCAGACTCGTGAAAGCTGAGTGTGTGGAGTGCAGTAGCCCCCACCAAGTGTTCGAGGAAGATGGTGAGGAAGAGAAGAGGCAGGACGGTGTGGTGCCAGGAGAGAAAGTGGCAGTTGGTCAAACCCTGCCCAGTGATCAAGTCGTGGTAGTTGGGGATATCCAGGTGAGGTTCTTAGATAGGACTTTTTGTGCAAGAGATAGGAAACGTAGGACTAGGGTGTGTTTTCCTGGGGCTGGGATAGGGCATGTAGCCGACTGGAAAAACATTGTGCAAGCAATGATTGGGCGTTCATTTATAATTGGCAACCATTCTATGACAACGACTACCTGTACAGTCGTGATGGAGTACACTTGTCTCTCTCGGGAATAAAGATGTTGTCTGCATCCCTGGAGCGTGAAATTGTCACTCCAAAGGAGGGTTTTCAACAGTACAGAGAAGTCAGGGTAAGTGGGAGTAAAAAAACAAGCAATTCCTGGGGAGTAAAATTGGTTACTCAGGAGAAGAGGTAAAACAGGACCAGGGAAGGGTGGGTTTAAAGGCATACTATACAAACAGTAGGAGCGTTAGAAATACAATAGACTTGCTGAGAGCGGTTGCATGTACCGAGAATGTAGACGTCATAGTAATCACCGAAACTTGGAAGAATCTGGCGAGCAAGAACTTTTTATCAGCGTACCACATAGAAGGGAAGAACCTTTTTCACAAGGACAGGGAAGGTAGGAACGAGGGAGATGTCGCACTCTTCGTCAGGAATACATTAAAATGTTGCATTAAAAATTCAATAAAGGGTGAAATAGGAACCGAGTCTGTGTGGGTAGAAATTGCAAAGGGAAGAGAAAAACTAATTATGGGAGTGATTTACAGGCCCCCAAGTCTTGAGAAAGAAGCAGCTCAGCCCATATGGAGGGAATGAGTAGAGCAACAAAATACAACATTATGGGGGATTTCAACTTCAGAAATATTGACTAGGACAACATTATAGGAGGCTGTGAATCTAAAGACTTCCTAGGCACAGTACAGGAAAAAAAATTCAATTAACTAATTACAGAACCTAGTAGAGGTGACAATATATTAGACCTAGTATTAACAAATGAAGAAAATATTATCAGAGATATCTTCTCGGGTAGCCATAGATTTTGTTGGACCGTTCTCACCCTCTTCCTCTAAGAAGCCTAAATTACATCAAGCTAACTTGTTAAGGAAATATAATTGCAGGACCCACATTGCTCATGCCCTTGACGACATTCCCAAGATGGAGTTAGTCGAGGCACTACCCTGCAAGAGTTCCCATGAAGTTCGGGCGCCAGACTCTGATGATCTCGGTTGCCAGTTGCTGCTAACACCTGACGAGATAGAAGAATCCTCTACGACTGGAAATAGGCCCAAACTTAAACCTGGACTGAAGTGGACCCCACGTGCAGTTCCTTGATACGGCTTTACGTTTTGGACATCACGTTACCACCTATTCTTTTATGTGACCCTTCTTTATTGTGCAATGAGTATTTAAGCATTTGTTGTAAGATGATTATGCTATGTGTACTAATCTTAAGTTTTAATCTACCTTACAGTAGATTTTTGTTGGGAGAGCTGTGTAAGGGCGGAAACGATCTTCCTGCTCGTTACCTCTGCTCACTCGTTTGCTGGTGCGACCCCCACTTGGGGGGAGTTGGACGGAGGTAAGAACGTCTCTGCTACCAGCGTCACCGGGTCAGATCCTATTCAGCCGTCAGTACAGTCACTACCTCCCCCGCTCTTCGTCAAATTCTGGCTGTGATCTCATCAAAGGCTCTGGACGAGTGGGCTGTGTCCCCAGACCTTCACCTATCGACTGTCAATCCCTGGACCCCATACCACTACCGCAGCTGCTACGTCTGTGCCCTGGTGTCTCTCTGTAGCAAGACATCGGCCGCTGTCACTCGAGTGGATCACTGCGTTCCAGAACCTTACCCAGGGCCGCTGCCATAGGAAATATCTGTTAATTGTTTGATTCCATTAATTGTTGACTTCCCTTAATTGTTTGATTCCATTAATTGTTGGACTTCCATTAACTGTTGACTGCATTATTTGGTGTGACTCCCGTAATTGTTATTTCATGTTCGTTGAGTGGTGTCAGAGTTTTGTTATAATTTTATAGTAAAGAGATGTCGATCTGAAACGGTTGTTTGTTATTCCTCAGAAAACCATGGTCCTTGACTTTCTTTTTATAAGATCCTGATTAGGCTGGTAAGGGATTTCTATCCCTAAGTCCCAGGCCTTTACAGGGGAAGAACTAAGGAACAGGGATCACAGAGAAATCAAGTTCACCCTAAATTGGGAAATGAAAAACAATGACAATGTGGTCCGAGTCCCAGACTTTCGATCGGCGGATTATGAGGGGTTAAGAAGTTACCTAGGTGAGGTCGCCTGGAAACAATCAGGTCAGTCCCCGGTAGGAATTGGTGAGATCACCGGCGACACAATAATTGATCATGACTATAATGTATTCACTTGTATACTATGTAAAGCACAAGAACAAAATATACCATACAGAAAAATTAGGTGAAATAAGAATGAGCCAAGGTGGATGATCAAAAACTTAAACATGACATAGGAATAAAGAAAGGAATTTAAAAGAAATTAAAGGGAGGAAAGAAGCATCTCAGAAATACGTATAATTAACTATCTATGAATGTTAAGAAAAATTTAAGGAAGGCAAAGAGGGACTACGAAATCAGGAGAGCAAGAGAATTCAAGGCGAATCCCAAGGGATTTTTTCATGTATATAGGACAAAGGTCAAGAACAAAGTGGGCCTTTAAGGTACCCATATTCAAAAAGGGAGACAGAGCATCAGCGTCAAATTACCGGCCGATTAGTTTGACATCAGTAGTGGGGAAATTTCTTGAATCAATTGTAGCAAATAGCTTCCTATCGCATTTAGAGAAAAACAAATTAATCTACCACTATGAACATGGATCTACAAAGGAATAATCTTGTCTTTTATTTATTTTTTTTGCTGGGATTATTCCACATGGGCACAGGTCACTGACCCACATCTGGGCCTTGGAGGCGAAAATGCAATAATAATAATAATAATAATAATAATAATAAAGATCCATAAAGAAATACAAAAATGAAAAAAAAAATCAAGAGTGAGAAATAATATATGTATCTTGTGTTGTCAAAGTAAGAGAAACAATTGAGACCCTGCAATCGTGTGTAAATGAGGCAGAAAGTCAGATCAGCAACTTGGGACTTGGTCACAATTTTCGTGATGCCATATGGCAGCATTAGACAATACATTATGCTTCCAATACCTGTATGTTCCCAGGCAGTAGTACCTCCCTGTTTGGTAGCTGTCTACTGCCTACTACCTGCAAATCTGCTAAATTTTTTAGGAAAGTCTTCAAGGTAGCAGAAAATGACGAAAATTATGATGTTATTTACTTAGACTTTAGCAAAGCGTTTGACAGAGTACTGCATCAAAGGATTCTGAGAACAGTTAAGGCTCCTGGTAGCGAGGGAAAGGTTTAAATTGGATAAAATCATGGCTCACCGATAGAACACAGAGGGTCAGCGTAGATGGTGTTAAATCTGAGTGGGTCAGTACTGGGCCCATTGTTGTTCATAACACTGGGCTGCATTTGAAAAAAAAATTCATGAGGTGCCGGGTTTCTTAGCTGATTCTTTATGTATTTTGCGTGCTGATTCCAAAAATGCCATTCATTTTGCCCAATCAGGTCAGATTTTTATGCTATGGGAATTAGGAAAAAATCGAAATTCTTAAATATGATGTCAAAATTTTTATGCAAAATATATCATAAGAAATGTAACCACAACACATAGGACCAAAATATGTCAACTACATAGATGCCTTTACAGTTAGACATGCATAAATGGCTGTCGCAGAGAATTTCTTTGGTGGTTGGTGTCTGGGGCGTCCCGTTTCAGACACCAACAGTAGTCGGCGAGCATGTTGATATCCCAGCGACCCTGGTACCGCTCCTCCATTACACGGATATCTTGATGGAAGCGTTCTCCTTGTTCCTCACTCACATCACCACAGTTCTCTGGAAAGTAGTCCAAGTGGGAGCTGAGGAAGTGCATCTTGATGGACATGCGTGCACCAAGAACTTTGTAGCTCAGAAGTAGGTCCTCAACAACTCGTTCATACTCTGGACTTCTGTAGTTGCCAAGAAAATTGGAGACAATAGACTTAAAGGCATGCCAGGCTTTCTTCTCATTTACATCCATGCTGCAATCAAACTTGGGATCTTTGAAAAGCTCTCTGATCTGAGGGCCATCAAAAATTCCTGCATTCAGCTTTGCCTCACTGACTTTTGGAAATTTTTCTTTCAGAAAATTGAAAGCCTGGCTTTTTTTGTCCAGTGCCTTTACAAAGTTTTTGAACAGACCGAGCTTGATGTGCAGTGGCGGAAGAAGAATGTTCTGCGGATTCACCAGAGCATGGGCAACAACATTGTGAGAACCTGGAGTAAGTCCACTTCTTGCAGGCCAGTCACGTTGCATGTAGTGCTGCTTGTCTGCTCGACTATCCCACAGACAGAGGAAACATGCCATGTACCACCAGATGAAAAAGAAATTTAATTGTGAAAAAATATATGTAAAAAAACACGGACATATACTCTTTTCCTTTGCGTCACGGCGGACATTTAAATGGCCGGCGAGCACGTGGGTGTATTTAAATGCATCGTAAGGGCATTAAAACTGACCGAAATCTTTTCTGTGAGGCTTGCCAATGTCTCGGATGATTTTTTTAATGAACGAATATGAGGACCCCATTTTGAGCGAAAAATGCCAATATTTTACCTGAATCTCCGCTTAAAATGCTATAGCACAAAATTCTGATCTGATTGAGCAAAATGGATAACATTTTTGAGATCAGCATGCAAAATACACCCAGAAAAGCTTAATAATACACAAACCTCAAAAACTATGCAGGGAAATGTAATTTATATAAACAATCTAGATACTAGGATCAGCAGTGACATGAGCAAGTTTGCAGATGACACCAAAATAGAGAGGCAGATTAATTCAAGGCAGGATGCAAATGCAATACAGGAGGATTTAAATAAACTGCAGGAGTGGTCAGAAAAATGCCAAATGATATTCAACATCAGCAAGTGCAGCGTACTTAATATTGGAAGAACAAATACTGTTAATGTATACAGCCTAAGCAATATCAACCTAAAGAGAAGTCGACTTGTGAAAGAGACTTAAGGGTACTTGTAAGCTCGGACCTACGGAATAGAAAACAGTGCGTTAATGTTCGAAATAAGGCAAACAGAGTATTAGGTTTTATATCTAGAAGTGCAAGTAATAAGAGTGCAGAGGTCATATTGCAACTATATCTTGCGCTAGTCAGGCCGCACCTCGATTATGGTGTTGAGTTCTGGTGCCCCTATTATAGAATGGATATCAATTCACTGGAGCCGGTGCAGCGAAGAATGACGAAAATGATTCTGGGACTTAGAAACCTTCCATATCAGGATAGATTAAAGAAACTAAACTTGCATTCCCTAGAAAGACGGAGATTGCTTGGAGATATGTTAGAAGCATTTAAGTGGGTGAAATAAATCAGTAAAGGAGAAATAGGTAAAGTTCTTATAATAACCAAGGAGGATAAGACTCGTAGCAATGGATTTAAGTTGGATAAGTTTAGGTTTAAGAGGGAGATAGGAAGGAACTGATTCACAAATAAGGTGGTTGACGAGTGAAACAAGCTTAGCAACTTTGTAGTAAGTGCTGGGACGCTGGAAGGTTTTAAAAGGAGGTAGATAGATTCATGGATGATAGAGAGTGGTTGTATATCTCGACAGGAGCTGCCATGCACAGGCCAACCGGCCTATTGCAGACTCCTCATTTTCTTATGTTCTTATAGTGGCACCAGCTAATAGACCGCACACTATATTAGCACCGCTTGTTCATTCGTCTATTTTTAAGCAACGTGACCGTCCATCTGGGATTGTCGTGCCCTTGCCACGAATAAGACGAATGAACAAGCTTTCTGTGAAATAAAGCATAGCCTAGGGCTCCTTTTGTGGCGCGGTGGTAACGATCCCCGCTCATGCTCAGAGGTCCAGGGTTAAGTTTTGTTTTCATATGGAATCCGTGTGCTATATGGACTGTTGATATATATATATATATATATATATATATATATATATATATATATATATATATATATATATATATATATATATATATATATATTTTATGAAAATCCACAATGAAAACGTGGATAAGATAAATCTTGATAAAATCACACGGGAAAATGGAAACAACGGAGTACCTTAGCTTTCGTCTTTATTCAAGACATCTTCAGAGGCAACTGGATTACATGGACAGAGAGAGGCTTAAATATACAGGGTGACCTAAAAACATGAGGTCAGGTCAAAATGATGACATCCACTAATCTCCACACCAACACACACGTAGAGGAGCTTAAGAGAAGGGTGGTGACGTGACTAGTCAAGTCTGACCTGACTTGACTAGTCACGTCACCACCCTTCTCTTAAGCTCCTCTACGTGTGTGTTGGTGTGGAGATTAGTGGATGTCATCATTTTGACCTGACCTCATGTTTTTAGGTCACCCTGTATATTTAAGCCTCTCTCTGTCCATGTAATCCAGTTGCCTCTGAAGATGTCTTGAATAAAGACGAAAGCTAAGGTACTCCGTTGTTTCCATTTTCCCGTGTGATTTTATCAAGATATATATATATATATATACATATATATATATATATATATATATATATATAATCAACGACCTCACCAGCAAGGAATCGAACCCTCGACCTACTTGGTGTGACTAGGGAACGCTTACCGGCTAGGCCACAAGGACACTAAAAGCAGTTCTAGACTCTGTTATATTTCACACAAAGCCTGTTCATCGAGCTGATGGCGCCGTGAACCTCAATGGGAAACTGCCCGTGCCTCTTATGTGGTGTCAGTAGCATTTTACCGAATCCAGCTGGTATGAAACGCGAGGTACATATATATACTTCATTTTTAGTCCATATAACACGCGGACTTTGAACATATAATCAACGACCTCACCAGCAAGGAATCGAACCCTCGACCTACTTGGTGTGACTAGGGAACGCTTACCGGCTAGGCCACAAGGACACTAAAAGCAGTTCTAGACTCTGTTATATTTCACACAAAGCCTGTTCATCGAGCTGATGGCGCCGTGAACCTCAATGGGAAACTGCCCGTGCCTCTTATGTGGTGTCAGTAGCATTTTACCGAATCCAGCTGGTATGAAACGCGAGGTACATATATATACTTCATTTTTAGTCCATATAACACGCGGACTTTGAACATATAATCAACGACCTCACCAGCAAGGAATCGAACCCTCGACCTACTTGGTGTGACTAGGGAACGCTTACCGGCTAGGCCACAAGGACACTAAAAGCAGTTCTAGACTCTGTTATATTTCACACAAAGCCTGTTCATCGAGCTGATGGCGCCGTGAACCTCAATGGGAAACTGCCCGTGCCTCTTATGTGGTGTCAGTAGCATTTTACCGAATCCAGCTGGTATGAAACGCGAGGTACATATATATACTTCATTTTTAGTCCATATAACACGCGGACTTTGAACATATAATCAACGACCTCACCAGCAAGGAATCGAACCCTCGACCTACTTGGTGTGACTAGGGAACGCTTACCGGCTAGGCCACAAGGACACTAAAAGCAGTTCTAGACTCTGTTATATTTCACACAAAGCCTGTTCATCGAGCTGATGGCGCCGTGAACCTCAATGGGAAACTGCCCGTGCCTCTTATGTGGTGTCAGTAGCATTTTACCGAATCCAGCTGGTATGAAACGCGAGGTACATATATATACTTCATTTTTAGTCCATATAACACGCGGACTTTGAACATATAATCAACGACCTCACCAGCAAGGAATCGAACCCTCGACCTACTTGGTGTGACTAGGGAACGCTTACCGGCTAGGCCACAAGGACACTAAAAGCAGTTCTAGACTCTGTTATATTTCACACAAAGCCTGTTCATCGAGCTGATGGCGCCGTGAACCTCAATGGGAAACTGCCCGTGCCTCTTATGTGGTGTCAGTAGCATTTTACCGAATCCAGCTGGTATGAAACGCGAGGTACATATATATACTTCATTTTTAGTCCATATAACACGCGGACTTTGAACATATAATCAACGACCTCACCAGCAAGGAATCGAACCCTCGACCTACTTGGTGTGACTAGGGAACGCTTACCGGCTAGGCCACAAGGACACTAAAAGCAGTTCTAGACTCTGTTATATTTCACACAAAGCCTGTTCATCGAGCTGATGGCGCCGTGAACCTCAATGGGAAACTGCCCGTGCCTCTTATGTGGTGTCAGTAGCATTTTACCGAATCCAGCTGGTATGAAACGCGAGGTACATATATATACTTCATTTTTAGTCCATATAACACGCGGACTTTGAACATATAATCAACGACCTAGCCGGTAAGCGTTCCCTAGTCACACCAAGTAGGTCGAGGGTTCGATTCCTTGCTGGTGAGGTCGTTGATTATATGTTCAAAGTCCGCGTGTTATATGGACTAAAAATGAAGTATATATATGTACCTCGCGTTTCATACCAGCTGGATTCGGTAAAATGCTACTGACACCACATAAGAGGCACGGGCAGTTTCCCATTGAGGTTCACGGCGCCATCAGCTCGATGAACAGGCTTTGTGTGAAATATAACAGAGTCTAGAACTGCTTTTAGTGTCCTTGTGGCCTAGCCGGTAAGCGTTCCCTAGTCACACCAAGTAGGTCGAGGGTTCGATTCCTTGCTGGTGAGGTCGTTGATTATATGTTCAAAGTCCGCGTGTTATATGGACTAAAAATGAAGTATATATATGTACCTCGCGTTTCATACCAGCTGGATTCGGTAAAATGCTACTGACACCACATAAGAGGCACGGGCAGTTTCCCATTGAGGTTCACGGCGCCATCAGCTCGATGAACAGGCTTTGTGTGAAATATAACAGAGTCTAGAACTGCTTTTAGTGTCCTTGTGGCCTAGCCGGTAAGCGTTCCCTAGTCACACCAAGTAGGTCGAGGGTTCGATTCCTTGCTGGTGAGGTCGTTGATTATATGTTCAAAGTCCGCGTGTTATATGGACTAAAAATGAAGTATATATATGTACCTCGCGTTTCATACCAGCTGGATTCGGTAAAATGCTACTGACACCACATAAGAGGCACGGGCAGTTTCCCATTGAGGTTCACGGCGCCATCAGCTCGATGAACAGGCTTTGTGTGAAATATAACAGAGTCTAGAACTGCTTTTAGTGTCCTTGTGGCCTAGCCGGTAAGCGTTCCCTAGTCACACCAAGTAGGTCGAGGGTTCGATTCCTTGCTGGTGAGGTCGTTGATTATATGTTCAAAGTCCGCGTGTTATATGGACTAAAAATGAAGTATATATATGTACCTCGCGTTTCATACCAGCTGGATTCGGTAAAATGCTACTGACACCACATAAGAGGCACGGGCAGTTTCCCATTGAGGTTCACGGCGCCATCAGCTCGATGAACAGGCTTTGTGTGAAATATAACAGAGTCTAGAACTGCTTTTAGTGTCCTTGTGGCCTAGCCGGTAAGCGTTCCCTAGTCACACCAAGTAGGTCGAGGGTTCGATTCCTTGCTGGTGAGGTCGTTGATTATATGTTCAAAGTCCGCGTGTTATATGGACTAAAAATGAAGTATATATATGTACCTCGCGTTTCATACCAGCTGGATTCGGTAAAATGCTACTGACACCACATAAGAGGCACGGGCAGTTTCCCATTGAGGTTCACGGCGCCATCAGCTCGATGAACAGGCTTTGTGTGAAATATAACAGAGTCTAGAACTGCTTTTAGTGTCCTTGTGGCCTAGCCGGTAAGCGTTCCCTAGTCACACCAAGTAGGTCGAGGGTTCGATTCCTTGCTGGTGAGGTCGTTGATTATATGTTCAAAGTCCGCGTGTTATATGGACTAAAAATGAAGTATATATATGTACCTCGCGTTTCATACCAGCTGGATTCGGTAAAATGCTACTGACACCACATAAGAGGCACGGGCAGTTTCCCATTGAGGTTCACGGCGCCATCAGCTCGATGAACAGGCTTTGTGTGAAATATAACAGAGTCTAGAACTGCTTTTAGTGTCCTTGTGGCCTAGCCGGTAAGCGTTCCCTAGTCACACCAAGTAGGTCGAGGGTTCGATTCCTTGCTGGTGAGGTCGTTGATTATATGTTCAAAGTCCGCGTGTTATATGGACTAAAAATGAAGTATATATATGTACCTCGCGTTTCATACCAGCTGGATTCGGTAAAATGCTACTGACACCACATAAGAGGCACGGGCAGTTTCCCATTGAGGTTCACGGCGCCATCAGCTCGATGAACAGGCTTTGTGTGAAATATAACAGAGTCTAGAACTGCTTTTAGTGTCCTTGTGGCCTAGCCGGTAAGCGTTCCCTAGTCACACCAAGTAGGTCGAGGGTTCGATTCCTTGCTGGTGAGGTCGTTGATTATATGTTCAAAGTCCGCGTGTTATATGGACTAAAAATGAAGTATATATATGTACCTCGCGTTTCATACCAGCTGGATTCGGTAAAATGCTACTGACACCACATAAGAGGCACGGGCAGTTTCCCATTGAGGTTCACGGCGCCATCAGCTCGATGAACAGGCTTTGTGTGAAATATAACAGAGTCTAGAACTGCTTTTAGTGTCCTTGTGGCCTAGCCGGTAAGCGTTCCCTAGTCACACCAAGTAGGTCGAGGGTTCGATTCCTTGCTGGTGAGGTCGTTGATTATATGTTCAAAGTCCGCGTGTTATATGGACTAAAAATGAAGTATATATATGTACCTCGCGTTTCATACCAGCTGGATTCGGTAAAATGCTACTGACACCACATAAGAGGCACGGGCAGTTTCCCATTGAGGTTCACGGCGCCATCAGCTCGATGAACAGGCTTTGTGTGAAATATAACAGAGTCTAGAACTGCTTTTAGTGTCCTTGTGGCCTAGCCGGTAAGCGTTCCCTAGTCACACCAAGTAGGTCGAGGGTTCGATTCCTTGCTGGTGAGGTCGTTGATTATATGTTCAAAGTCCGCGTGTTATATGGACTAAAAATGAAGTATATATATATATATATATATACTGTATGTGTGTGTGTGTGTATGTCTGAGGAAATTATGCGATTACATATGAAAAAAAACAAAAAACAAACATTATATGAGGAAACAAACTCAAAAGAACAAGAGACAGTATGAAGAATTTCTGCCGCTCACTGCGGCCCTCTCAACAGACTACACACAAAGATGTTAAAAGGGAGGAGCGAGGCAGGTTTCGTGTCCAGGTGGCTGACCTCGACTGACATCGTTTATGAATACTCAGGTAAAAATCTGCTTATAGTTACTAAAGAGATTAAATCAAAACGCCACTGTCCCTTTGACGAGTGTAGGACAAAACCCCCCTAGGACAAAAACACCTTGGACAAAACCCCCTCAGGTAAAGTACAAAGTAGGTTAAAAAACCTTATTTAGAGTAAGAAATTAGGATAAAAGCCCCCATTTTTCCTATTTTCAGACTTTAAGTCCATTTTAATAATCTTAAAGATGGCTTCTTTAAAAATAAAAATAAACACTTAAATAAAAATTTTAATAATAAATAATAAAAACTAAATAATTATAAATAATAAATCAATCCTAAACATATAGTTGATCACTTTTTACTCTACATGAGTAATCCTTCAACAGGTGACCACAGCGTCAGGCACCATTTATTGGTCTTGTGATCTATCCTGGTATCTATGAAGGACTCCTCCTGGCAATCTTGGATAAATGTGATCATCTGGGATTTAATCCAGATTCCACCGATGTGATAACCGATTATGAACGTCCAATGGTCAATGCTATTTCTACAATCCTGGTACCACATGTGTCATCTCGTGGCTGTTTCTACCATCTGACCCAAAGTACTCGGAGGAAGGTGCAAAGTTTAGGGCTGACTGACGGCTGCATACAGAAGTGTTGATCGAGTAAAACATTTTGTTGTGGAATGTTGGATGGACTGACTTTTTTACCTGTAGACGAGATGGGAAATGGGATGGATTATCTTCTGGTGAATATACCTGATGTTAAAGGACTAGAAGGCCTAGGGGACTATTTCAGTAGCACCTATGTGTTTGGCACTTGTAGTCACATCCAGCCACCAGCTCTTCCTGAGGGAGTACTTCCTCCACTATGCATTAGAAGAATTCCTCCCCTGTTTCCACCACAGTTATCGAATGTCCATCAGGCAACCACTGATGGGGAGGATCGCACCAACAACCTATGCGACAGTTGGAATTTTACTTTCCATGAGCTGGTGGTACATGACACCCAACCACCTGGAAGGCCATTGAAAGTATTAGAAAGGACCAGGCTCTTGTATCAACAGCCCTGATTAAGGATTATCGTGGTGAGCCTCAAAGAAAACGAGTCAAAGGAGCCACAAAGGAGCACCAACAGCATTTGAAAAACCTACAGTATGTCTGGACTATGTGAATGAGAGGAAGACCTTGGAGGAATTTCTGAATGGCGTAGGTCACAGCCTCAGGTATAAGTAAAATGAACTTTAAATGAACCTTATCACTAAATGAAATGTTCAATATTGTGCTTTATGTGTTTGATTTTTCCGAGATACGATATGATGTTACTTTTATTATGCAATTTTTTATGAATGTGTAAATAATTTTGTGCTTCTATAAAACAATGAGTTGCAAATTTATAATGCAAGTGTTAATGTGTGCTACTGTATAATACTTATAATGCCTTCCTTATTGCAGTCTTACAGTATGTATAATAAATGTAATATTTTACATGTCAAAGAAGTGTTCATAAACTATAAATAATAATAGGAATAAAAATTATGATTTAAAAATTTCTTATTATTACAGTTTATGTCCTCGGGGAGTTTGTCTGTAACGATGTGTGCAGGTCTGCCTCTGTCATTAAAGCAGCTGTCTCTATGGTGTTCTTTACCTGTTTAAATTTATTATAATGGACTTAAAGTCTGTAAATAAGTTTTTTTTTCCTACTTTGCACCTTACTTGAGGGTGTTTGTCCAAGGGGGTTTTGTCTTGTGGGAGTTTTTTCCAGACCCCCCCCCCCCCTCCCCTTTGACATATTAAAATTAGGAAGTTTCTTTATTAAATCAGATTCAGCAGTCTACCTCTTAAAACTACAGTACAAAGTGATTTATAAAACTACAATACAATGTGATTTATATACAATGGCAGAATTATTCCAGTTTATGGTATGGTTACCATTAGCGACATGATTGAAAACGGCTGCATTATCTTGTACAAGTTTTAAGGCATATTTATTCTCTTTAAGCCCTGTGGGTAGGTCTATACCAGTATGATCCACATAGGGTTCGGACAAACCCCCCTAGGACACAGCCCCTTGGACAAAAGCCACCTGGACATAAGCCGCTCAGTTAAAGTACAAAATACTTAAGGATGGGATAGTTTAGGTTAGGGTAGGTTATGTTAGGTTCTTAAACTGTAAACTATAAATAATAAAGATAAAATAATGAAATCAAAATTCTTATTATTATTTGTGTATGGGGCCTTGTGTTCTGTTTTGTTTGGTTTTTGTCCAAGGGGGTCTTTTGTCCTAGGGGTCTTTTGTCCTAGGGGGTCTTTTGTCCTTGGGGTCTTTTGTCCTTGGGGGTTTTGTCCCACACCCGATCCACATAAACCTTATCATATTCACTACAAGGAAATATGTAAACATGTGGACTACTTTCATCACTTAATTTTCGATGCACATTAACAATATTTTTGATTAATATTGACGACTGACCAATGGACTATTATGATAGTCATTTCTTGTGCAAATTATTCGTTTGGTAGATAGGCGCCTAGCCGCACACTACTTTGTCTTCTCGGCGGTAATGCAGTAGTGACGTCTCATCGAAGGATGTAAACAACCAATCAAATTGACGTATTTCAAATCACTCCTCCGACCGGGCCGGATCAACGCCAATGACCAGTGTCTGCCTATGAACCATTTGGTACGAACACGTAAAATTTTACCATATCGTAGTAAGCTCTTTTTTTGTTTATTACACCTGGGGGTCCGGGAGGCTCTAGGAAGTTTGGTAAGGTTTGTTTGGGAGGTCACCGGCGACACAACAAATGATCATGACTATAATATATTTACTTGTATACAACATAAAGCGCAGGAACAAAATATGCCATACAGAAAAAAATAGGTCAAATAAGAATGAGCCAAGGTGGATGACCAAACAACTTAAACATGACATAGGAATAAAGAAAGGAATTTATAAGAAATTAAAGGGAGGGGAGGAGCAGCTCAGAAATAGGCATAATGAACTATCTAGGAATGTTAAGAAAAATGTAAGGAAAGCAAAGAAAGACTATGAAATAAGGAGAGCAAGAGAATCCAACGCGAATCCCAGGTGATTTTCCAGGTATATAGGACAAAGGTCAAGGCCAAAGTGGGTCTTTAAAGTCAGAGAGAGGGGAAGTGATCGATGACAGTGAGAAAATAAGCAAAGCATTAACCAGCTACTTCTTATGAGTTTTCACAGAAGAAATTGACTTGGAAATGCCAGAGGTGTAACTGATATTTAGGGAAAATGAAAAAGAAAAATTAAAGAATATCTTTAACAGAAAAGAGGATAAATAAATTAAAGAAGACAAAATTCCCAGGGCCGGATGAAATTTTCCCTCGAGTTTTGAAAGAGTGTAAGCAGCAGATTAGCGGACCCCTCGTAAATTTATTTACAATATCATTAGACACCGGAGTTGTGCCAGACTTGTGGAAACAGGTAAATGTAACACCCATATTCAAAACGGGAGACAGAGCATCAGCGTCAAATTACCGGCCGATTAGTTTGACGTCAGTAGTGGGAAAATTTCTTGAATCAATTATAGCAAATAGCGTCCGATCGCATTTAGAGAAAAACAAATTATGCTATGATTCTTATCATGGATTTACAAAGGGGAAATCTTGTCTGACGATTTTTGGGAAAGTCGTCGAGGTAGTATATAATGAGGAAAATTACGATGTTATTTACTTAGACTTTAGCAAAGCGTTTAACAGAGTACCGCATCAGAGGCGTCTGAGAAAAGTTAAGGCTCATGGTATCGGGGGGGAAAGTCTTAAATTGGATAAAATTATGGCTCACCGATAAAACACAGAGGGACAGTGTAGATGATGTTAAATCTGAGTGGGACTGTGTAAAAAGTGGGGTTCCCCAGGGGTCAGTGCTGGGCCCACTCTTGTTCATAATTTACGTAAACGATCTAGATACTGGGATCAGCAGTGACATAAGCAAGTTTACGGATGACACCAAAATAGGGCAGCAGATTAATTCAGGGCAGGATGCAAATGCACTACAGGAGGATTTAAATAAACTGTAGAAGTGGTCAGAGAAATGGCAAATGATATTCAACACCAGCAAATGCAGCGTACTTAATATTGGAAGCACAAATACTGTCAACTGATACAACCATGACAACATCAACCTGAGAAGTCGACTTGTGAAAGAGACTTAGGGGTACTTGTAAGCCCGGACCTATGTTCTAGAAAACAGTGCGTTGAAGTTCGAAATAAGACAAACAGAGTATTAGGTTTTATATCTAGAAGTGTAAGTAATAAGAGTGCGGAGGTCATATTGCAACTATATCTTGCGCTAGTCAGGCCGCACTTCGATTATGTGGTTTAGTTCTGGTGCCCTTATTTTAGAATGGATAACAATTCACTGGAGTCGGTGCAGCGAAGAATGACGAAAATGATTCCGGGACATAGAAACCTTCCATATCAAGATAGTTTAAAGAAACTGAACTTACATTCCCAAGAAAGACAAAGAGTGCGGGGAGATATGATATAAGTATTCAAGTGGGTGAAAGGAAGCAACAAAGGAGATATAGATAAAGTTCTTATAATGTCCAAGCAGGATAGGACTCGGAGCAACGGATTTAAGTTGGATACGTTTAGGTTTAGGAGGGGGATATAATGGAATTGGCTCACAAATAGGGTGGTAGATGAGTGGAACAAGCTTAGCAACACTGTAGTAAGTGCTGGAATGCTGGAAAGATTTAAAAGGAGGCTAGATAGATTCATGGATGATAGAGAGTGGTAGTAACTCTCGACAGGAGCTACCATGCACATGTAAACATTCCTAAGATGCACAATAAATCTTTGTCATAATCATTGGCCGCTATTAATCGATCAAAGCCGGCTATGTAGTCTAATACATTATTTGCATGTAGATTTAATGCATAATTACGTCCAAGACAAAGCATTTTTTTCTATTGTATGTAAAACACCACATTATTCATGAGAGAGTATTTTGTCCATAAACTGTTGCATCACCTCTGTTAAGCCGGAGTTAAATTAAATATTTAGGGTTATTAATTCCAAGCTTTTTTAATTCTCTGGTCTTCCCATGATACACAAAGAAGGTGTTCATCTTAGGCCTATATTTCTAAGAGAGGCGCTTTTATAAGCAAATTTGCAAAGGGGCTCAGTGTTTTTTTTTATCCTTATGTAGGTAGTTTTTCTACCTCTCATCACAAACACGTTCAAGATTGTACTGACAAATTAAGGGATGTTTAATGTCAATGATAAGTCAAGATTGCATCCTTCTTCACAAATGTACCTGTAGAAGATGTTTTGGAATTTTTGGAATGAGAACTGTGTCAGCATCAATATTAACATCTCTGTATCTATAATTATTGATCTTGTACGTGAATTTTACATAAATAAATAGATGTAGCCTCATTGTATATGGAATATTTTGAGAGCTCCTTATTGCCATGAATTATACCCTCACATATGTGCTGGTACAGATATGTAGATGTCGTGTTTACTATACGGGATGACACTTGGGATCTTTTGACCTTTTCTTTAATAGGTTAAACAGTTTCGTTCCCAGCATCCAATGGTATAAGAGTCAACATGCTCGCCTCGCAAGCGAGCGGATCCAGATTCGATCCCCAGGCAGGGTGAAACTGTGGGCAAGTTTCTTTACACCATTTGCCTCCATCTACCCAGCAGTAATTGGCGACCTGGATGTTAATCGATTTGCGGATCGTGTTCCTGGGTAATGGTTAGTGAGTTGTCCGGTCTTCTAGTTAACTTAAGGTGTCGTTATTGGGTTGGCGACAGCTTCTACACCTTAAACAAATTCACGCCTAGGTGGACCTTGGGACAGCAATCCTCTTTATACGAGGGGCAACCATTGCTTATAAAGTTGAATGGGAAGTGGAAGGTAAACTTCCCTTTCTTGATATTTTAGTAATCAGAGGCAACGATAATTTTAACCTCACAAGTGTATAGAAAACCCACATATTCAGGAAGTTATTTACATTATTTCAGTAAGTATTCAGATAAAGTAAGAAGAAGTGTTAGTACAGGCGTTTTCTTGAGAACATTAAGGTTATGCATCCCCCCAACATTGGAATGAGGAAATTAACACAGATAAATCACAGCTTTTAAAACTAACATTGCCCAGCTGTTTTTTGGACAAGGCTCTGGGTGTGGCCAGAGCTAATTTTTGTTAGGCTTCTCTGCCTACTAAAAATACCTTATAGTCAGAGTTGTAAAAAGTACCGAACGTTGTTATATAAATTAAAGTATTATTAAATTGGCACTATATTGCTCAAGTACGAGTAAAATTATCGAAAGTTCAATGTACTCAAGTACTGAAAGTTAAAAGTAGCAACAAAAGTATTATTTGTCATAAATATTGAAATAAATCCACAGTAAATTATATAGGAAATAGTTAACCAAAGATAAAAATAAAAGACTTAGCGCATGTTTATGTGCAAATCTTTAAAGTGAAATTAATCAATATCTGATTCTCAAAATTATGGCTGTCCAATAGGGAGCCCTTACGGTTAGGCCTTTATATAAGCCTAACATGACTAAACAGACGCTCACAAGCAGCAGTCGTGAATAAACGTTTTTGACTGTTTAGCTTCCAAGTTTGTCTTATGTTCTGTGATTGAATATTTAAAGCTATTGTTTGGGGCATATGACGAGTAAGAATTCTGTTTTTGTTTTCAATATTATATTTTAGTAAAAGATTTAAAAAACCATACTTAAGTTAAAGTAAAGTATTGTAAAATTTGAGTACTTTTTGAAAAGTAAATAAACTCAAAAATTATTTGAATAAATAAATTTATTTCTTTACTTTATAACTCTTCTTATAATAAATAATTTTGTGCCCTAACAGCAAAAGCTGCCTTACGATCATATTAACATAATTCCCACTTACAACCATCAGCATTTACAAAATATTGTTAATGTTCATCATAATTTAGGACATGAATGTAGTCCAGGAGTTTGCGTATTACCTTGTAATGAATATGATAAGGTCTATGTGGGTTAGACTGGTAGATACCTACTCACAGGGCTAAAGAAGCATAAATGTGCCATAAGATATCCACAAGATAATTCAGCTGTAAATAATCATTGTTTAGTTGTGACCATACCATGCACTGGAACAATTCTGCCATTGTATATAAATCATATTGTACTATAGTTTTAACAGGAAAATTTCTGATTCTGCTTTGATAAAGAAACTTCCTAATTTTATAATGTACAAGGGACAGTGGTGTCCTGATTTAATCTCCTAGTAACTAAAGGCTGATTGTTACCTGAGTATTTGAAACCTGATGTCAGTCGAGGTCAGCCACCTGGACTTGTGACCTGACTCGCTCCTCTCTTTTTGTAACTTTGTGTTTCAGTCTGAGAAGAGCCGTAGTGAGCGGTGGAAACAAACGCCGTTCCTTTTCTTTTTATTTTTTTCCTCCTATTGTAGGTTTGTGTTTTAAAGTATTTATATACTGTATATCAAGGAGTCAGGCTGAGACAGATGAGGGGCGACAAGACAGAAACATCTTTATGGGTGAGAGCAAGAAACGTGACCATGCTGTAGGTGTTGAAACATTGTACTTTAATTATGATATCATATATTGCTACTAACATTATGTTTAGGTAACTCAACTTAAGGTTCATTTATTCAATTATCAGAACAAGAAGGTCATACCCATATGTTGGATATAGCGATTGAGCTACTGATAGATATTTTTGCCGGAGGATTCAGACAAAACGAATAGTTTGGGATGGATGACTTCAACCAGAAGTTATATAGCCCACTCTCAGTAAGTGCCATTACCCTGTAGAAAAAAACATCAAATATTAGTATTCTCTGAAAATAATTGTACCATTTTGTTCATATTTACTTACATACACACTTACTTATCCCAATTCGATGATTCCCTCGAGCAAATACTCTACCTTTTACTTAACGCGTACAGAAGAGGACTGTCCTTGGGAACTATCATGCTATTCATCCTGGGCATCATATTGTCTCTGAGCTTATAGAAGTCGCACCGTCCTGTGGAATAAAGTAATTTAGGCTTGTTTGTTTATATGCAATGTCTATATACGATTATTAAGTAGTTTACGTATAAACAAATTTAATGTTAAGTTCACAACCAACATGCACAATTGCATATCTGTCCAATAAGATGTTAATAAAGGCGAGAACCTGTATTAGATAACTGTTTTCCCAGTTGTATGTACATGATAATTTCGTAAACCATGATAACGTGGTCGCCGCGCCTCACCAACGTGTCGGTGTTGCTGTAAAATTCTGGAAAATTCCTACGCTTGACGCGTCCTTGCATCTCTATGTCTGCCAGCTCTTTCAGAATACCATATTTCGAAGTCTGAAGAAATGAAAAGATACTATACAGTAATAAGACAGGAGAAGGCGTTCCCAAGATGGCTTCGATTACATGCCACTAAGACGATTCCAGATAAACGATTGCTTCTCACCTGAACGAGTCCCACATGGACGATTATAGCAAAAAATCGTCCCTACATCAGAAATTCTATTAGAAATACTGCGTTTATTATATGAATATATTATGGACTTCCGGTATGGGGATAAGATATGAATTAAACGAGTAATAACATAATACAACTAATATTATACTAGGAATGTTTTATTATAAAGATTTCTTACTCTGTCCTCCCAAACTCATGACCACAGGTCACGTGAATAATAAATAGGCTTATCAACTTGACTTACTGACAGGATGTACAAATACTTAATTTCTTCATGAATATGAATACGATTACAGGTATAACATGAAATATTTGGATACAAATGAATAACATTTAATTATTAAATTAATAACTGTTTATAACAATTAAAATAATAACCTTCCTTTGTTAATTCTAATATAATTCATATTTTTTTGCTACAATTCACTGATCTTAATATATTTCATCGTATATTACTATAATAAATAAAGTATTTCTAATAGATTTTGTGATTATGGACGATTTTAAATAAAATCGTGCATGTGGGAATCTTTCTTTTGGGAATCGTCAGGATGGGAAGGCTGAAACGGCAGAGAAAAGATGATCGTCCGGACTGGAATCGTCCAAGTGGGATGACACTGATGTCTTCAGGCAAGGTAGAATTTATGAAATCCATCAGAGGTTGAGATCTAAAGCTATGATAAATAAATGTAAAATAAGGTAAATAGAAACAACTCTCACTTGTTATGGACTGAAGGACTACAGTTATGATGACAGGAGTGACCTCATATACAATATATATATATATATATATATATATATATATATATATATATATATATATATATATATATATATATTGTATATGAGGTCACTCCTGTCATCATAACTGTAGTCCTTCAGTCCATATATATATATATATATATATATATATATATATATATATATATATATATATATATGTATATATGTATGCAAGTAAATCACTGTAGGTGCGCGTGATCTAGGTATATGCTGATAACCACCAGGAAAGAAGAAAACACGAAGTTCCCAAGCGCTTTCGTGTGGTGGTTATCAGCATATATATATATATATATATATATATATATATATATATATATATATATATATATATATATATATATATATATATATATATATATTTCATGTAAATCCATAATGAAAACGTGGATAAGATAAATCTTGATAAATCACACGGGAAAATGGAAACAACGGAGCACCTTAGCTTTCGTCAGTTGCCTCTGAAGATATATATATATATATATATATATATATATATATATATATATATATATATATATATATATATATATATATATATATATATATATATATTATAATAATAATAATCATAATAATAAAAATAATAATAATAATAATAAAAATAATAATAATAATAATAATAACAATAACAATAATAATAATAATCATAATAATAATAAAAATAATAATAATAATAATAATAATAATAATAATGATCCATAGAGATAAAAAACTAAAAAAAAATCAAAGGTGAGAAACTATATATGTATTTTGTGTTGTTAATAGTAAGAGAAACAACTGAGACACTGCAATTGTGTGTAAATGAGGCAGAAAGTCTGATCAGCAACCTGGGACTTGGTCACAATTATCGTGATGCCATATGGCAGCAGGGTCTACCATAAGACGACACATTATGCTTCCAATATCTTCCCTGGTGGTAGTACCTCCCTGTATGATAGCTGCCTACTACCTACGAGTATATGATTGTCGACAAATTTTAGGGATGACCTTACATTACTAGCTATCAGTAATACCAATACCAAAATGTAAAACCATTTAGCAGCGTTACTCCAGCAGGAAACTAAAGGCTTAAAACCATTTACCCGAATATCCTGCTCAATCGATGAATCACGCTGCCATATGATATTGGCCGACGAGTCATCCACCACCTCTTGCAAGGTCTGGTAAGGCTCTGGGATATATCTCACCGCCAAGTGGGATATGAGGTTACCAGAGTAACTTTGTCTTAAGACCAGCGTCATCAACATCCACACTGCCAACAACAGCAACTCCCACCACCACTGCGACGCCGTCGACGCCAAATTAAAATCTGTTGGAGTAAATTAGGAGGCGGAAAAAATGTTTGAAAACAAAGCAACTATTTTTTCTTTTATTAAGTTATAATAGCTTATTGATGTTTTCACTAAGCTGGATTCTGACAATGGTTATACGATTGGAACTCCATCATCTTTGAGGCAAATACCTCAGTTTAGGGATAATGATTAAAGGTCATAACTTATGGGAAGCTGGGTGTGGAAGATGACCTGTGTGGGGGATGACGTGTGTGGCTGTCGATGGATGTGGGTGGGGATAACGGATGTGGATGACAGCTATGGTGGATGATGGATGTGGGGGTAAGTTTTTACCGACACAATAACACTGATGAAAAAATTTAGATTTGGTGGCCGTAGATAAACTGTTTAGTTCTTAGCGGTGACACTTATATATGATAATCCTAAAGTGGTGAAGACCTGAGAATTTGTCTATGTCTTAGCGCATTACATTTGGATACATCTGTGTAGATGATTACAACACAGTTGGAACAGGGCATTGATGTTAATGTTATAATTCATTACCGCTATTTATCATCTCCCTTCCTTTAGATCATTTATTAAAAATATCTTTTGTTTAAGTATTAGTATTTTTGTAATATTTACTTTATATTCCTACTTTTATTCTGCCACCAAAACCACTACATCATAAATTGTCATGTAGATAGAAAGAAGTTCCCAATGCAATAAATATATTTACCGATAAGACATAATACCGACAGCTCTTGTCCTCTTGTTCCAACCTTAATATAACCCATGTTGTACTGCTTCCCTCCCTTATCATATTTATGTATATCACCCCTACTGTAAAATATGTATATATTTAGAATATAAATGTAAAACAATACAATAAATAAAGTAAATGAATAACTAAGTGATAGCCGTGGTAAAATTCTGATTTGTTCTTACCACCACTATGTTACGTGTACTATTCCAGATGATACTAAATGTTATATAATACTTCCTTGAGATAAATGTACAGTATAATATCAGGTGCCTTCAAGATAGCTCAGGCTCTCAACTGGCTCAGCCATGCCAATATTGTTGTTATTATCGACTCTGTATCTGTGTTTTTCTGGCTAAATAAACTGTTTCAATATCAATATCAATAGCAAGGGTCTTTAACGCCTATATCATTCGTCGTTGACTCTAAGCTTGCAACTGGGCCAAATCAAAGGAAGCTTGTGATTGGTCGAGTCACGCAGGTGAATATGAGCGGAGGTGGTGACATAGTTGGGCGGTTTCAATGTGTTTCACATGTTAAGTTTTACTTCGAGGGTTTCAGATATCATTCTAGATCTACACACAATGATTAATATTACCTGCAATTGCAGAACATAAAGACAATAAATTAAGTAATTAGGAGCTCGAGATCAACCCAACACACCACATTCCGTCAGCCTATCAAGTGCATTGATAAAATATACTCTATGCTCTGGTTGCAGAGCTCATGTGAACGGAGAATAAGTTAGTAATTACAGTAGTCACCAGCAATTAAATATTAGGAGAAACTCATCTCTTGGTAATTGGTAAAATTTATTTTAACGTTTATATAAGGATTATCATGTTATTATTATATAGTTAGTTATAAATATACAAATAATAAATATCATTATGAAAATAATATTTTAACTCGTTACGATATAAAAAAATGAAAGGGGACGACAGATTGCTGCTTAGATTAAAAAAAAATCATTTAGGACTAGCTTAGAGAACTCTAAGCTCTAATGCTTGTTTGGTAGCATTACAGCTAATTGGAAGACTTAAATACTGATTTAGTTTGACCTGTTTAGAAAAAATATATGTTCGCTGATATTATGTAATTCTACAGATGGAAATAAAAAATATTTTAATATTATTCTGTTTCATAAGAAGTCATACTAATCCACATACTTTTTAACCCCTCAGCAGTCTTATCAATGGGATATTGTGATCACCTACCAAGAATATGCTCGGGCTTTGGATGGTCAGCTATGAAAATTTGAAGGTATTATCATCACGTTCACCAATGAATGTGTACTATTGTTAAGTTAGAGAGCCAGGAATCAAAGCTAATACCAAAAGAGAATAGCTAAGAAGGTTTCCTCGATTTATATTACCCCTTTTTTTCTATATTACAGACAGTAGTCATTACTTGGTGTTGGGTCCTGGATTTACCCTGGCTTAAAAGCAGTCGTACTAATCCGAAGGCTTCGGCCATCTTGTTTTTCTCGTCTACAAGCGCCTTCGAGAGAAACGACGACAAGAAGAGCGTCGCCCCCAGCACAACCAGCAGCACCGTCAGGATGGCCATCCAGACCAGCGAAGTGAAGGGAAGTAGAAAACTCCACGGATCCACTTCTGGCCGCCCCCGAGCACCCAGGATGTTGACATAATTCATATCCATCACACATGTGAAATCCACTACCTCAGAGCGGCTGGCAGTCATGGTGAGGGGCACTATGGAGAAGTGTGCATCCTGCATAACCAATAGAGATTCAAGAATTAGGAATAAGTTAATAAAAGTGGCAATTTTATTAACATGCCTTCATGCAACTTCCTCTTATGACATACACTTTAAACTTGATCACAGAGATGTGTAGTTATAGGGTAGGGTACGATTCAGCGCCGCCATTCCAGCGCCGATGTTTCAGCACCGCCGTTTCAGCGCCAAAAAATCAATAATTTCTTCAAAGAATCATACATATTTTTTGGATTGGTTGATTTAACCTAACCTAACCTAACCTAACCTAACCTAACCAAATATTAATAAGTTGAATACAACATAATATAAATCAAGTGTAGTATACAGTGTTATACCACGTTAATGAAAGACACATAGCTTCTGAGTTGAACGGAACGCACAGGCGCTGAAAGGTCTCGGCGATGAATAGTCTGGCGCTGAAACGGCGGCGCTGAAACGGCGGCGCTGAAACGGCGGCGCTGAATTGGCGGCGCTGAATTGGGCCATCCCCGTAGTTATATGAGTGCCATCTCTAAGAAGCAGCTGCCTCTCCTCTCCTCGCATTTGTATCCCGTTTAAATCACTACCAAACTTGCAACTTTTTCCATGGCTTCCCACGACAATATTTTATCGAATCTATTATTTACTTTTTTTGGATCCATTATTCTGTAAATAACATTCAGTTAGGCCCCGTAACGTACACACTTGTCCAAGCAGCTCCTTTATCTTCTGTTTGCTTATAATATTCAGAATTGTAAGTGGTCAAGCGAATAATAATTTTACATATGTAGTAGATAAAAAAAATCAAGGCCATTTTTTAACTTTGAAGATTTGATCAAAACTTCGGGAATACTTTGAAATTCAACAATTCAAAATATTTCACGTTTTACAAATATCGCGTGTATAGTGTATACAGTACAGAAACATTGATGATTTTTTGCTTGAGGTAAAGCTCACACTGAGTACACTTGCCCCTCTTACCCAATCAAAGATTTCAATCCGCTGTATCTAGTAATAATTTGGTGTATACAGTAGGATGCCGACAAAATTAGTGAGAACTGTTTTGTGAGAACTTGAGAGCAAAATGGGTCAACACATTAGGTAGGAGAAGTTATGTTGTCAATATTGATGGTCCTACACTGAGGACCGATTTAACTTAACATACAATAGATAACAAAGATTTGAACCCGTTTTGACGAGGATTGGTCTAGGAATCTAATCTTAAGTGCGTTGGTATACTCACCCCCCTCATCACCATACCCACTATACCAGACCAAGACCCGTCTTTCTGCCTGGAGCCACTGGAGCGATCAGGAGAATGCATAATTTCGTATCTGGTGGTTAAATGTAATACTTTTATCAGTAATACAAATTTTACCGATATATATAAATGAAGATTATCTATTATATAACATTTATTGAGTAATAATGCAATATATGCATATATATATATATATATATATATATATATATATATATATATATATATATATATATATATATATATATATATATATAAAACAAAGAAGTATGTCTGTGTGTTTGTTTGTGTGTTTGTTTGTGTGTTTGTGTGTCCGCACGAGAATCTCGGAAACTACTTTACCGATCTGTAGTGATGATGGATGGTGTTATATGTAGTGATGATGGATGGTTTTATATATAGTGATGATGGATGATGTTATATGTAGTGATGATGGGTGGTGTTATATGTAGTGATGATGGATGATGTTATATGTAGTGATGGTGGGTGGTGTTATATGTAGTGATGATGGGTGGTGTTATATGTAGTGATGATGGATGATGTTATATGTAGTGATGGTGGATGTTGTTATATGTAGTGATGATGGGTGGTGTTATATGTAGTGATGATGGATGATGTTATATGTAGTGATGGTGGATGTTGTTATATGTAGTGATGATGGGTGGTGTTATATATAGTAGTGATGATGGAGGGTGTTATATGTTATATGGGTGGTCCCCTACAATCCTCTTTTGAGTAAAGCATTCAATGCGCACATCAATGTAGAGTTTTATAATTCAGTCAAGTCCATCAAGTATGTTTGCAGATTCGTCAACAAAGGCTCTGACCAAGCGATCTTTGCATTGGAAAAGGATGGAAATCATGATGAGGTAACACAGTTTCAGCAGGGCCGTTATATATGCAGCAATGAAGCCCTATGGAGAATTTTTAGTTTTCCCATACATGAACGTTGCCCAAACAGTAGTTCATCTGGCTGTTCACCTGGAAAATGGACAAAGAGTATACTTCACAGAAGAGTCTCTCCAAAATCAAATGGCAAATCCTGCTGATACGACTCTCAATGCATTCTTTAAGCTTTCACAGGAAGATGAGTTTGCTCAAATACTCCTGTATGTTGACGTACCCAAGTTCTACATATGGCAGGCTTCAATGAAAAAGTTCCAGAGAAGATCTCAAGGATCCGATGTTGAAGGATATCCAGGGATAAAGTCAGGCATTGCTTTGGGACGTGTCTACACGGTTCACCCCAACAACTTTGAATGCTATTGTTTGAGACTACTTTTGCAATACATCCGTGGCCCAACATCATATGCAGCACTCAAGACAGTGAATGGACAAGTCTGCAGAACCTATGAGGAAGCGTGCAATCTCCTTGGCCTACTGGAAGATGATGGTCACTGGGATGACACATTAGAAGAGGCAGCAGCTACTCAATCGCCAATGAGAATGAGGAACCTGTTTGCCATCATGATTGCTACATGTGGACTTTCCAGCCCAAGCCAGCTCTGGGAAAACCACCAAGAAAGTCTTTCAGAGGATCTGCTTCATCAAGCAAGAAGAGAACATCCTGGTCAAGAGATTGAGTTCATGGATGACATGTTCAACAGGGCTCTGATCATGCTGGAAGACAAAGTGATGGAGCTATGCGGAAAAATCCTGACTGATTTTGGATTGCCTTTCCCAAACGGAGAAGAACAAGTAGCTTCAAACAGAGAGTTGCTCAGAGAGACAGACTACTCGGTTGAAGTTCTGGTGAATTTTGTTGTAGAAAATGAGCTTCACCTGGTGAGGCTCATGCATAGATCTTGCAAGCGATACAAGCGGAGCAGGGAGGTATGATCTTTCTTGATGCACCTTGCAGGACAGGAAAAACAATCTTGATCAACCTTCTGTTGGCCATAGTACGTCATCAGGGGAAAATTGCTCTTGCTGTGGCATCCTCAGGCATTGCTGCAACACTACTAGAAGGAGGACGTACTGCACACTCAACTTTTAAACGGCCTCTCAACCTCGCTCACAATGAGAATCCAGTGTGCAACATAGAAAAAGGATCGGCAAAGGCAAAACTCTTAGAAAAATGCAGCCTCACAGTCTGGGATGAATGCACTATGTCTCACAAGTTAGTGTTTGAAGCATTGGACAGGACCTTGCAAGACATACGAGAAAATGGCCAGCTCATGGGTGGCATTACAATGGTCATTGCTGGAGATTTTCGTCAGACCCTACCTGTTATTCCTCGAAGCACTCCAGCTGATGAACTGAATGCGTGCCTCAAGGTATTATACCTTTGGAGAAGTGTTCAGACACTCACCCTATCCACAAACATAAGAGTACATTTACAAGGAGATCAGGATGCTGTACGGTTTGCAAACCTTCTACTACAGATTGGGACTGGAACTTTCCCTGTTGATTCAGAAGGACAAATAATTATTCCTCAAGAATGTGGAAATGTTGTAAAGTCCTCAACTGAGCTCACTAACATGGTCTACCCAAACATTATCCACCACTACAAGGATCACAAGTGGCTGCGTGAACACGCAATTCTGGCACCAAAGAATGAAACAGTGGCTGAAATCAACATGACTTTACTCAGACAGCTTCCAGGCAGTGAGACCTCATTCAAATCTGTTGATACAGTAATCGACCAGGATCAAGCAGTCCAGTACCCTGCAGAATTCCTTGCTTCTTTGGAGCCCGCTGGAATGCCTCCTCACCACCTCACTCTCAAGATTGGAACTCCTATAATGCTCTTAAGAAATCGTGAACCACCAATCCTCTGCAATGGCACAAGACTGGTGGTGAAGAACATGATGTCACATGTACTGGAAGCTACAATACTGACAGGAAAAGCTAAAGGAGAGGACGTTTTTATACCATGGATACCTCTCATCACCACTGACCTGCCATTTGAGTTCAAGCGACTTCATTTCCCGGTTAAAGTGAGGTTTGCCATGACCATCTACAAAAGCCAGTGACAGTCCCTAAAGATGGTTGGCCTAAACCTGGTGTTTCCTTGATTCTCTCATGGACAGTTCTATGTTGGATGCTCCAGAGTGGGAACTGGCAAAAATCTGTACATACTTGCTGCTAATAGCAAAACCAAATAATGTGGTCTACCTTAACGCACTACAGTGAGACAATGTGGAGCCTCCCGGAGGGTGGCGTCCTACCGTGGTCTAGCGAAAGAGCCGCCCGGAGGACGGCGATTCAGCTAGTGTGTGTATATATATATATATATATATATATATATATATATATATATATATATATATATATATATATATATATATATGCAAGTAAATCACTGTAGGTGCGCGTGATCTAGGTATATGCTGATAACCACCAGGAAAGAAGAAAACACGAAGTTCCCAAGCGCTTTCGTGTAATTCACATCTTCAGGGGTGAGTACTCACCCCTGAAGATGTGAATTACACGAAAGCGCTTGGGAACTTCGTGTTTTCTTCTTTCCTGGTGGTTATCAGCATATACCTAGATCACGCGCACCTACAGTGATTTACTTGCATATATATATATATATATATATATATATATATATATATATATATATATATATATATATATATATATATATATATATATATATATATATATATCAGGATCAATAGGGAACACACTGTACTAATGTGAAAACTATAAGCCTCATTATAGATGGGTTATATAAATCAGTCTAATAGATGCTAGTATTGGCCTTAATTACCTATAAGATAATGTGATGTCATAAAATGCATTAGCATTGATTAGTGTTTGCATTTTTTTTTGTATATACAGTATATACGTGTATGATTGTAACTGAACCTGTCAGTTAATTGTTGTTTTTAAAATCTAAAAATTCAATCGATGACATTCTGATATATGTCTTTTCCAAGTACTAATTCTTCTGGGGAACAGAAATCGTTATTTACTTACGAGAAATTTAGTCCTTGCGAGACATATTCTATTATAGGCTTCATGGGACCAAGAACTGCAAGTCTCCTCCCCTCTGGATAACTCTCATTGCCCTGCCACACAGTTTTTGTGAGTACTCCTTCTACAATCGCTATGATAAATGTCGGTCGATGGGGGAATCTGGGAAAAATCAATTCCAGGAATAACAACTTTTATCACATGAGAATTGAATATCATGTTTTTATCATTTTAGTAAGATTACTTTACATGATAATTAGTCAAAATTACATAGTTACATCAGACACGGGTGGCTGCTGTATAATTAGGTTTGTTTAATATAGTTACGAATGTAGTAAATGTGGACCAAGCGGTTATCTCCTGGTATCATTTGTAACTCCTGTAGTTACTTCGTAGTTGTTTAATAGTACTTAATGTTTACACAAACGTTATTTGGATTTTCTATTTATCTACCCAAATATAGCACATTCTATGGTTATCAATAATAACTGATAGACAGTAATCGTCCTTTAAGGAGAGAATAAAGGAGGTAATTTACATAGCTCCCTTATCATTTCTATTGCGTGTAAGATATAGGGTTCAAGTCCACTGAGGGCTGTGCACTTGTAGTCCAGATGATAAGTGAAAAAATCGTGCACTTTTCGACTCAGGCATCATACTTTGTACACTGACACGAAGACCCATGAGGAACATTTTCAAAATTAGAGGCAATCTGCATCTGCCTGCTGGTGGGTATGACAGCCATTTTTCAAGATGGCAAAGACATCACATTAAAATATGCAATATCTCAGCTTCATTTACAGTTAGACCTTTGATTTTTGTGGCTTTCCTTATGTCTTAGACCCGAAGAATATAATAGTAATATTCATATTGCTGTACGATATGTCATTCATTCTGAAATCCAAATTGACAGGTAAAGTGGAGACTTTTTGTCACCTCGATGTGACCAATTCTTGCATTATGATGACACATGTAGCAGATCTACTCTTCTAATGTGTTATCTAACTTCAAGTACATACAAACAACAATAAATGTAACAAGCCCCCATTAATATTTCAGTTATTTGTAATACAAAAATAACTAGCATCCAAAATGTGAATATGTTTGGCTCATGAAGCGGTTGTTGAATCGCCTGGTAGATCGCACAAAGAGTGTGTCAGAGAAAGTGACAAAGAGTAAGCTGAGTCTTATTCAATAGACAACCAGATAAAAGCAAACGCCGATCAGAGAAACAGCTTTCATCAGTGCGACAGGATGGAAGTCTGTTCTCTAGCTTTTACATTACATGTCAGGTCTGTGATACTAACCTTGCTGACTTCTTCTAACATGAGAATCAGACTTATCCTCCACCATTATCTGTCTATGGTGATATGAGATTTGGTACCACGCCATGACAGTGCCAGTTTCCAACATGAGGCAGATGTGGTAATCCTTGACGGTGCAACAACCGTCAACATGGTCAAGCCAGGTACTTGCAAGAGTTTTGATGATTCTATACACCAGATCATTGAATGCATCAGGCGTCAATTTCAAGGTTCTGTGAAATGTGTGCACATAGTGTTTGATGTATATAAAGCAGATGGTCTGAAATCAGCCACAAGAGAACAAAAGGGGACATGGTACCAGACAACGAGTTGAGGGAAGACAAAAGCTCCCAGGGAATTGGGCTGACTTTCTGTGAGAGAGTGAAAATAAGAAAGATGGCTTCCATATTATCAGTACTCAGGCTCAACCTAGAAGAGAACACGTGGTATTCTCGGAACCAACCTATCCAACTGAAGGATTATTCCCATGTTCACATGAGGAGACAGACACCCATATGGTTTTGCATGCTACAGACGGAACACATCAAAGATACAGAAAAATATTCATCAAGGCAGTTGACACGTATGTTGTGGTGCTCTGCATAGGTTTCGCTACAAAGATAGGCTGTGAATGTCTTAGGGTAGGATTTGGTACGGGGCGGTCCTTCCGATATCTTGATGTTATTCGGATGGCTGAGGTATTAGGTGAGGAAACATGTTCAGCTCTGCCTGCTTTCCATGCACTAATTGGCTGTTATATCACTTTATCATTTGCAGAAAGGGTAAACGTACAGCCTGGATTGCTTGGCAAGCTTGAAATGAACTGACAACTGCCCTATGTGTCCTGGCCCAAACTCCATCACCAGATGGCATAGCAGCTGTCCTTCCACCCACCGAAAGATATATCGTGATAATGTACGGCAGGGATAGCTCAGAGAAGGGTGTCACTAGTGCAAGGCAGGTTCTGTTCACACAAAAGCGACGAGAAATTGAAAACTTACCACCAACGCAGGATACACGCACTCAGCATTTGCTTCGAGTTGGCTATGAAGCTGGTCATGCAAGGGGGCTAATCGTTGTTACAGCAGCTGTTGCGACCTTGTGTAAAGTGTGGTTGTACCAAACGATGCAAAGGACAGTGCCACTGCCTGAAAGCTGAGTTGCCTTGCACTCAACTCTGTAAGCTTGGTTGTTGTGCATAAAGTGAGTAAATGAATGAAATTTTTAGAACTAACACATTGTTATTAATTTTATCTGATATATTTAGCAATCAGTCTTTTTCTGCTGTAAAGCATGTTGTATATCATACAATTTTGGATATATGGCTATTTTTTGTTATTTATTTAGTTCTTAGGCATTTTAAAACAATGATCATACACACATATCAATATGATTGTTTTTGTGATACCATGTGACATTTGTCCTATTATGCCATTAATATGATACTACAGCTTTTGTGTTAATACTCTCCGTCCTGCCTTTATATTATGGTAGTGTGTAGTATGCAATATGAATTATATTAATATGTTGTAATTTGAATTTATAACAGAACATGTTTACTGTATTGCATTAATAATTTCAGTGTAACCTTAGAATTTTATAGTTATTTTTTGAGGTGTTAAGTTCACCATGACGTGTCTAATTTCAGTTTTGATAATACAGGTATTGCGCTAAGTTGTATGTGCCATGAGGATGAGGATGATAAGGGACTATAGTACTTACTTGAAAATTATATTGGATTTTACTCTTGGTAGTATTAGTACACTATATGGATGCACTTAATTATCTTTTGATGTACCAAAGTATACAGTGTTATATACGGATGTAGACTATTGGAATTAAAAATTAAAAGAAATATTAGAATGATATACTTATAAACAGTTATACAACTTGTGCACAGATTTTGTGTGTTTTAGTTCATACTCTCTGTTCACCAATTCATTGATTTATTTCAATTTTAAAATAATTGAAGTTCAATATTTTTATGAAATACCTGAAATTTAATTACTTATCCTGTAAATTTATAACAACTCTTTCGTTTTCATTTACATATTTATTAAAAATCTATATTTTACCTGTCAACTTATATTTAAAATTATTTGAGGCATCTTACAGCTATACCAATATTACTATTAGATTCCTTGGAACTGAAACATGGGTAGACACAAAAATTAAAGGTCTAATTGCAATAGAAGCTGAGATTTTACATACTTTAATGTGATGTCGTGGCAATTTTGAAAATAGCCATCATGGCTACCAGCAGGCAGATAAAGATTGCTTCCAGTCTTTAAAATGACCCTCATGGGTCCTAATACCAGTGTACAGTTTATGATGCTTTAGTCAAAAAGTGTGGGATTTGGCTAAAAATTATTCCTTGCCATCTGGGTGACGACTTGTGCAAATCAGAGGTGTGTGAATGATAGGAATATGATAAGGAATGGTAAGTCGCAGTTTATCTTAGTTAATTCGGGTGGTATTATTTATACAATACTCTATGTGAATAGCCCACATTTATAAAATTACTACTGTTAATAAATTGATAGAGGGTATTACATTGCTAGACCACTTACCCACCGAGTCCTAAGAGGTGTAAACTAACCAAGTAGAAAATCTCTATTAATTTTCCTAACCGTGTTATTATCGTATGTGCATAGCTAAACTGGGAATCTGCAACAGGCTGTTGATATCCCCCAAATCTACTCCTTCTAGGCATAGGAAAGCTTGTGTAAGGGCTGTAACGAGCAAGTGGGTTGTCCGCCGCTCGTTTGCTTGTTCGCGGCCCTAATAGGGGGGGGGGGGGAGGAGATAGAGGTGAGAAGGTTCTCTGCTGCCTCGTCTCAAGGAAGACACGATCCAGCCTTCACCACAGCTGTTGCTTCACCCAGCTGTTCCTTTCCAACTCTGGTTGTTTACTCATCTGAGATTCCTGGGGCTCGTGGGCTGTTTCCCCAGTCTTTCACTATTCAGCTCTCAACTCCGTGTCCTGGCGTCTCTCTTGTGTGGCAAGACATCGCCCACCAAAGCCGGCGCCAAGTGAGGAAACTGCCCTGGACCTTCCCCCTGAGAGCTGTTCAAGGCGTTACCAGAACATTCTACAGGGCTGGTTAGAAGGAAGATTCATCTGCAGCTGTAGGAAATACCTGTTCTGTGTATTATTGCTTATTTTGTTTTAAGTAATTGTTTGACTCCAGTGCTGTTTATTTAATATTTGTGTGAGTAGTGTCAGAGTTAAATTTTTGTGATTATTTCTTAGTTAAGAGATGTCAATCTCTCACGGTTGTTTGTTACCCCTTAGAAACCCATGGTTCTTGACTTTCCTTTTTATAAAATCCTGATTAGGCTGGCAAGGGATTTATATCTTACAGGCCAGGCCCTTATACTTGGTGCATAAGAGTAATTTTTAAAGACTCGTATAATACAAATAAGAATGTTAACACAATCAAAACGGTAGGTACAACAAAAATCGGTATCACTAATCCTGATGATAAATAAAAAGGTATAATTTTTTTCATTGGCGTGAACTTAGTTTCATTGAGATAAGAAATAACTTCAGTTTGTCAGAATTATCTTTATCTGACTGTTATCGCCGCTGGCTTATTATGCTGGTGTCAGTTGCTGGCGTTTCGCTGACTTGCCCGAACAAACATTGTGTCTCTCAGCCTGCGACCAAGGCCCCCCTCTTCCACACGACCTGTTGCCTTGCCAGGTGTGGCGGCTGGTGGGGGGGCGGTGTTTACGGACAAGAGGTCCTAAATCTGCTGAATGTATGGTTTAGAGGGTGGCGTGGCTCTCATAACGCAGATTGCCCTCACGAGTGATGCCCCACCCCTTCCCCACGCGACCTGTGACCTCGCCAGATGTGGCGGGGGGCGGTGTTTACCGCAGGCGTCAGTGCTGGCACCGCCGGGAGTGTTATCACCGCTGGCGTCAGCACTGGCGAGTTAGTACTGGCGTGAGTCCTGGAGCTTGCTGCCTTACCTGAACAAATGATTGGGGGGATGGCCTGTGTTTACGGACAAGAGGTCCTGATTCTGCTAAATGTATGGTTTAAAGGGTGGCGTGGCTGCCTGGACTTCAGGAGATCGCCCTCCCGAGTGATGCTGTGGGGATCAGCCCTCGAGTGATGCTGTAAGGAGCAGCCCTCTGCTCGCCCTAGTAAACACCGACTCATAATCCTGTCCAAGAATTTGTGCTCAGACAATTTACGTAGTAATGTTGTCTCTTGGAACACCATACTAATCTGCATTGACCCGCACATGTAAGTACAGCATAAGTGAAGACATACCCCTTGGTACTGAAATATTGTTGACTAATTACATCTACTCGTTTCTGCCTAACCTGGAGTAATAAGACAATGCAGAATGAAGCGAAGCTAAGATTAATAGTTATGAACTTTGTGTTATGTCAGTATGTTTAATAAATTGTAATTAAGATAAAATTGTGTGAGACTAACTAATTATGTATCAAATGAATCACCATGTAACATTATGCACATCTCTTCTGCAGGTTTTGACCACATCAATAAATATTGAATGCGTCAAAAGGCGGGTTTCAATCATTCCCTTCGACTTGCCCGTCACCTGAACGTCCTTAACCAAGGCGTTTAAACTCACCAAATGTTATATTATTTAAGGAATACAAATATACAAGGTCTGAAGTCAAGTTCAATTTCAAAGCAAAATGGTGATGAGATGGCAAGGTTTTCAAAGACCGACTAATACTTCACAAGAGTCTGGTGTCATATAGTGTTCCTGAATCACGAAGTGTCTGCCTCCATTGTTGTTTTTTTAATTGATTTGTAGGAAAATTACCTACGTGGACCTTAAGCTAAAATGCTGGTCCACCCACTGCTGGGATAAAACACCAGCGTCTTTCTGGTTAAATGCACATCTCCACCACTAGTGTGGGGGGGGGGGGGGGGATGCTCGGTAAGAAACTGTAGGGTTTCTTGAAAGCGGTTGGTGGATAGCTTTCTGGCAACCTTCTCTGCTGTGATAGGTGGTTGTATGTTTCTCCTAGCTAATTGTGTTCCAGGGCACTCTATGAGGTAGTGCTGCAGTGTGTTTTCTGCTCCGCTGTCGCAGGTCTTGCATATGCGCTGCTCTGCTTGTGCCGATACAATTATTTCCCAGATGCATGGGTATCCCAGTCTCAGTCGGTGGAAGTTGACTTCTTCCCTTCTTGTTATATCCTTCATGAGTGGTGGTCTCTCATAATTCGTGACCAGATAGTACCACCTGGCAGATCGTGATACTGGTGTTAATCTTCTATGTTTCTCTATTTTCCACTGGGCAGTTCGTGTTATTGTGGTCTTCTTTATCTGCTCCTGACTGGGCGGGATGTTCATCTCAATGTTTCGCTGTCCTAACTCAGCCTTGGCAGCAGCATCAGCTCGTTCATTCCCTGGGATTCCGATATGACTGGGCACCCAGTTAATGATAACTTGCCGATCTTGTAGTTTTAAACCTTGCAGTAGTCCAATAACAGATGTTATGAGATGAATGTTGTCTCTATGCTCTCTGCATTGTAGTGCTTCAATAGCACATCGTGAGTCAGTGTGTATTACAATGCCTTGTTGACTGTTTATGGAAGCGTGTCTTAGGGCTCCAAGTATGGCAGCTAGCTCAACTTGCAAAGTAGAGCATCCATCTGAGGTTCTCCAAAGGGACGTGTTACCTCCTTCTATAGTGAAGGCTGCTCCTGCCTTCGTACTGGTGGTCTCTACAGAACCGTCTGTGTAATACACTGTACTATTGTGAGGTGTTAGAGCCTTCATGTTTCTCTCTGCTATCTGTCGGAGCTCATGTGGGTTACAGCCAGCCCTTCTTGTCCCAGTTTGTAGAATGTTGAAGACTGCTGGGGTGCTGTAGTCTGGACTCATTGTATCAGGTCCTTTGCTGAGAATTGTGTCTTTCAATTTCAGTCGATTTACAGCGTCAGCTGCGCACAATAGCCATGTTTTCTTGTTAAAGACATCTCTGTTAAGGTTCAGTGCTCGTAAGAGTCCATTCTTGATGTCACCCTCCCGAGCCCTGGTAATCAGTTTTGTTGCAAAACACGCTGTTAACCGTTCCGCTCTGGTTTGGAGAGATGTGAGACTTGTCTCCATGTGTAAGTTTTAAATTTTTGTCCACATAGGTGCCTTGACAATGGCTCTCAAAGCGTTATTCTGGGCAACTTCTAATTTCGCCCACTGCCCCTCAGACAGTGTGTTAAGAGCCGGTGTCGCATAGTCTGTTAATCATCGAATGGCGTGTATATATAGCGTTCTTAGGACTACATGTCCCGCACTCACCTTGGGTCCTGTCATGGCTCTCATCATGTTGACTCTCTTGCCTATTCGGTCTCTTAGATAGTTTATCTCAGTGTCAAATTTGAGGCGTTTGTCAATCCAGATGCCCAGGTATTTGTATACATTGACCCATTGTAAGGCAATACCTTGTATTTGAAGTTGGGTCACCTGCTTATTATGTCCAAACCTTATGGCTTTCGATTTGGGGATTAATATCTTGAGCCCGAGCCTCATACATTCTTCACTGATGAGGTCTAGTGCTCTTTGGACTTTGCTGATTTGGTTTCTGCCTTTTACTATCAGTGCGAAGTCGTCAGCATAGCACAGCAGTTTGATACCCTCTTGAAAGGGGAGCCGACACAAGTTTTCCATGAGGATGTTGAAGAGAGTTGGACTAAGAACTCCTCCTTGTGGTGTGCCATTTTCCAGTCTTTGCTGACCTGAGACTCGTCCTTGACAAGTAACTCTTGCTGTTCTGTTTTGGAGATAGTCAGCAATCCAAGCCAGTGGGTATCCTTTGACGCCTTTCCGGGCCAGAGTGGTTACAATGGCCTGTGCATTTGCCAGCTCAAATGCTTTCTCTAGATCAAGGAATACTACGATTGCCTTATTTTGACCAATCGATCCCAGGAGAGTGGCCAAACTGTGTGCAGTGCTGAGACCTTTGATGAATCCAAAGATATTGTGGTGAAGTCGTCCAGTTTTCCAGAGGAGTCGTGTAAGGACCATCCTTTCGGCGGTTTTGCCGATGCATGCTGTTAGTGATATTGGTCTGAAATTCGGGGGATCATTGGGTTTGGGAATAGGAACATTGTTTGCTCTTTTCCAAGCTGACGGGAGTTTGCTTGCTGACCATGATACGCTTATAACTGTTAGGAGAGCAAGTTCACCAGCAAGTACTGCATTGCTGAGCAATGAATAGGTTATACCATCACTGCTAGGAGCGGTGTCTTTGCTTGTTTTCCTGGCCCTTCTGATTTCTTCTATAGTAAACAGACAGTCTGTAGTGTCAGCTTGTTCAATTGCATGTCTGACTACTACTTCTCTCTCCAGTTGTACTTGTCTGTAAATGAAGTCTTATTTCAGGAAGTAGTTGAGCTGATGACGAGCGTTCTGCAAAGTGCTCTGCCAAGCGATTTGCTTCCTGTAGTGGCTGGGGGTGGGCTGGAGATCTGGGCAATTTTCCTGTTGCTATCCTAAGTTTTCTCCAGAGTTCACTCAGGCTGGTGTGTGCATTAAAGGTTGCGCACCACTCGAGCCATTTGTCTTCCCTAATTTTCTGAGTCATTTGACGAGCATGTTGAACAGCAGCTCTCACGAGTTTCACTCCCTCAGGGGAAGGGTATTGTCGGAGATGTCTTCTGAATGTGTTGTTTCTGTGATTCTGTTCTCTGACTTCGTCATTGTAGAACCAGTAGTCTTTGTGGTGTCTATTTGTAGGGTTTGTTTTTGGTATTGCTTATTCTGCTGCGTGTTGTATGGCATCAGTAAGGTCCTGGCTTAGTTGGTTAACATCCTTAGCCGGTTCGTGATTCGAAAACCATTTTTAGAGTTCATCTTGATATAATTTCCAATTTGCTTTCTTGGTATTCCATCTGGGTGGCGGACGTGGGGGAGGAGGGGGCAGTTCCATTCTCAAAGTAGTTGTCGTTGCAAAGTGGTCACTGGTCAGTTCATCATCCATCTCCCACTGAGCCACTGGAACGAGCTCAGTGGAGATGAATGTGAGGTCCAGTGTTCCTCCCAGTATGTGTGTTGGTTCCCCAGTATTAATGAGCGTTATTTCTGGAACATCTGTCAGCAGTTCCACTAGGTGACGACCATCCTGATTCATTCTTGTGGTCGAATTGATCGTTGGATGGTGGGCATTGAAGTCCCCAGCAATGAGCTCAAGTTACTGTGGTGCTTGTGTCAGTAGTTCACCGGCTTCTAGTCGTTTGGTAGGCTGTTTATAGATATTGAATACTATAAGACTGTCGTTTGCCAGGTGTATCCGAACAGCTAGTACTTCTATCATATCTCCCCTCACTCTTCGTCTTCCTAGGGAATGCAAGTGTAGTTTCTTTAACCTATCTTGATATGGAAGGTTTCTAAGTCCCGGAATCATTTTCGTCATTCTTCGCTGCACCGACTCGAGTGAATTGATATCCATTCTATAATAAGGGCGCCAGAATAGAACCGCGTAATCGAGGTGGGGCCTGACTAACGCTAGATATAGTTGCAATAAGACCTCTGCACTCTTATTACTTAAACTTCTAGATATAAAATCCAATACTCTGTTTGCCTTTTTCGAACATTAACGCACTGTTTTCTAGACAGTAGGTCCAAGCTTATAAGTACCCCTAAGTCTCTTTCACAAGTCGACTTCTCTACGTTGATGTTGTTAAAGCTGTATGCATTGACAGTATTTGTTCTTCCAATATTAAGTACGCTGCACTTGCTGGAGTTGAATTTCATTTACCATTTATCAGACCACCCCTGCAATCTATTTAGATCCTCCTGTAGTGCATTTGCATACTGCACCTGAATTAATCTGCCGCCCTATTTTGGTGTCATCCGCAAACTTGCTTATGTCACTGCTGATCCCAGTATCTAGATCGTTTATGAAGATTATGAACAAGAGTGGGCCTACTACTGACTAGGGTGTGTCAATTTTGTCAACATGTTAAAAATCAAATTTGGTAGTCAAAATATTGTGCCTCTTTATGTCTAAACTTGAGATTAGCAAACAAAAATGAATTGAAATAACCCTCACCTACATCAATTATACCTTAAAGTTTCAAATATCAGTATTTCAACAAATTAATGAGACTTGATTAGAATTATTCACTTGATATTAACTAATCTCATGTAAGCATATGGATTATGGAGTATTTTATGGTTCTATAGCTTGTGTACAATATGCATGTCAGAACATGAACATGAACAGGCTCTCCGTGTGGGACAGTTTAATTCTTGTTTTGACTTGTACCAAGCGTGAGGATAAGGCGCCCGGCTCACTCTCCTTCTAGATATCATAGACGGTGGTTTGCTCTCATTGCACTTGCACCTACTCTACCAGACGAATTCTACATTTTAATTATTGTAAGTAGGGCATATTGATTGTCGCAGTTACTTATATCATTGTATAAAACATTATGTTCTAAGAAATTATTATGTTATTTCTGTTACAGCATTTTTGATAAACAAATTGATATTTTTTGAAACAACAATTGAATTATGAAACATTGAAATATTTTTCTATTTGTCAGATAGTGTGAAGATGTCAAAATTGAAGACAAGAAGTCAGTTGTCAACCCACTTGAGCCTGCTAGTTGGTAAAGGGAAGGAGCTTCCTGTATCAGAACTTCCAACAGTGAGAGACATGCTAAGATTAGGGTTACTCGTTCGAGAAAAAATGCAAAGGACAGAAGGAACTATGCAGATAAAGAACTCATAAATGACATGATAGTCCCTCTTCTGCATCAATGGACAAAAGCTAATGCACTATTCAAACCACCTGTGATTAATCAGTGTCGAACTATTGAGCTAAAACTAACGAAATTATGGCACAAAGCAGTTGAAACATCACTTGGTAAAGGAAACTTGGCCAGGAAAAATGAATTTCTGCACACACTTGAAACTCTGTTTGACATTTTGACCTGCAAGTGCTCCATACAATTATGTTCTGAATCCAACTGTTCTCACTCAGGTAAGAGAGAAAATAATTCCCACATTGATTGTGGTTGTCCTCGTGAAAAGAAGATCCCTGTTTTAGAGCTTGAATTTATAAAGGCACAGAGGACAAAGGCAGAAGGCCAAGGAAGTATGCAAATGGGTTCAATAGATTATTCAGAAACAAAGAAGCAGATTGCTAATGCCAAGAAGAGAGAACAAATCCGAGAGAGGGAACAAAAGAAGAAAATGAAGAGTGAAGAAGCCATCCAAAGAGAGGAAGAGCTGTGTCAAGATGTTTATCACTTCTTTGATAGTTCTTCTGATGAACAGGAAGCAACATCAGATGATAGTTCCAAAGAGCCATCTGAACCTTTACCAAATAAAATGAAATACAACACAAGAAATATTTCAAACATTGCTTTAGCTAGTATTCGCCACCATGCTGGACTTCGTGAGGCTGCAGAAATTGCAACTGCCGCTTGGATAGATGCAGGCCTCATCAGCCGAGAGGATGTATCTTTGGTGATAGATCATAATAAAATTAGAAGAGCACAAGAAAAAATAATGAAGGAAATATCTGATCAGCATGAAAAAGATTTAAGCGAGGGAGGGCTCTCCTGTCTTTTGTTTGATGGAAGAATAGATGACACAAAAGTTTTGCTAGAAGTAGAGGGAGTGAACAGAAAGTTTCCAGGTCTCATCAAAGAAGAACACTACTCTGTCTGTTCTGAGCCTGGTGGTCGGTTTTTGTTTCACTTTGCTCCCGAAACTGAAGTAGAAGGGAAGAAACATGCAGACTGCAGAGGTCATTGCTGATCATATTTTATGTTGGGTTCAGGAGAGAGGACTTGGCAGTTCACTGCAGGCTGTTGGTGGAGATTCAACTGCAGTGAACACCGGATGGCAGGGGGGTGTAATGACGCATTTAGAGAAAAAACTAGGAAGAAGACTTGTTTGGATTGTATGTGATTTACATGCAGGCGAGCTACCTCTTCGTCATCTCATCCAGGAACTTGATGGTCCTACAAAGAGCAACAACAAGTGGTCAGGTCCCCTTGGCATCATGCTGGATGAAGCAACACAACTAGAAATAAATACAACCTTTCCAAAGGTCGAAGTTGGCCCTCCCCTTCCGGCATTGTCTGAAGGAGTCATCAAAGATCTCAGCACAGATCAATCCTATGCTTATCGTATTGCCCAAGCAATAAGATCAGGAGAAGTGCCTCAGTCATTGGCTCTCTCTCTTGGAGATTGGACCTGTCAGTCACAGCCGTTGGTTAACTACAGCTCTTCGTTTCTGCAGGATTTGGATTTCCAAACACGAATTGAAGGGCAAAGTGCTGAAGAATTTGAGGTTAATTGCTGAATTTATTATTGGAGTTTATCTTCCCCAGTGGTTTAGTGTGAAACTTAATCCTATGTGGGTGGATGGGCCCAATCACCTTTTGTTTCAATTGCAGCTAGTAAGAACACAGAGGAAGGTAGTGAGGGACATCGTGTTACCTGTGGCAAGAAGGTCCGCTTGGTATGCTCGATCAGAAGCAGTTTTGCATGCAATGCTTTGCAGTCAATGTACCAATCTCCGAACCGAGGCTGTAGAAGTCATTCTAAAGATTAGAGGAACGCTAATAGATGACGACCAGTTGGGAGACTGTTCGTTTCATTCAAGAAGAGTTCCCCCAATAAACGTTGTCACGAACCCCTCCACCCAGCACTACGAACCACGCCATCTATTGTCTTGATCTACCTACCCACAACCACGAGCAACGCCATCTAGGGACGAGACACGAGTATGACTCGTCTCAGTTTACACTCCGGGGTTTCCCTTCTCCATATCCTGGTTGTTGCGTCACTTCCTCAAAGTCTTCTTTGTCAGCTCCAATTCGAGGAGAGGACACTTGGCTCTGGGAAGTGACCACAGGATCACCTATCCTGGAAACCTACGGCACAGTGACTACCTATCGTCTTCTACAATACTCAGCCTTACTCGTCAGCCAGCTCAGCTCCTCACTTAAGTATTTGTAATCTTGTATTGCCTCTCCCACCTCCACCCTGCTTCACTATTGTTTTATGTTTTATTAATATGTATATACTGTTTAGGTTAAGTTTGGTTAAGGGTAGTTTATAAGCTGAATATTTTGTTAAGGTATTTATGGTACTTTATTATATACAATGAAAACTCGCATCCTTTGTCTACCCTTTTATAGTCCGATTGTCTTTTTTTTTTTTTGTTGTTACCTGTTGGGATCTGGGTAGACGTATAACAATATTCTAAATCCCCAACTCGTAACAAATGGCGACCGTGACAGGACACGACCTTAAGTACCATATTCCTTCCTCCCTTGTTACTCAGTGTTAATTATTCCTCCCAGTCACTTCTGTTTACAATTGCTTTACGGTGGTTTAAAGTTCCTTCATGTGTGTGTGCATATATTGGTATTATCGTACAGTAAGAGTGACAGACGTAGGATAATAGGTTCCAAGTGTCATAAGGCTTACCTGTTATTACACGTGGCAGTCGTGTAGTAAGTCTTATCGAGTGTAGGGAAGAATCCGGATCTGTTTAATGTCGTACCCTCACTCCAGAGTAGGCTGTTCCATAGTCACTAGTTTAGGGTGAAGTGATATCTTGGGACGCCCCGCTCTACCAGGACCCCATAATTATAAAGCCTCAATTATTGTTCTTCTCGTTATTTCATTCAGGGTCAATCATACCAAACTCCAGGGCTGTTAACCCGGATCTTTATATAAATGCCGTAATACGCCCTACCTCTTTCAAGTATATCAGGGTTGTTAATCCGGATCTTTATATTAATGCCGTAATACGCCCTACCTCTTTCAAGTATATCAGGGTTGTTAATCCGGATCTTTATATTAATGCCGTAATACGCCCTTCCTCTTTCAAGTCTCTTGTCCTTATCTAAGGATCTTCTCAGAAGAACAATAATCATAAGTGTAATTTCCCTAGGTATAACTTGGTTAGTTTCCGGGACTTTCTGGTTATCCACTGCCGTGATATTTTCTAGGGTTATCCACTTATCTTATCTTTTGACCATTAGTTAATTTATCCTATATTTCTTAACAATGGCCACCTCAGGTTTTGATCTCCAGGATTTTATTGAAAATCCTTCCGTAGCTAAATTACGTGTTAATATCCTGAAGAAAGAATGGAAAGAAATAGCCAACAATTATAAAATCCCATTTTCACAGCAACTGACTAAGGAAATGATAAAAAATCATGTGATTGAAGTGTTGGTTCAACAAGAAGTTTTAAAAGAATCCGCTGTTGACAGATTAACGCCCATGTCCAAGAAACTTCAACCACTATCCACCACCCCTCCTCACTCAGAAGTTGCCTCAGGTCTGGCTAGCCCTCAAGAAGAAACACAACGAATAGGCGCCTTAGAACTAGAACGAGCTAGGTTCGAGTTCCAAATCAAAATGAAAGAACTCGAGTTGGAACAGGACAAGTTGGAGCATTAGGTTAGACTGAAAGAACTACAGGTGAGAGAGGCAGAAGTCACCTTAACATCGGAGTTTAAATCAAAGGAAGTGGCATTAAAAGAGAAACTAGCTGCTTTTAACCCTGCTACTGCTTCTTCCTTTGTTCCCGGGTTTGATGAATCCGATATGGACGGGTCATTTAGGACTTTTGAGAAAATAGCCGCGAAGAATGAGTGGCCCAAGGATCAGTGGGTGTCGGTATTAGTTCCTAAATTATATGGTAAGGCTCGTAGAGTTTATAACTGTTTAAACCAGACTGATGACTATGATAACGTAAAAAAGAATATCCTCACCTCTTATGCTATCAAGCCAGATGGATACCGGCAGAAGTTTCGTAAACTAACCAAACCATTTTCACACACCTTTGTTGAGTTTGCTCAAGAAAAGCTTAGGTTTTTTAAGAAGTGGTTAGAGGCTACAGAGACCTCCACATTTCAGGATTTGTTAAATTTGGTAGTCCTGGAGGAGTGGAAAAGCAAGATACCATTTCACATCTTGAAGCATGTGGAGGAGCGTGGAGAGGTTAATTTAGGGCGTGCGGCTGAGCTGGCTGATGCGTACGCCTTGCTGGTGGAGTCACTGGGCAGTAGAGAACGTGGTACTTCCCGACATGTTAGGTCCTCCTCTGATGATAACCTTGGGGACGTGAGTGGTAGGTCGAAAGATCCCACACCTACCCCCCCCCCTGATGCAACCAAATTTTATTATTCTTACTGTAAAAACCCAGGCCATACGATCCAGTCTTGTAAACACCCAAAGTGTCGAATTGCTAAAAGTAGTTCCCTGGATCCCAAATCCAAACCAATAGCAAACACCAATGTGGAAAGGCCCCATCAGGATCTCTTCTCTTCATTTACCTATGAGGGAAAAATTTCAATCATAGAGGGGTCTCGTTGTTTCCCTATTCGTATACTACGTGATACGGGCGCAGCACAATCTATCCTCCTGTTTAACGTCATTCCTGATATATCTACCGCATTTACTAATGAGTGTTCTAATTTCAGATCTCTCATCCCATTCTTCCTATCCTTTAGCTAAAGTGCACCTCCAATGTCCCTTGATTACTGGGGAAGTGCAAATAGCCATAAGGAAAGACCCAATGCCTGTGTGCGGCATTCATTTATTATTGGGTAATGACTTGGTAGGAGATCTAGTGGTTCCTAACATAAAGACAGTCGACTTTCCCTTACCTGTCAACTCCACCACTGACCTTAAAGAAACTATTCCTCATCTTTTCCCATCTTGTGCTGTCACCAGGTCACAGAGTGTGCGAAATGGGCCCTCTTTATCTGAAACCACCTCCAATATCTTCCTACCCACAGAAGATCTGTACAATAAGAACATTAGTAAGGATGAGCTCATTAAAGCCCAACAATCTGATCCATCTTTGTTCAAACAGGTGATGAAAGACCTCAGTGTGGACCATTGTACATCTTCGGCTTACCACCCACCGTCCCAGGGTTGCTTGGAACGGTTCCATGAAAACTTTCAAATCCATGCTAATAAACTATCTCCTCTCAACTATATAGTCCATACTCCTGATCACAGAAAAGATTCACAACTTGTTCACATTAATCTCATGAAACTTTACCATTCCAGGCAGTCAGAGGAAGACATCCCAGAGGCTGTAAGCCTACCTGTATTACATACGGTTTTGTCAGGGCCGGAGACAGATGACATGGACCTATTGGAGAATTTAGACTTCCCTCTACCGAAAGAAAACCCTGCTAACAGTCACATACTCAACAACTTGGATGAGTATTTTTCTGTTCTGAATCCATCTCAAGCAAAAGATCTCACTCGGTTATTATCAACATTTCCTAAAGTCACATCAGACCTCCCAGGGTTTTGCACTATACTTAAACATGATATTAAGCTAATCTCAGATGATGTACAACCCATTAGGCAATCAGCATATCGACTAAATCCACAAAAAAAAGATTATGAAAAAGGAGGTAGATTTTTTGTTAAAACATAACTTAGCTGAGCCTAGTACCTCCCCCTGGGCTTCACCTTGCCTTCTCATTCCAAAACCCGATGGCACCTTTCGTATCTGTACAGATTATCGTAAAGTGAACCAGGTCACTGTCTCTGACTCCTACCCTTTACCTTTGATTGAAGATATAATAGACAGCATAGGCTGTACCAAATTTATCAGTACCGTGGACCTATTGAAAGGATATTATCAAGTGGGACTCACGGATAGGGCAAAAATAATCTCGGCATTTATAACTCCATTTGGTCTTTTTCAATATTTGGTTATGGCGTTTGGCTTTTCTAATGCTCCGGCCACATTCCAGCGGGCCATCAACTTCCTAATTCAAGACCTAGGTGGGTCGTTCGCCTACCTGGATGACCTGGTGGTGGTGTCGGACAGCTTGGACAAAAATCTGGTGCGTTTGGAGATACTGTTTGCACGACTGCAAGAGACTGGATTCACCTTAAACCTCGCTAAATCTGCTTTTGGCCGGGCCTCAGTGACTTACCTGGGACATATCGTTGGGCATGGTATGGTGAGACCCAAGGACGCAAACGTTAAAGCCATCTTGTCCTTCACCACTCCAAGGACGAGGAAGGAACTCGTGCGCTTCCTGGGGATGTGCGGCTACTACCGTCGGTTCTGCAGTAACTTCTCCAGCGTAGCCGGACCCCTCACAGACCTTACCAGTTCTGCGGTCCCTTACATCTGGAACCAGAGGTGCGACCAGTCTTTCCACCGCCTCAAAGCCTTCCTTGCCTCCAAGCCTGTAATCCACCCCCCTGACTACACCTCGCCCTTCCATCTGCAAATCGACGCTAGTGGTGTCGGAGTGGGGGCTGTGCTCCTACAACCCGACCCAACCACTGATGTCCTTCACCCTGTGGCATATTACTCCGCCAAGTTAAAAAAACATCAGACCAACTACTCGACCATAGAGAAGGAGGCCCTGGCTCTGGTGTTGGCAATAAAGAAGTTTGAATGTTACCTCCAGTCTTGCCCACAAACAACCCTAGTCTTCACCGACCATAACCCACTCACGTTCATCCAAACCAACAAGACCTCCAACCAGCGAATCCTCCGCTGGGCTCTCCTCACCAAGCCCTATAATCTACAAGTCCGGCACATAAACGGGGTGGACAACCTGATTGCAGACTCCTTATCCCGAGCTCCAGTGGAAATGCAGCAGCTACTCTCCAGACGCACCAGGTGATCACCTCCTTCGCGCCGCGCTACGGAGGTCTTTGGAGGGGGGATGTGTTACGAACCCCTCCACCCAGCACTACGAACCATGCCATCTATTGTCTTGATCTACCTACCCACAACCACGAGCAACGCCATCTAGGGACGAGACACGAGTATGACTCGTCTTAGTTTACACTCCGGGGTTTCCCTTCTCCATATCCTGGTTGTTGCGTCACTTCCTCAAAGTCTTCTTTGTCAGCTCCAATTCGAAGAGAGGACACTTGGCTCTGGGAGGTGACCACAGGATCACCTATCCTGGAAACCTACGGCACAGTGACTACCTATCGTCTTCTACAATACTCAGCCTTACTCATCAGCCAGCTCAGCTCCTCACTTAAGTATTTGTAATCTTGTATTGCCTCTCCCACCTCCACCTTGCTTCACTATTGTTTTATGTTTTATTAATATGTATATACTGTTAATGTTTAGGTTAAGCTTGGTTAAGGGTAGTTTATAAGCTGAATATTTTGTTAAGGAATTTATGGTACTTTATTATATACAATGAAAACTCGCATCCTTTGTCTACCCTTTTATAGTCCGATTGTCTTTGTTTTTTTTTTGTTGTTACCTGTTGGGATCTGGGTAGACGTATAACTATATTCTAAATCCCCAACTCGTAACAACGTCAATGCCACCAAATTGTCAGAATTGGTTAACTTGAGTTTGGAAGTCTTAGAGCCACCATTGACAACAAGTCTAACTAGCCAAGAATTGAGAAACCTTAAAGAGACTCCAATGCAGGTGCCGAAGTGGCCTTCCCATATTCAAAGTGTGGAGAGATGTGTGAAAATGGTCACAGAAGCAGCGGGCCGTGTTTACAGCCACGAGAGGCGAGAAGGTTACATCAAAGCACAAATAGCAAGCAGACTACTAATGACAAGAAACCAAAGCAAAGAGAGTATGAAGGCATTGGTTACTTTCAAATAGACTACGGATAATAAAATATAATAATTTGGAACTTGAAACAGTAACATGTGTGCAAACGCTGGTTATGTTATAAATTCACAAATATGTACATTTAAAAATCCATTTGATGTAGGTAGGACTTATTATAAAAAAAAATTTATGCCAGAATATTGTTTTGCATGCTTAAAGACTACAATAAATTGCTACCAAATTACTCGATTTTCAATTTAGCCAGTTCACCCCCTAAATTGACACACCCTACTACTGACCCCTGGGGAACCCCACTGGTTATACAGCCCCACTCGGATTTAACTAAATCTATGCTGACCCTCTGTGTTCTATGGGTGAGCCATGATTTTATCTAATTTAAAATTTCCCCCTCGATACCATGAGCCTTAGCTTTTCTGAGAAGCCTCTGATGTAGTATTCTGTCAAATGCTTTACTAAAGTCTAAATAAATAACGTCGTAATTTTCGTCATTATCTACTACCTCGAAGACTTTCCTAAAACCGTCAACAGATTTGTTAGACAAGATTTTCCCTTTGTAAACCCATGTTGAGAGTCACAGATTAATTTGCTTTTCTCTAAATGCGATCGGATGCTATCTGCTATAATTGATTCAAGAAATTTCCCCACTACTAACGTCAAACTCATCGGCCGGTAATTTGACACTGATGCTCTGTCTCCCATTTTGAATATGGGTACTACATTTGCCTGTTTCCACAAGTCGGGCACGACTCCCATGTCTAATGATTTTGTAAATAAATACACTAGGGGTCCGCTAATTTGTTCCTACACTCTTTCAAGACTCGAGGGAAAATTTCGTCCTGCCTTGGGGATTTTCTCTTCTTTAGTTTATTTATCCTCTTAAGAACATCCTCTTTTCTGATAGTGATATTCCTTAATTTCTCTTATACCTTTCCCCTAAATATCAGTTCCACCTCTACAATTGCCTCTCTAATTTCTTCTGTGAAAAATGATAAAAAGTAGCTGATCAATGCTTTGCTTATATCGTCACTGCCATTTATCACTTCCCCCCCCCCCCCCCTCCTGACTTTAAAGGCCCAACTTTGTCCTTGACCTTTGTTCTATATACCTGGAAAAATCCCTTGGTATTCGCCTTGGATTCTCTTGCTATTCTGATTTCATAGTCTCTCTTTGCTTTACATTTTTCTTAACATTCCTAGATAGTTCATTATACCTATTTCTGAGCTGCTCCCCCCCCTCCCTTTAATTTCTTATAAATTCCTTTCTCCATTCCTATATCATGTTTAAGTTTTCTGGTCATCCACCTTGGCTCATTCTTATTTGACCTAATTTTTCTGTATGGTATATTTTGTTCTTGCACTTTATGTAGTATACTAGTGAATATATTATAGTCATGATCAATTGTTGTGTCATCTATGACCTCACCCCTTCCTACTGGGGACTGACGTGACTGTTCCCAGGTGACCTCACCTAGGTACCTTCTTAACCCCTGATAATCCGCCAACCGAAAGTTTGAGACTGACCATATTGTCATTGTTTTTCGTTTTCCAATTTAGGGTGAACCTGATTTCTCTGTGATCATTGTTACCTAGTTCTTCCCCTACTGTGATATCTCTGATAATATGTTCTTTATTTGTTAATACTAGGTCTAATATAATGTCACCTCTAGTGGGTTCTGTAATTAGTTGTTTAAAAAAATTGGCCTGTTCTGCGTCTAGGAAATCTTCAGATTCATAGTTACCTACAATGTTGTCTCGGTCAATATTTCTGAAGTTGAAATCCCCCATAATGCACAGGTTGTTATATTTTGCTGCCCTACTCATTTCCTGCCATATGGGCTGAGCTGCTTCTTTCCCAAGACTTGGGGGCCTGTAAATCACTCCCATAATTAGTTTTTCTCTTCCTTTCGTGATTTCTACCCATACGGACTCGGTTCCTATTTCTCCCTTCATTGAATTATTAATACAACATTTTAATGTAGAAAATTAGTCGATCATGACAGGACTCGAACCTGAAATCTTCGGATCCGAAGTCCGACGCCTTAAGCATTAGGCCACACGTTCATATACTAGTATACTAGTAGTAACAATACAATGGTCTGCCACCTGGGAGCATAACCAGTAATTTCATATATAATTTTTATTCGCAATCTTGTACATTAATTTGTTTTAAGACTGAAAGCATTTCTCAATGTAAAGTTACTGTTACAGATAATAAATATAATTCGCCCACATTTTCGTACCGTTTTCTGCTTTTTTTATAAATATCGACAAAAATAATACTCAAATCACATCATGATTAATAAATTATTTTAGAGTATCTTCTTTGGAGTCTATTTATAAAAAGAGTGATCAGATATTCAGTAGAAACTGAGATATGGCGTTACCAGTCAGAGTGCTTCCACTCGGTAAAATACTTGTATTGTCAATCATGTACAGTATGTGTGTGCCAAATATGATACTTGTCAAGAAAAGTGCACAAACATCCCTCTCTGGAGCATTAAGCGATTAGACTATATATGTTGATAATGCGCCAGCTCCACATTCGCTTGTCCAGGTAAATATTAAAAGTTGGGCGCCAATTATTGAATGGTCAAATACCAGCGGGCAGCTGAGTAGTGAGTTTCTACGATATTGAATTTACGAATTGCGTAAGCAATGACTTTATTTTCCCCTCTAGTGTCTAGCTGCACGTGAACAGCACTGAGCCTTTGTCCTGAAGCGTCAATACATGGTATAAAGTTCATTGTAGCCAGGAAAGGCTAACACTGGTGCTTTGATGCGTAACTTGGTTTGCAGCGAAGCTAAATTAGCATATAGTTTAATTAATTATCAGTAATATCCAGAAAGACTGGGAAAACTACGCACGTTAATGTGAATATGTAGGGCGGGAAAATTGAATAACTACCTCACCCTGCAGTCTACAGTATGGATGCCGTCTCCGTCGAATACATGTCCAAGAAATTTAATCTTAGATTTTAAAAACTCACATTTAGAGAGGTTAACTGTCAACCCCGCTGTATAAAGTTTCCGAAAAACTGTCCACAGTTTAACCAGATAACCATTAACGTCCTTGGTTACAATAATAATGTCATCTAGATAAGCATACATTGTGTTGCCTTTCAACTCACCGAACAGAGTGTTGATTATTCGTTGAAATGATAATGGCGCATTTCGAAGCCTGAAAGACATTCGCAGAAACTCAAAATAAACCAGTGGAATGCTGAACACAGTCACCTCACAGGATTTCTTGTTTAAAGAAATTTGCCAATACCAGCTAAGATTACTAAAAACGCGTAATCTTTTCTCAAAGATTACAATAAATCGTTTAAAACAGGCATTGGGTACTTATCCGAGACAGTTATTTCACTAACTTGTTGGAAGTCTAAAACAGAACGCCATCCTCCATATTTCTTGGGGACAACGAAAGAGTAGAATTATAGGGCGACAGTGACTATGATTTTCTTTTGCTCCAACATATTTTTAACCTTATCTTCAGCTACTGCTCGTTGGCTGTGAGACAGTCTGTAAGCTGGTATGTAATTCGGGTTTGTGTCCGGTTTCAAAGATATGTGGTGTGAGGTCAGATTTGATTACCTAGCGGCTCCCCAGGTAGAACTGCTATGTCCCTGTAATCTATAAGTAATTCTAAGAATTTAATCTTGCCTTGTTGATGATCAATTATTTTACCCTGTGGAGTTATTTGATGCATATTCTCCTGCCTGGTGAGTGCAGTTGTTTGCATAACACTACCAGATTGTAAAACCAGATTGCAAAACAACATTAGTTTGGTGTACCAGGAAGTCACAGAGACAACATCCCTGCTTTAATCTTTGAATTTTCGCTGAGACAGACTACGTCAGTCCCAGTGAAAACATCTGGTAATCATGCAGTGGTTCTAGTTATCTCCTTATTCTGAAAGTATTGAGTATCTTTTAAAATTGCTAATACGATCATCCAATTGTTACTACTAAAATCTCCCAGAGTAACAGAGACGTTTATTGACTTTGCAGTATCGTGATGCATTTTCTCGATAGGTTTTCTAGGCGATCACGGAGCCAGTCTTTTCTTGCCGATTGTGGCTCCACAGGAGAATCAGTCTTAGGTGGACAGTTGGATATACATGTAATTACTTTCTCCCTGAAGTAAAGCATTGAAAGCGAATTTTTCATCGCTCTGTGTGTAATGCCACGACTTGGTTACACATCGATTTTATTTTGTTTAAGCGTTTGTAGACCTAATAAGCCATCAGCAGTCAGATAAAAATCTTTGACTATATAAAACTCTACTGAAAAGTTTATGTTTAACTGTTGACCGTAAACGCTGGTAAGACAGATATCAGTAGGTCTAACTTACCATTGTGGTGAGAGGAACGCACCTGCTATTCTTTATAAGACGTTAAAGAGATAACAGTAGCACACGCCTCCGTATCTATGTTTAAGAACAGGGTGGTGTTATCTATACTCACCAGTACTGTCAAAACTTCCACCTTATTTGACGCAGCGATCAACGATGCTGTCATGGAAGCGTTGTTTGTTGTGTTTACATGTGAACTTACCCTTTGTCTTGCTCGATAGGGCGCTGCTCTTCCCCGGCAGGTTTGGTGAACTTGCCAGATGGGCGACAGTATTCCTTTCTATTGCTTTCTATAGCCTGCCTGTACTGATGGAGATTGTGACACTCCTCTGTATCATGCCAGGCCGACTGATGTAACACACACACACACACCACTTGTCACCTGTGGGTTCAGCAGTTTAATTTGTCAGGTCAACTGCTAAATATGACTTGGAAATATCTTTCTGATTCTACGGTTGATTTTTGACCTTTAGTATCTAGGTTTTATATGGAGTTGTTTTTTCTTATGCTTCTTTGGTAACAACTGACAGCAATTATCTAATTTATGTCCTCTTTTATGACATTATTTGTTTATGTTTCATGCCTGTATCTTTCTGAAGCTTATTGGGTGCAGGTGCGACCCGCTCAATAGTTTTGGCTACAGGCGTAATTAATCATTAATTCACAAGCTTACGTCCATAAGCTGTGAGCAAATCTGACCCTTTGTAGTCTGCGTGTTGTGCTTGATATTATTCTTCGTCTTTCAAAAGAAATACGAGTTACATATACTCGACGAGACGAAATACATCATCCTTACTAATTTTATTTTCAGTGTCAAGTGTTCCTCCCGATAGAGCTTGTGCCATATAGACATCTTGTGTTTGGGCCAACGAGATGATTCTATATACCATTTCGAAATAACGCGAAAAAGGTTAAAAGGAATTCTCTCTGTTCCCTTACCAAAGAAGCCTGTCAAATTATTTTTAAAGATCATATAATTTGTTCGAGTAAAACCCATAGCACTCATAAGTCGACTATCGCGACACCCTGGTTTAGTATGGCAATGGACAAATGGTTTTCGATCTTTGTCGTCCATGACATTATTATGTCTCATAAAATCCTCACATCTACGGATGAAATTTAATATATTATAGTTGACATCATCCCCTGTGAAATTGCAAATATGTAATCATGCTGAGGCAAAATCTTCACTACATTGGTATTGCTAGCCATGGATAGTGGTTTGTTAGATGACTTAAACATTACTGGAAGATTAGTAAGTGAAGTTGAGTGTACTAACACACTGGGTGGGGATATAGGACCAGAATGACTTGCACCGTAGTGAGGTTTAGTGTCATAAGAGCGGCCCTGCCTAAAGGCGCCGGCCATACATGAGCCACATTGAGCAAGTATTGAATTGAATTGTATTGAATTGAATTGTAACAGTTTATTTAGCCAGAAAAATACAGATACAAAGTGGATAATAATAACAATATTAACATGGCTGAGCCAGTTGAGAACCTGAGCTCTCTTTGAGGCACCTGATATATACTATACGTCAATATTCTCAGCCATATGTCAGAATGAAAACGCGTGTTGGCGTGTATTGACATGTGGTCCCGAGAGAATGGAAATTGCAATATTGCCGGATTAGGAGCTGTTGTGGGCGTCAGTACAAGTCTGCGCTAGAAATAATGTATGTGTGTGTGTGTGTGTGTGTGTGTGTGTGCTGAGTTTTGTGTTCTCACATTATAACTAGTTACAGTTACTCTATGCCGTGGAATAATGAAAAAACTACAGACTTTAATAACAGTATTCAGTGCCATCCTGAAATAAGGGATTTTGGTCATCCCAAGTATAGTGACCGTAATATAAAGAGAGACATCTGGAATAAAATTGCACGCGAATATGGCATCACTTTGGAGAGAGAGAGCACAAAGCAAGTTTAATAGTCTGAGAACATATGCAACACTAGCTTTTGATACTCGAAACAGGTACATCAAGCTTTTATACGAATCTCCAACGACAAGAAACCTTAATGTGATGGCTAGTATAGTTTTCACAGGAATTACTGCTCCAATATTTGGAGCCATTTTCTGTAGTTTTGGACCAATTTTTACTCAGCACCTCAAAGTCACTCTGAGACATTCTTATAATATTTTGAAATGAATACTTGTCTAATTGTATTTCTCCACATGGAGCTGCATTTGAAGATCGCTTTTCCAGATATGGTCTAGCCCACATTCATCTCTTCTTCCTGTGTTATTTATGAATTATAAGCGGCAGCTGCAATTCCAAGATCCATTTTCGAGACCAGAGCCTTCACAGGTTCTCCTGGAGACAGTTGCTTACTCACTGGCTCGTGTAAACGGAGTGGCCTTGTTGCTTCAAATTGCTCAACATTGACGACAACATTGCAACAATCATGGTCTTGGCAATATCTTCTTTGTCACTATTTCCAACGGCGATGTTGCCCAATGTTGTAAATCGTCTTTCACTATCTTCAAGTGAAGTGTCTATTTGGAAATTAGTTTGTGATTCACGCACCTCCTCGGATTCACCAAATATCAAGCACTGTCGTAGACCACTGTGTCAAGTGTCTCACTATCAAAGTCATACACTAACTGTTCAACTCGTTGTTCACTTTAATTGAATAAATCCATGTCTTGAAGTAAATTAAAATATTAATTACAAATTTTTCAACCCATGTAGTACTTTAATTGAATATTACTCAAACCGCATCTCATGGGACATGCGATGTAGTAGAGAGCGAGAGAGGGAGAGAAAAAGAGAGAGAGGAGTGTTGTTTGAAGTGAGTGACTTGTCAGCACCGTGTCCATTAGCGCTCAGATAAGGGTCTGGCGTCCAGGTGTGTATTGAACATTCGAGGGTCAGTGTGTGTGGTACAGTGAGCAGACTAGGTTGCCTATTACTCTACCCGGAGATGACTTCTAACTATTATCAGGCAACTGTGCATCAGCGACCTAACTCAAACAGTCGGTGATAGCGGAAACCACAGAATTCAGTGTACTCACACATGTTATACCAACAGGCCCGTCACAGTGAGTGTTGTACAATTGTATTATTGTATTCAGAATTAAGCCAACTTGGGAAGTTAATCACTTGATTGTTATTGTCACTGGATGTTAGTTAAATATAATGGATACTGTTTGTGTGTTTGGTACATGTAACTGATAGTGGGACATGTATTTCCAGGTATGGCCGAATAAACATTGTCGTGTACTACTGGACGGATCTCATTACCCCCCACTCTCACCCCAGTCTGGCCGTGAGCGGCTTTAGTTACTATATGTTAAATAACCCTTAACTGTTTCCCTAGGTATTACTTAGGTATTACTCAATGCAAGGCACTATTGACTATTCTATAACTTATCAAGACGTCGTATGTTGTAGTATATTACATAACGTCTATTTAAAAACTAATGATTGTTTGAGAAATAACTAAGTTGCTATAGGCATGATAGAAGTTTTGTTTATGTTTATGTTTCTGTAAAGGCTGTTGATAGATGACGTAATTGAAAATGGCAGCTGATTGTAACGTATGAAGATGGAGTCGATGATGGCGTAATTCGATGACGTCACTGCTACAGTATTGTTCCTCTTGTCGCTGAAATGTGTGGTTGTTTCAGGATCACACAGACACACACACACACACATGTACACTTATTTGTAAATGCAGTCACCTCAGTTAAGCTGAAGTCATATGAGCTGATAAGTTTCTTAAAGATCTACTGTCTGGGTCCTGCTGGGTCACACACTGGGTCTGCTTGGTCACAACAGTAGGAGACCCGGCTATAAATGATGCCTGTTGATGCTGACGTGTTTGTCAACACTTGTCTGATGATGATCGTGATTTGCACCTGGGAGTCTATGGCTCGCTGGGGCTCATTTGCTGGGGTTCACTCTCTCACTCGTCGGAAGATTACCTGTTGATGCAAGGTATCAAAACATCTACCTGCAAGGAAGATGGATGCTGCTACAGCGTTTTGGCGATTTTTCACTTAAAAAGCCAAAGATTTTACTCGTACTTTTGTATTACAAGCTTTTGCATATCTTTCTCTCGTAATGTAACCTTAATATATTTTTTTTTCACTTTTTGTTGTGTTTAGAGTTTTAAACATTCACTCGTAGGCATATTAGTTTTGAGTTTATATGTTCGTATCTTTACCGCTGTCATTTTAACGAATCAGGCGGTTATCACCTGGTAGCATCTGTAACCCCTGTAGTAACTTCGTAATTGTTTAAAAGTACTTAATGTTCACACAAAAACTATTTGGCTTTTTCTATTTATTCACTAAAATATATCAAATACGAGTCAACCGACAGATATTAACCGTGCTTTTACGAAAGAATATAGGAGGTAATTTACAGAGCTCCCGTTAACACGCCTGTTGCGTGCGAGATACAGGGTTTAAGTCCACTGCGGGTTGGGCACTTGATGAGGACCAGTGCAAATCAGATGTGTGTGGAGGACATGGAAATGTCATCCAACACATGAGAAGGTTTGCTTAGTTGCCATTTATCTAGGTAATTCGGGTAGTGTTATTGACACAATACTACTGTATATGTGAATTGCCCGTATTTATATAATTACTGTACTATTGTCAATATGTTGACAGAGGCTATTACAAAGGCAATAAATAAAGAAATTGACTGATGAGATGAATCGTGTGGAGAGATGTAACAACGTATTTATATATTTATGTAAATTTCTCCGAGCTAAGAATATATGCTGGGTAATAGGGTGTGTCAATTTAGGGGGTGAACTGGCTAAATTGAAAATCGAGTAATTTGGTAGCAATTTATTGTAGTCTTTAAGCATGCAAAACAATATTCTGGCATAATTTTTTTTTTATAATAAGTCCTACCTACATCAAATGGATTTTTAAATGTACATATTTGTGAATTTATAACATAACCAGCGTTTGCACACATGCTACTGTTTCAAGTTTCAAATTATTATATTTTATTATCCGTAGTCTATTTGAAAGTAACCAATGCCTTCATACTCTCTTTGCTTTGGTTTCTTGTCATCAGTAGTCTGCTTGCTATTTGTGCTTTGATGTAACCTTCTCGCCTCTCGTGGCTGTAAACATGGCCCGCTGCTTCTGTGACCATTTTCACACATCTCTCCACACTTTGAGTGTGGGAAGGCCACTTCGGCACCTGCATTGGAGTCTCTTTAAGGTTTCTCAATTCTTGGCTAGTTAGACTTGTCGTCAATGGTGGCTCTAAGACTTCCAAACTCAAGTAAACCAATTCTGACAATTTGGTGGCATTGACGTTTATTGGGGGAACTTTTCTTGAATGAAACGAACAGTTTCCCAACTGGTCGTCATCTATTAGCGTTCCTCTAATCTTTAGAATGACTTCTACAGCCTCGGTTCGGAGATTGGTACATTGACTGTAAAGCATTGCTTGCAAAACTGCTTCTGATCGAGCATACCAAGCGGACCTTCTTGACACAGGTAACACGATGTCCCTCACTACCTTCCTCTGTGTTCTTACTAGCTGCAATTGAAACAAAAGGTGATTGGGCCCATCCACCCACATAGGATTAAGTTTCACACTAAACCACTGGGGAAGATAAACTCCAATAATAAATTCAACAATTAACCTCAAATTCTTCAGCACTTTGCCCTTCAATTCGTGTTTGGAAATCCAAATCCTGCAGAAACGAAGAGCTGTAGTTAACCAACGGCTGTGACTGACAGGTCCAATCTCCAAGAGAGAGAGCCAATGACTGAGGCACTTCTCCTGATCTTATTGCTTGGGCAATACGATAAGCATAGGATTGATCTGTGCTGAGATCTTTGATGACTCCTTCAGACAATGCCGGAAGGGGAGGGCCAACTTCGACCTTTGGAAAGGTTGTATTTATTTCTAGTTGTGTTGCTTCATCCAGCATGATGCCAAGGGGACCTGACCACTTGTTGCTCTTTGTAGGACCATCAAGTTCCTGGATGAGATGACGAAGAGGTAGCTCGCCTGTATGTAAATCACATACAATCCAAACAAGTCTTCTTCCTAGTTTTTTCTCTAAATGCGTCATTACACCCCCCTGCCATCCGGTGTTCACTGCAGTTGAATCTCCACCAACAGCCTGCAGTGAACTGCCAAGTCCTCTCTCCTGAACCCAACATAAAATATGATCAGCAATGACCTCTGCAGTCTGCATGTTTCTTCCCTTCTACTTCAGTTTCGGGAGCAAAGTGAAACAAAAACCGACCACCAGGCTCAGAACAGACAGAGTAGTGTTCTTCTTTGATGAGACCTGGAAACTTTCTGTTCACTCCCTCTACTTCTAGCAAAACTTTTGTGTCATCTATTCTTCCATCAAACAAAAGACAGGAGAGCCCTCCCTCGCTTAAATCTTTTTCATGCTGATCAGATATTTCCTTCATTATTTTTTCTTGTGCTCTTCTAATTTTATTATGATCTATCACCAAAGATACATCCTCTCGGCTGATGAGGCCTGCATCTATCCAAGCGGCAGTTGCAATTTCTGCAGCCTCACGAAGTCCAGCATGGTGGCGAATACTAGCTAAAGCAATGTTTGAAATATTTCTTGTGTTGTATTTCATTTTCTTTGGTAAAGGTTCAGATGGCTCTTTGGAACTATCATCTGATGTTGCTTCCTGTTCATCAGAAGAACTATCAAAGAAGTGATAAACATCTTGACACAGCTCTTCCTCTCTTTGGATGGCTTCTTCACTCTTCATTTTCTTCTTTTGTTCCCTCTCTCAGATTTGTTCTCTCTTCTTGGCATTAGCAATCTGCTTCTTTGTTTCTGAATAATCTATTGAACCCATTTGCATACTTCCTTGGCCTTCTGCCTTTGTCCTCTGTGCCTTTATAAATTCAAGCTCTAAAACAGGGATCTTCTTTTCACGAGGACAACCACAATCAATGTGGGAATTATTTTCTCTCTTACCTGAGTGAGAACAGTTGGATTCAGAACATAATTGTATGGAGCACTTGCAGGTCAAAATGTCAAACAGAGTTTCAAGTGTGTGCAGAAATTCATTTTTCCTGGCCAAGTTTCCTTTACCAAGTGATGTTTCAACTGCTTTGTGCCATAATTTCGTTAGTTTTAGCTCAATAGTTCGACACTGATTAATCACAGGTGGTTTGAATAGTGCATTAGCTTTTGTCCATTGATGCAGAAGAGGGACTATCATGTCATTTATGAGTTCTTTATCTGCATAGTTCCTTCTGTCCTTTGCATTTTTTCTTGAACGAGTAACCCTAATCTTAGCATGTCTCTCACTGTTGGAAGTTCTGATACAGGAAGCTCCTTCCCTTTACCAACTAGCAGGCTCAAGTGGGTTGACAACTGACTTCTTGTCTTCAATTTTGACATCTTCACACTATCTGACAAATAGAAAAATATTTCAATGTTTCATAATTCAATTGTTGTTTCAAAAAATATCAATTTGTTTATCAAAAATGCTGTAACAGAAATAACATAATAATTTCTTAGAACATAATGTTTTATACAATGATATAAGTAACTGCGACAATCAATATGCCCTACTTACAATAATTAAAATGTAGAATTCGTCTGGTAGAGTAGGTGCAAGTGCAATGAGAGCAAACCACCGTCTATGATATCTAGAAGGAGAGTGAGCCGGGCGCCTTATCCTCACGCTTGGTACAAGTCAAAACAAGAATTAAACTGTCCCACACGGAGAGCCTGTTCATGTTCATGTTTTGACATGCATATTGTACACAAGCTATAGAACCATAAAATACTCCATAATCCATATGCTTACATGAGATTAGTTAATATCAAGTGAATAATTCTAATCAAGTCTCATTAATTTGTTGAAATACTGATATTTGAAACTTTAAGGTATAATTGATGTAGGTGAGGGTTATTTCAATTCATTTTTGTTTGCTAATCTCAAGTTTAGACATAAAGAGGCACAATATTTTGACTACCAAATTTGATTTTTAACATGTTGACAAAATTGACACACCCTACTGGGTAACCGTACACCTGATGTTAGCTCATGCACTATGGGTCAATACGTTCCCTGTAGATGTATGTAAGAAATGTTTCTAGGAGAACAATATTTGCCCAAGTTACACACTATAATTTCCTGATTTTATCGAATCATTCAGAAAACCACATATACAATACTTGATGGGTCTTTAGAGTGTACTTACTTGGAGAATTTTTCAGGAAAAAGTGGAAGATGTCCACTGAATTTTAAGTCTTGTTGCTGAGTCCACGAAGCAACTTGCATCAGTTGTGTATCGTGTTGCAGAAATGGTAATTTGATAATTATACTACACCTGCAATTGTGTAATATTGTGTTAAATATCGCGAGTATTGTACAATGAAATTATATGAGTTATTATACATGTTCATTTACTGAGGACGAACGCAAGAAAACCGTCTCAATCTTAATGCTAAGAATCATTCAAAATAAACTTTAATTGAGAATAAACTTATTACCTTATTGGTCGTGAGTTGTTTTCCACTATCAACAACATGGAGTTGGTCATGGAGAGTAACTTGTGTAGGTGGTGGAGCTCCGGGAGGGACAGGCGGGTGACGACGAGGAGCCTCGTCGACCACACCAGGAGGCGGCCCTTGAGGGACCACTCGGCGAAGGCGGCGAGGAAGGCTGGGTCGTCGCTCACCACCACCACCGTCACGCACCATGACACCTGCCGCAGCTGGTGACGTGAACATGGTAGAAGCTAAGTGAGAGTGGCTTACCCGCCTCAGTGGTAATGTGAGAGTGACCTACCCGCCTTAGTAGTAAATTGAGAGTGACCTACCTGTCTCAGTAGTAAAGTGAGAGTGACCTACCCGCCGAGCCTTGTCGACCACCCAGGAGAGCTGCGCCTGCGTCACGTTAGCGTCCTGGCCGTCCACTGCTACCTCGAACACCCCCACACCCCAAGGGGCCACCAGCTGACCCAAATCCTGGAAAATCGAATTATAAATATATCTTCCTTTGTTAATTGTAGATGTACACTCGCAACAAAAAGTATCTGTGTATACTGTATTGTGAACAATTTGAGGCCAGTGACGATAGGTATTGGGAAAGGTGAGTTGTTCCAGCCGCATGTTGGCAACCCTGGTCAAATGAAACAAACCGTTATAAATAAGGTCGGGAAGTGATAAATAGACAGTATGAAATATAATGAGGTCCCTGTTAACAATATCATTTGTGATACTTGTGAATATTGCCACATTAATTTATGCTACCAAATAAACCACTCAACCTGGTCGTCCTGAGGGGTGGTGCAGCGTAGACGGCCGCTCCGAGATCTGTCGTCTGTAGCACCACTTTCGAGGTATCGCCGAATCCATCGTGCAGCGGTGTTCCTGTGGACACTAACCTTCCGGCTAATATCTGTGACGCCGAACCCTTCGTTATGAAGGGCAATAATAGCTCCTCATGTTCCGTCTGAGGTTTTCGTGTCGTCTGGCATGTGTAGATCTCTACTGCTTCATATTGCCTCTGTTTTATACCCACGTTCACCGAGACCGAACCCTCGCTCATCATTCAGTCGACACAAAGCAACAATCAGAAAAACAAACACACTGATTACACTGGTCAACAGCCAAAATGGTTCACATATGAGATCATGCTCACACAACTAATTTCATATTGCTGAATTCGAATCTGATATTTGTTTTGTTCTATCAGACCAGGTTCTATAAAAAAATCAATAGGTACAAATATTTAATATTCCATCACGTGTCGTGCAAAAGATGAGATTATCTCATGTGACTGTGCTTTCATGACTAATTTCATATTAATGAATATTAATTGGATGTTTCATTCTACCATCAGACCTACTTTCTTAAAGAATAAAAAAAATAGTAAATATAGTAACATTATCGCGTCATGCAAGATACAATTTTAAACCTATCACAGATAAGCTCATAAAAAATTGTACCAAAAAACATTAGTTCAAATCCTTTATAATGACAAAATATGAAGTTCTAAAAGTGCTTCTGAACTTTACTCTTTCTCTTGTACAGCTTGCTCTCTTCTCGTTGCAGTGTCCAGCAATAGTCGCCCATCATGTTAGGACTGAATTGTCCCTGATATCTGCTCTCCATTATGGCGATATCTTGATGAAATCTTTCGCCGTGTTCATCACTAACGTCTCCAAGGTTACCTGGGAAAAATTCAATTTGAGAGTGGAAAAATGGTTGTTACGATTTCTTTGTAGTTGTCAGCACGATAGTTTCCAAGAAAATTCTTTGACACATTGACAAATGATTCCCATGCTTTTTTCTCCAGTGGGTTCAATGTTTTGGTGAATTCGCTATCATTAACTAGTATACGAATTTGTGGTCCATTCAAGACACCTGCTTTCAACTTGGCTTCGGAAACCACACCACCTAGTTTCTGAGATAAGTATAGAGTCCCAGCACCGAATTGATCCATAGCTTTGATGAAATTTTTAGCCAAACCGAGCTTTAGATGCAGTGGAGGCAAAAATATCTTTTCTGGATCTACAAGCGGATTGTGAGCACAGTTAAGCCTTCCAGGCGCATCTCTTGGTCTTGTCGGCCAATCCTTTCTCACATAGTGCTCTGCATCAGCTATGCTGTTCCACAAGCACAAAAAGCACATGTGCTTTGTGTAGCCACTCTGAAGGCCCAGCAGTAAACTGATGACTTTGAGATCGCCACATATCTTCCACTGGTGTTTCTCATACTCTATAGCGGCCAACAGAATTTTCATTGTTTCATAGCTCTCAGTCATTTTTGTTGCGTGTGCTATTGGGACAGATGGAAGCCAATTGCCATTGTGTAAAAGAACAGCTTTCAGAGAGTCTTTTCCTGAGTCTATAAACAGCCTCCAATCCTCTGTCTTGTATGTTTCAGACTTGCAGAGTTGTTGCATGAGAGATACTGCGTCCTCGCAATAACAAAGGTTGTTTGCCATCTTGAAAAATGCAGACAGCTGTCTATGTCGGTAACGCGCTGTAGTGATATGCACTCCATCTTCTAGCAGGTTACGCTGCTTTAGTCTGGATCCCAAAACTTCAGCCTTTTCTTTTGACAAGTTTAGGTCCCTGATGAGATCATGAAGCGCTTCTTGAGTAAATAGTTTAGGCCTGGTATTTTCAGAGTCATCCTGGTAGTCGTTTTCCATTGAGGTAGAGGTAGAATCGGAATCACTCAATTCTTGTTCAGTCGGTGGATTTGGGACTGGAAGTTCAGCACTGTGCGGTACTGGTCGGATTGCAGAAGCAATATTGGGGTACTGTACCTTGCCTCGTGTCTTGATTTTTATTCCCTTAATATTTGTGAGACAGAAGTAGCAGTCACTACTGTGGTCTTTAGGTTCACGCCATATCATTGGTACAGCGAACGGCATTCCTGAACTTTGTTTACCACACATCCACTCGCTCAGGTGGTTAACACAAGACTTACAGGCTACATGAGGTGCCCATTTCTTGTCTTGGTCACCCAAATGACATTTGAAGTAACTTTAGTAGTTCAGTCGAACAGCTTTTGTGATTGGTTTCTTGAGGCTACCAGGAGTAAAGGCACCACATATGTAGCAAAAACTGTCAGCACCGTTCACACACTTGCGACGTTCCATGTTTTGTTAATTTCAGAGTAATTACAAATCATGCAGGTGTAGATATGCAATATCATGAATCAGCAAACTGAAACAAACAAAAAAGCACAAATCAGGACAAAATAATTGCATAAGTGGAGCCAATGAGCATATAAATTACTGTATGAATAGCATGGTACACTAAATATATAGATATGCTGGTTCTGGAAAACTGAGCCTGATACAGCTATACGAATGTCATAATTGAGTTCAGCACATACAATTACACTAGTCAGACTGTTTTGATCCAGAACCATGAGAATTTTTTTTTTATGTTGACCAGTGTTACCAGCCATATGACAACACCTAGTGGAGGGGGGGGGGGGGGGTTATGAGGATACACTTACCAAACTTCCCGACATATCACAGTGTATACGTATCGTTTCGGAAATCGTTGATCTCACCCTGCACCGATACTTTTTGGTGCGAGTGTACATGTCTGCAAAATTTAAGCATATCATGGGGCAACACAATTTATTGCAAAAACACTACATGAATACTTTCGTGGGTTTTTTTTTCCCTCTCAAGGAACACATATGACTTTCAGATTGCAAACTTCCACTAAAACCTTCGATTTAATATCATTGACTTATCAAACCACAGGACCAGGCATCTGGGTCAGGAATCACTCACAGCAGATCTATGTATAATTTCCACTTTTTTTTCTGGTTGTTTGTGAAATAGTTGTGTTATTCTGACAAACTCCTGGGATATATTTGTGACATCTAGCCCTAGCTTACACTGCATTCTCCGGGAAATATGAACCTGGAGTTAATGGATGTGGCTAGCACAGAGGGATAACTAATCTTACATCAGAATGACCTACTCTGAGGACAGTGGTGGACGACGTGGTGCCGTCAGTGAGTAGCAGGACGGGACAGTTTTGCCGAGACACTCTTGACAACACAGCGTCCACCGCCCCACTCGCTAATGACAACAGTACAGGGTCTTCTGTTGGAAAGAGGATTTGTATCTACATATATAGGTTTCAGTATTAACAAAGAACATCAAAACAAAATAATCCTAACATTTCAATCTCAAGTCCTTGTAACACACCTTAGGATAAGATCTTTTCCATCACTATAATGTAAACCACATCAACATTACCTTAACTTACATTGATCATTTAGCTTACGTTATTCTAGAAGTAAAGTGATGTAAAGAAAAGAAAATAAAGCCAGTTATAATTTTTAATCTACTTATGTCGCTATAATGAGCTGGTTTTAATAATTAGTCATGTCTTAATCTCAGTGTCAAAAATATTGTAGCTATATTTTCTTTCAGGACCAATTATATTATCGTTGAAACGAAAAAGATGGCTCACAAGAGAATACAGGAAACCGTTACAGTTACCGTCTTGTTAATAATCTGATTTTATTTACCGTTAAAGCTGTAAACATAATTAAAGTTCCATACGTAATTATGTACATAACACTTGAAAAACCATATTAAATGTTACTATGCAAGTAAATCCAGGTATATGCTGATAACCACAAGTAGAAAAGAAAACACGAAGTTCCCAAGCGCTTTCGTGTGATTCACATCTTCAGGGGTGAGTACAGACTAAGGAGAAATACATAACAAGGCATATATATATATACATATACATATATATATATATATATATATATATATATATATATATATATATATATATATATATATATATATAAATATATATACAGTAGAGGAGAGTGAGATCAATTCCACAGTGGTCCGGCCCAGGGCCGGATTTACCTACTTGTTGGCTCTAGGCCAAATTCATCAGTGGGCCCCCAAATTTATAGAAATGTTTGCATGTTTCAATAATCAATATATATATATATATATATATATATATATATATATATATATATATATATATATATATATGCAACCGGTCGGAATTTACTGGACTTTAATTTCTAACTTGACTTGGGGTTTATTTAAAATTAATAGATGGTAATGGCAGTGGAAGCGCCCCTTTGAGAAAAATGCCGAACCAGCACAAGAACACTTAAATCTACTAAACAAAATGAATTGTCCGTGACCCGTGGAAGGATAGCGTCTGTGACTGGGATGAATGAGACACACTGTTAAATTTAGACACTTATATTCCCTCCAACACTACAAACACAATCAAATAATGGTACACCAATATGCGCACCTCTTAGCTTAAACTTAAAACACTACTCTGGGAAATAATAGTTATACATGATATAGAAATTATTAGAAACTCAGACAACAATAAATTTGGAGTATTAAGAAATATTGCTTGCACACATGAACAGGCCTTAAGGGCTCTCACAAAATAATATCAGTCACTGAGGAAATGGTAATAAAAATAAGAAATTAAATACTCTACAATGAATAGGCCTTAAGGGCACTCAACAAAATTATAGCACCCCAACAGATGCACACTTCCTAACCTAACCTAACCACTACTCTGGGGAACAAGGTTATACCTGAGATCAGAATTATGAAGAACAATCAGAGGCATTAAAAGAATCAAATCACAGTATCACTCTGGTTCCACTTAATGGCACAAACATTCAAAACAAAATTATCAAAATTATTTAGAAACATTTAAACTACACACGTCAAGATAATATCAGTCTGAGGAATGGTGTTAACTACACCCGTAATAAGGGAGGGAAAATGTTCCTCTTGGTATCTCCTAGAGACCTAGACTCACGGTCTCAGTGTGTGACCATTAGTTTACTCAGATAGCCTCAGTGTACTCCCAGTGCGTCCATAAAGCGGAAGGGAGTGAGCCAATCAGACCTTGTACAGTTGAGAGAAACTTTAGCTTCCCGTTAGCAAGAAGGTTTCACAAGCTGCTCGGGACATGTGGTGATGTGCACCGGAGTGGTAAGAACTGATCACCCACTGCTGATGCTGGTCCCTTGTCGTTTTAGTTGTCTGGAGCACTCGTTCCCTCAAGAGATCCTTTGCTACCCCGCTAGACAGTGACAGGCCTACACTGATCGGTCCAATGGCGACAATCGCCACCCTCAATCATCAACGGCAGTCTCAAACAGTAGTCAATCTCTCGCAGTCAACTCCGGTCAACTCCAGTCAAGTGGGTTTTGACGGAAACCCTGAAATGAACTCACTGTTAGCTCTAGTTTACTTTATCACTGCCCTATCTAACCCTGTCTGAGATCGAATGAGACTTACTTGTTATACTGCAATAACGCAGCACAGGTGACTAGGCCACGTGACTATTTCTGTGACGGATGCGCAGGAACGTCTTGTCTGTGTGAATGCTCTCCGGGACTGGGGCCTAGCCAGCGTCGCGTCTCTTCTCAAGGCGTTAGCTTAGGTCTACGTGACATATTTTCTGCCTAACTAATAACTCCTTGGGACACCCGTAACATTATTCAGACTGATAAACGATCTATAATAATTTCAAATTCAATAATAGTCCCTTACTTCATGAATCGCATCATTAATAATTCCGTGAATTACATTTAATATCATATAGGCCTAGTTCCACCATCTCTCACTGTGAGCAGGAAGCGCTCTCTCCCCTCAGATGACCTTGAACGCTCAGTATCGCTAATGGCGGGGCATTTGAAATTACTCTGAAATTTCTGAATATTACATATATATATATATATACTTCATTTTTAGTCCATTTAACACGCGGACTTTGAACATACAATCAACGACCTCACCAGCAAGGAATCGAACCCTCGACCTACTGGGTGTGACTAGGGAGCGCTTACTGGCTAGGCCACAAGGACACTAAAAGCAGTTCTAGACTCTGTTATATTTCACACAAAGCCTGTTCATCGAGCTGATGGCGCCGTGAACCTCAATGGGAAACTGCCCGTGCCTCGTATGTGGTGTCAGTAGCATTTTACCGAATCCAGCTGGTATGAAACGCGAGGTACATATATATACTTCATTTTTAGTCCATTTAACACGCGGACTTTGAACATACAATCAACGACCTCACCAGCAAGGAATCGAACCCTCGACCTACTGGGTGTGACTAGGGAGCGCTTACCGGCTAGGCCACAAGGACACTAAAAGCAGTTCTAGACTCTGTTATATTTCACACAAAGCCTGTTCATCGAGCTGATGGCGCCGTGAACCTCAATGGGAAACTGCCCGTGCCTCGTATGTGGTGTCAGTAGCATTTTACCGAATCCAGCTGGTATGAAACGCGAGGTACATATATATACTTCATTTTTAGTCCATTTAACACGCGGACTTTGAACATACAATCAACGACCTCACCAGCAAGGAATCGAACCCTCGACCTACCCTACAATTTCTTTCCGTTTTTTTTTCGCCCCCCCCCCCCCCCCCCCCCCAGGCTCCGTTGTGGGTCATTTGACCTGTGCCCGGGTGGGCGAATTCCCGTAAAAAAAAAATGTAACCAGGTGATAAGGTTGGGTCATCTTACCCTATGACCTGACTACGGACAGCTGCTTTGCTTACAGATGCCATGGTCAATATTTTTTATGAAGAAGAATAGTAAGGGTCACTGCCTTATGACCGGAACATAGTGGACACCTGCTGTCCCCTAGGGACTTTGATCTCACTCTCCTCTACTGTATATATTAGCCTTGTCAAGTATTACTCCTTGGTCTGTACTCACCCCTGAAGATGTGAATTACACGAAAGCGCTTGGGAACTTCGTGTTTTCTTCTTTCTTTGTGGTTATCAGTATATATATATATATATATTTCATGTAAATCCACAATGAAAACGTGGATAAGATAAATCTTGATAAAATCACACGGGAGAATGGAAACAACGGAGTACCTTAGCTTTCGTCTTTATTCAAGACATTTTCAGAGGCAACTGGATTACATGGACAGAGAGAGGCTTAAATATACAGGGTTACCTTAAAAACAGGTCAGGTCATAATGATGACATCCACTAATCCACACACCAACACACACAATGAAAACGTGGATAAGATAAATCTCCCGTGTGATTTTATCGAGATATATATACTGTATATATATATATATATATATATATATATATATATATATATATATATATATATATATATATATATATATATATATATATTTATATATATATATATATATATATATATATATATATATATATATATATATATATGTATATATATATATATATATATATATATATATATGCTGATAACCACCAGGAAAGAAGAAAACACTAAGTTCCCAAGCGCTTTCGTGTAATTCACATCTTCAGGGGTGAGTACAGACCAAGGAGTAATACTTGACAAGGCTAATATATACAGTAGAGGAGAGTGAGATCAAAGTCCCTAGGGGACAGCAGGTGTCCACTATGTTCCGGTCATAAGGCAGTGACCCTTACTATTCTTCTTCATAAAAAATATTGACCATGGCATCTGTAAGCAAAGCAGCTGTCCGTAGTCAGGTCATAGGGTAAGATGACCCAACCTTATCACCTGGTTACATTTTTTTTTTACGGGAATTCGCCCACCCGGGCACAGGTCAAATGACCCACAACGGAGCCTGGGGGGGGGGGGGGGGGGCGAAAAAAAAACGGAAAGAAATTGTATATATAGAAAAGAAAAGGTTATACTGCATTAATCTACACCACGAAGATGCCGGAAAACCAGCTTTTTAAAGTGAGACAGATTGTAAGAGCATGGAAACACAGAAAAAGGCAGAGCATTCCACAGTTTGGCTGTGTGAGGAAAGGAGGTACTAAAACGGGTAATTCTCGTGTGACCGACATCCACAGAGAAACGGTGGGCACCGCGGGCAAGACGTGTGTTGCGATCCCACGGCCTTGCCGGCGGTACATATGATGCCAAGTCCACCGAACATTGCCCGTTAAAGTACCTGTAAAAGAGAGGGAGTGAAGCAACATTGTGGAGAAGAGAGAGGGGAGAGAGATTGTTGATTAAAGGAGGAGAGTTAATAAGACGAAATGCCTTAGATTCCACCCTATCTAATAGATGGACAGAAGAAGAGCCACCCCACATATAAGAACATAAATATAAGAACATAAGAATGGAGGAAAATGCAGCAGGCCTATTGGCCCATATTGAGCAGTCCCGTTTACACCCAACCCCTATTGCTCATATAAGCATCCAACCTATGTTTGAAGCTATTCAGCGTATTCGAGTTAATGATGAAATTTGGTAATTTGTTCCATTCATCCACTACTCTGTTTCCAAACCAGTGTTTACCTATTTCACGCCTAAATCTAAATTTCTCTAATTTAAAACCATTGTTACGAATTCGCTCCTGGTTGGATAGTTTGAGTACCTTTGTAATGTCCCCTTTGTTTAGCCCTGACTTCCACTTACACACCTCTATCAGGTCGCCCCTGCCTCTATGTCTCTCGAGGGAGTGCAAATTAAGATGCTTTAACCTGTCTCTATACTCAAGGTTCCTAATGCCCGGGATTAGTCTTGTCATTCTCCTCTGAATTCTTTCCAATGATTCTATATCCATTCTGTAATACGGTGACCAGAACTGAACTGCGTAATCCAGGTGTGGTCTCAAAAGAGCAAGATACAGTTTTAGGATGACCTCGCTAGTCTTGTAACTAACACTCCTTTGTATGAACCCAAGTACTTTATTAGCCTTGTTACGAGCAAAAACACATTGTTTACTTGGCTTAAGGTTCCTACTTATCATAACTCCTAAATCTCTCTCTCGCAGTCGGATTTCTCTATGGCATCATTTTTCATCTGGTATCTGGTTTCCCTGTTTACATCTCCTATAATGAGTACCTTACATTTGTCGACGTTGAATTTCATCTGCCTTATTTCAGACCACTCGAAAAATTTGTTTAGATTTTCCTGTAGTTTTGCCGAGTCCTCGTCAGATTTAATAACACGTCCTATTTTAGTATCATCAGCAAATTTACTTATGTTGCTGTCTATGCCGATATCTATGTCGTTTATGTATATAATAAATAATAATGGTTTAAGTACTGACCCTTGGGGAACTCCACTTGTGACGTTGCTCCAATGGGACTCAGTGCCGTGAATGCTCACTCGCTGTTTCCTGCCCTGTAACCACGCCCACATCCATTTAAGGATGTTACCTTTGATGCCATGGGCTTCTACCTTTTGTTACGCCGTCTCTTAATTTACTTAAATATCCAGGTTCTAGGCGTAACCAAACAAAAAAGTGAAGTAAATTAAAAGAGAATAAAAATAAATAAAGTAAACCTTTAAGAATTTAATTGATTAAATATTAACACAATAAAGAGCCTCGTAGGCTGTCACAACAAATTGATTCACCATCGAAACTTTTAAGACACAAGTGATACAAAACATCGAAACATCAAAAGAATAAAAATAAAGCATTGGATTACGTTAACACTGCATAAACATATAAAAACTATCAATGAAATTAACTAACGTGAAACAACACTGAATTACTTGAATACAACTAAGCAAATACTGATGGACACAAACAGAGACATAAATAGGTACTCACATAGATATACCACATTGGTGGCGACAGGAACAACACAAAAAATTAAGTATAAGTAACAAGTGACACTCAAAGGATGTGGACTGTATGACAGGAGAATTGAACTAACTCAAGTCAGTTGATGGGTCCTATATATAAGGTCGGCTCCCGCCGGGAAACCCTCCTGTGGGTCGTTTAACGATGCAGATGGTCGGTAGAGAACAAAGAATGCTGTTTACAATACAAAATAAAGAAATAAGGTGGGCTTGAACAAATAATGACAGTTAAAACCTTAACAGCACAGGGTAAGGTGACTAGAATATATAATAGTAAATTTAACACATCATTACAGGAATAATATGGAACATGGGAGCATGTTATATATAAAAAAAAAAATAGAAAAAATAAGACACGGTCGTAACACTTTCTAATTAGTCTTTCGTGGGGGACTCTGTCAAAGGCTTTGCTAAAGTCGAGATATACCACATCATAATTGTGCCCCTCGTCCACCTATTCGAAAACTGATGAAAAGAATGTTAATAGATTAGTTAGACAAGAACGTCCGCTTGTGAAGCCATGCTGGGAATCATTGAGTCAATCTGTGCTTCTCCAGGTGATTTCGAATAGAGTTTGAAATGATTGCTTCCAGTAATTTGCCTACTATTGATGTTAGACTGATTGGGCGGTAGTTAGAGGACAGTGATCTATCCCCCTTCTTGAAAATCGGTATTACATTCGCTATCCTCCAGGATTCTGGTACTACACCTGTTTTTAACGACATGTTAAACAACTTTGCTAAGGGTATACTAAGCTCTTCCTTACATTCCTTTAATACTCTGGCAAATATCTCATCGGGACCAGGTGACTTATTAGGCTTTAGTTTGTCTATTTGCTTACTAACATCGTTACTAGTCACTACTATCTCACTTAATTTGTTTTCTTCACTATCTCTGAATAGAGTCCGTGCCTCGGGTATCATGTTTAAATTTTCGGTGGTGAAAACTGTTGAAAAATATTTATTCAAATTATTGCTCATTTCTCCGTCGTTATCAGTGAGCTCTCCGGTGTCTGACCGTATTGGTCCAATCTTTTCTCGTGTTTTAGTTTGATACATTTGGTGGAATCCTTTGGGGTTTGTCTTCGCCTCCCTTGCTATCCTTACGTTCATTATTCCTCTTTGCTTTCCTTATCTCGGTTTTAACCCTACTCGCCAATACCCTATAATAGTCCCAGAGGTGAATTTCGCCACGATTTATCCTTCTACCTATAGCCTTCCTTTAGCCAATGATGTTCCTTAAATAATTATTAATCCATTTATGTGTATATATATATATATATATATATATGTAGATCTACAATGAAAACGTGAATAAGATACATCTTGATAAAATCACACGGGAAAAGGGAGACAACGGAGCACCTGAGCTTTCGTTGTTTTCCTTTTCCCGTGTGATTTTATCAAGATGTATCTTATCCACGTTTTCATTGTGGATTTACATGAAATATATATATATATTGTTACGAACCACGCCACCAATTGTCATGATCTACATACCCAGCACCACGAGCAACGCCATCTAGGGACGAAACACGAGTATGACTCGTCTTAGTTACCACTCCCGGGTTTCCCTTCTCCATATCCTGGTTGTTGCGTCACCTCCTCAAAGTCTTCTTCGTCAGCTCCAGTTCGAGGAGAGTTCAGTTCACTCTGGGAAGTGACCACAGGATCACCTATCCTGGAAACCTACGGCACAGTGACTAGCTACCGTCTTCTACAATACTCAGCCTTACTCGTCAGCCATTTCAGCTCCGCACTTAAGTATTTGTTATCCTATATTGTCTCTCTGCGTCCACTTGCTTCAAATTATTATATGTTGTATTAATATGTATATACTGTTAATGTTTAGGTTAAGTATGGTTAAGGGTAAATTATAGAAAGCTGAATATTTTGTTAAGGAATTTATGGTACTTTATTATACACAACAATAACTCTCATCCTTTGTCTACCCTTTTATAGTCCGATTGTCTTTATTTTTTTATTGTTGTTGTCTGTTGGGATCTGGGTAGACTTTTAACTATATTCTAAATCCCCAACTCGTGTTTTCTTCTTTCCTTGTGGTTATCAGCATATATATATATATATATATAGATATATATATATATGAGAGAGAAAAAAATTTACCCGCAATGTAAACAGCGATTTTTTTTCATAATTTTGTTGACGATCTGATAGAATGTTTTCACTGCCATATGGCACACTAATGATAAACCTAGTTGTAAAGACCCATAATACGTACTGTAGCGCTAGTGATCAATTTGGTATTACTAGCTACATGTTTATTTTGATTTACTATTACTGTATATAATACAAAATAAGTTATAGAAAAATACATGGATATAAGGGTAATTTTTCCTGAAATTTGCATCTTTGATAAGAATTATTATGTATGTGAATGAGAATAACTTCCAGTAGATATTCTTCCAAATACTTAAATTTTTTGTAGAGAATTACCCTTGTCTAACAAATTGCACTCGGTTAATATGAAACTATACATTTCCTCCATTTCTATAAAATATCTTTTCTTAGTTTTATTCAACAAATTTATATTTTGGTAGAGTTTCTTATTACCACAAATTGATATATGTTTAAATAAAATGTTTTTAATAGTAAATTTTTATTGCAGTTTCCAGGGAGTACAAAAAACGTTGTTTATCATTTGTGACGTAACAGTAATAACGTATTTCATATTGGCCATTATTTCTTATACCAATAACTTTTAACAGGTTTATACTTAAAAGCTATCAGTAATTATCACTACAACCCACTTACCAGAAGGTGAAGGTACTTGAGCAACAACCAGGAAAGCAATTGGTAGAAATAAAAGTGCAAGTATCACAGCCACGACCATCTTCCTTGTTCATTCCAAACCTGTTAGTGGAGGAGACGAAAAAATATTACAATGATTTATGTATAAAATGTGTTCCTAATTCTGGTCTTCTTACTATTTTGCCAGTACAGTACTTATAATTAATGGAGAAATTATATATTGTTAAAACACTTTCTTAATGTATCCTTTAAACTCAGCCAGTGAAGGAATATTTATGATATATCTTTCATAAACTGCTGTAAATTACTGAACTCAATCTAATGTGACTTTCTTAAACTAAAATGAACTTAATTAAAATAAAAACCAAGATCGGCTGTCAGCAACAATGTATGTGATCTTGTTACTTACAGTCACTCACTAGTAAAAAGAGCTATCTATCTGGTCTGACAATAGACCAACCATAACTACGTCAGCATTCGTTTCCCACAATGCATTGTGGAGGATATTCGGGATTTTTTGGGGGAGGATTTGCGTTCTGTTTTGAGAGAGAGGCTGGTGTATAAATAAGGCCGTTTTTAGAGTTAACTGTTATAGAAGCTAATGAAACTGATGACCTAATTCGATGGCTTATATGTAATAGGATTTAAGTAGGGATAGTGAGTCGAAAATTTGTTTAATTTGAAAGCGCAGTAAGTCACCGCATCAGTCGCTCGCCAAGAAAATATATCAACACAACCATGATAATGATGATAGCTAGCAGAGAACATTCGTACTTTACTCCCAGACTTTAGCTTACCTTATAGTACCAGTAAAGTTTCATTTTGTCGGTTCGTGAATCCATCTCATATTTTACAAATACTTTAAAAACTTTTAATTTAAACCTTGCAGAGGCCGCCACATGCTACTTTTTTATGGTTTTAATTGTTAGGCTAGGGTGAAGACCCATGTCACGAATTGAGCAACACATATGAAGCATAAAAAAAAATACAGGGTGAGCATAAAGTCTTTCCCTAATTACAAACATTTATTACACAAAACATATGCTAGGTACAAACATACAGTTTTTTGCAGCTTAAAATATGCATGAAAAAATTCTATGAAATCGTCTTCGAGATATGATTTTTCATAATCAGCTATATATATTGTTACCACAAGCAGTAATGAGTAGGATGACACATAAATAATCATTATGTTAGGCTGTAAGCCATGCCATGTTTGTTGGGTGTGCCTGCCCATATGCAGTATTTCGAGTGTTGAGATGGTGGAAGATGGGAGACCCAGAGGAGTTGAGGTGTTGGGTGGTAGTAAGGGGAGCTTGTTTTTGTATAATCACCTGACTCAGCCCTCGCCGACAAGCGAGGGTTGGGGAGGCGACGCAGGGTATTGGAACTGTAGTTATCCAGACCACAGAGGCAACACCTAACCTGATTTCTCTTGAGACTTTCAACAGGTAAGTTTAACTGGTACTTATTGTGTACACAAGTAGACTGTGTCCAGTGCATCATTTTTCATTGTGACAACATAAACTATGGCAAATTAAGTACTCATTGTAAGTGTTAAGATTAGACTAATTACATAGCTATGATTGTTATGTAAATGTATATTGGATTAAAAATTTATGTATGAGTGATGTATGATTTCGATGAAATATTAAATTTAATTGTATTCAACAGGTTTGACCGAATTATAACGATCGAGTTTAACGTGAAGAGTCTGACATAGGATGAACAGAGCAACGCTCATGCGTGTGTAATGTCAACAAAGGCTGTAAGAGACTGCTCCTTAAAAGTCATATTTCTGACGAATTCAGCGAGTCTACCAATCCCAGCCTGTGCAGACAACTATAGTAAGACCCAGTTATCAGCACAGTGGCATCTATTTTTCTTTTACTTTTTGGACTTTGTCATTTTTTGGGGATAAAACATCTGGTCCTACCACCCGAACCCTCTGAGCAAAGTTTTTCAAGTTTGCGCATGCGCAGTGTGATAGTGTGACGTAGCAGTGACGTCATTACCACTCCACCTGATTGCAGTGTTGCCAACGTGCCCTATGCCCTCCGTTAAACGGTCCATTCGTTGGAAACGGTGGCAGTAGATGACAATGATGCTGACGACTTTCTTCTTGAAGACAAGTCAAAGAAGAAGCAGAAACCTCAGAAGTCAGGGTCTCCAGCAGGGACCACGGCTCCCCCTCACACCCCTTCTGGGGCTGTAGAGGGTAGACTCCTCCTGTCATCGGGGTCCCCAAGTGAGCTTACATGTGGCTCAATGACCGACCCTCCGCCAACAATGGACATTGGGGATTCCCTTTGTCTCCCTGCCCCGTCGCGCCTTCGTCGTCTCGCCTTTCCTCGGGACTTGCCTCTGAGCACACGGACGACCTGGTTCTTCCGTCACTGCTCTCCACTTCAGGACTCAACACTTAACTTCCGCCGAGGTCTCACAGCCGTGATAGTCACCACACAAATGGACGGGACGGTACGCCCGCTCACTCAGGTGAGCTTTCCTGCTCCCTATGGAGAGCTGATGCTGAAGTTCACCACCATCACCCCAGAAACTCGTCGTACCAAGGTAATGGTTCGCCACGTACCCTGGGAGATCCCTATCGACGATCTTCGCCCTCTTCTTCCACAACTACAGGACATGGAACGCCACATCAACCCGGTCTCCAAACGTCCATCCAAAGAACTCATCGGCTGGTGGGTGGGCCCCCTCCCTCCGAAGGTGAATGTAGGACCAATTCACAACTGTCCTCTCGACCGATTTATCGGAACCCCGAAAATCTGTGGTCGTTGCCAGTGGTCGAAACACCGCACCTGGGAGTGCACAAGGATGGTCGCCTGCGGTTTCTGTGTAGGTTCTCACGACACAGTGGAATGCAAATCGAAAATTCAGAACAAAATCCCAGTTATTCCACGGTGTGTCAATTGCCATGGCAGTCACCACGCCTGGAATGCCAATTGCCCACAGTGTCCTGATCCTCGCCCGGGGAAAACTTACTTTGTACCACCGAACTCGTCTCTGACGAAGCCCCTGTCAACCAAACCTCACTCCTATCCACCACCGCCTCTTCCATCCACCAAGGATTTCCCATTGATCTCCTCTCCTCTACCATCCCCCCTATCACCCCTACCACCCATCCTTTCTCCCCTCCCTCCCTCTCCCTACCGTTCTTGGAACAAGGTCGTTGCCGGCCCTGCCACACAGTCACCACCACCACCTGCCCAGTCGGGCCCTTGGCAATCCTCGCCGCCACCTCCAGCTCCTGTACAGGTACACCAAGTTGGTTCTATGGAAACAATCACTCTCCGTCTTGATCGCCACTCCAAGCAAATCAACCTTCTCTCTGCCCAACTCGACTTGTTTGTGAAAACAATTGCGACATTGCAGAGGCAACAACAACTCATTCTGGACACCCTGACACAACAGGGGCGCACTTTGCAAGCCCTGATGACCCGCCTCCTTCCATCTCCCGAGATGGAGGATCCATCCCTCGCTCTCCCACTCCTCCCTCTCCATTTTTCTCAACAGAATTTGGTACCTCCTCTGGTGCCCTGTCTAGCCCCACCGACTCATCTCACACCGGAGGCCGTTCCCTCCTCTTCTTACAATGGAACATCCAGGGACTTAGACCTTGCCGGACAGACCTCGCCCAGTTTGTGCTCTCCCATCAAGTAGATGTTGCTCTGCTTCAGGAAACCATCACAAACGATGTTACTCCACTCCGCCTCTCTGGCTATACTGTTTACACCGTGCCTCGGTACCGTGGACAGGCTCGTGGCCTCCTCACCCTTGTGCGTAACACCATTCCATCTGTTCCTGTCCCTTCACCTGACTCACATGGACCCCCGTCTGAATTACTTTCTGTCTCCTTTACTTTTGGTGACCGGACCCTTCGTGTAGTCAATGTTCATTTCAAGAATGATTCTTTGGATCCCCAGGTTCTTCACGACCTCCATGATGGGATTCCCACTATTGTTCTTGGCGACTTTAATGCCCGCCATCCCACTCTTACTCCGGATCATCCCACGCCATGTACCTTTAACGGATCACATCTCTCACAGTTTCTTAATGGGGATGATGATGTTCGCTTTCTTTGTCCTGACGATCCTACACGCCTCCCCCATAGTTTCCTTAATGTTGGCTTACTATTGAACGGTCATACCTCCTTTCATCCTACCGTCTGCACCGAGCCTGCTCTGTATAGTGACCATCTTGCCGTTACTACCCATCTCAGGCTCTCCTTCTCTGCCCCGACATCAGCTCCTTATCGATCCCCTCGCCTTCGTCTCACACAAGATGCTGTTCCTTTCTTTACCCAATACCTTTATACCTGGGCGGATTCCTATGTTGTCCCCCAGTCCCTTGACTCTTACAGCGCTGATTTTGTTGATGCCGTGTATGACTCTGTCAATCGCGCTACCCCTCCACGCCCTCCCCGTCACCCCAGAAGTGCCATTAACTACTGGTATCGTATCCCTGCCATGAGACATCTCCGGTAGGTAACCCGTGATCTCCACTCTGCCATACGGAGGTCTCGCTCTCCAGAGGACTGGGAACACTTCAAAAATTGGTGCTCCTTTGCAACTCAGGAGCGTCGTCGGAATCGTGAGGCGGACTGGCTATCCTTCACGGGGTCTCTATCGTTCCAGTCGTCACCCTCTTATGCATGGAATCGGATTAATGCTATACGGGGTACTCGACGGAGGCCTCCTCCCCACCCTGACCCCGCCTCCCTTGCCTGTTCTTTAATGGAGGACTGGGCACGAGCTTCCTCCCCTGAGGCACTTCCAGATCCAATGCAGGAGGCAGTGCAGGCTCGCATCGATGCGTCTGAGCCTGTTCTTCGTGCTGCTCTTACCTCCCCTGCCCCCACTAATCATCTCATCACACAGTTCGAGCTTGACAGTGCTCGTCGCTCTAGAAAAAACACCTCTCCTGGGGATGATGAGATAACCTACTCCGTCCTCAAAGCCTGTACTAATATTCCTAACGGCCCCTTGCTTGCTCTCTACAATATGTCTTATGAACATGGGGTTCTCCCGTCTAACTGGAAAAATGCCACAATTATCCCCATCCCTAAGCCGGGAGATCCTGGGAAATATCGACCCATTAGTCTTACCTCCTGTGTTTGCAAGATGATGGAGAGGATACTCCATCGTCGCCTACTTCACACCATAGGCGGCTTCCACAACTCCCTCATTGGTTTCATACAACATCGCAGCACATCACACTCCAGTGCTTCCTTTTATTGCAATCAGACTGCCCGCGTCTCCGTCTTCCTTGATATCAAGGGAGCCTTTGATTCGGCTCAGCCTGCCCTCATTTTAGCTGAACTCGCGCGGTTAGGGGTTAAAGGGAGACTTCTTCAATGGATCGCCTCTTACCTCACTGGACGTCAGGCCCGGGTTCGCGTTGAAGGCTCTATATCTCCTGTTCAAGAAATGAACCTCGGCACCCCTCAAGTGGAGTCCTGAGTCCCACCTTGTTTAGCACTTTCATGCACTCCATTGCATCTCTCCCGTGGCCGACAGAAGTTGTCCACTCAGGATATGCCGACGATGTCCTCCTTCAAGCCCCTGACTACCTCAGCATGCAGGAAGCCCTTGATCTGGTCTCCAGAGAGTGTGATTCACTTGTTTTCCTTCTTTCAACTGCGAAAACAAAAGCCATGTGGCACGGTCGTGTTGTACCTCCACCCCCCTTCTCTTATCAGGAAAGCCCTTGGACTGGGTTAATGAGACAAAATACCTGGGTGTGTGTGTAACTCGCACACGTTGTCAAATTCCTGAAGTCCGCTATCTTCGAGACATGCTTTCGGTGTCTCGCTCCCCTCTCTACCATGTGCAGGGGTTCCCTTGATGCCACCATCCCTGTACTTCTCACTATGTACAAGTCCTTTGTCCGTTCCTGTGTCGACTACGCCGTCCCTGCCCTCGTCAACATCAGTCGGACTGCTGTCAACCGTCTCGAAATTATCCAGAGGAAAGCTGCTCGTATCATCCTTGGGGCTCCTCAGTGGACACGCTCTACTTCTCTATATACCGAACTTGGTCTTCCCCCCTTACAGGATCGTGTCCAGGAGTTTTACGTAAAAACTGCCGTTTCCATTCTACGGGATCCTTGGAGCAACTATGTCCAAGCCAACTTGACTCCTGCTGTCCGAGGCCGACCTCCATCTAGAAGACAGTGGCGAGGGTCACTCATCCGAGCCCTTCAGGAACACGACCTCCTGCCTGATATTGTTGTCAATCCTGCTGTTGGTTCGTCTCCTTCTCCCTGGCTGGATTTTCAACCTGAAGTGATTGCCCTTGGTGGACCGCTCCCGAAATCCTAGGCGAACCCTGTTATTCTCTGCAAATACCACCTCTCCAGGATCGCCCACTGGTCCCCAGGTAGGGTCGTCCTCTACACTGATGGTTCTGTTGACCCCGCTAGCAGGTAGGGCCGGGGCTGGTGTCTACATCTCCCGTCCTGATGCTCCTGAGCCTATCAAACTGCCTCTCAGAGTTTCTGACAGGGCATCCTACACTCATCTTGAACTAATAGCCCTCCTTGCTGCCCTTCTCGCTGAGGAAGAAGCAGATGGTTTCTGTCCCTTGCTTGTCTGCTGCGATTCCAGATCTGCTCTCGACGGGATTGCATTTGGATCAGGGGAAAATAAGGACCTCATCCTCCGAATACGAGGGTTAACATCAACACTTCAGGATGCAGGCCGTCCTGTGACATTCGTATGGATACCCAGTCATGTCGGTATCTTGGGGAATGAGGCAGCAGATGGCCTTGCCAAGACTGGCTGCAACAAGGCCACACCTGACTACGTTGTTCCTCGAACACTATTACAGCTTAGGACCCGAATTCGCCGCAAACAGAGAGAAGCTCGGGAAGCAGCCATCCCCCTGGACCACCCGCCCACCTGGTACGATGTCCTCCGTTAACTTCCTTACCTCTCGTATGTCTATGGGAAAGGGTCGCGGAAAGGGGACGTGATTGCTGCCCGCATCATCATTGGGTATGACTTTGCTTGGGAGATTGGTATCCCCGTATCCCCTGAGCAACGCTTTTGTCCATTATGCAGAAGACCCGACATCCGCACCCTTATCCACTACCTCCTAAGATGTCCCCACACACAATGCTTCCGTGACGCCTGCTGAAGCACCACTCCATGACCCCGTGACGGAGACACGATGATCCTCCCCATACTGGCCAGATATTATGTAAATAACATTGATTATGTGTTAAAGGAAAATCCTTCCTTCCTTAGGCTTTAGTAAGCCCCTTTATAATATTTATGCTGTATATACTTGTCACACTTGCCAGATGCTTCTGGTGTTATTGTACAGGGGTGCCTAGTGACAGCACTAGGATCCCGCTTCCTCTATCAAGGAATAAATAATTGAAATTGAAATTGGAATTGAAGAGTCTGATTAACCTTTAAACGACGCCCGGAAGGCGCTTATATATATATATATATATATATATATATATATATATATATATATATATATATATATATATATATATATATATATATATATATATATATATATATATTATGCAGAAATTTTATTGTGATATTTAGAGATGTCAGAGATGTTATGTGTCCCAAGAAAACTAATAGAAGTACGTGCTCGGCCAAGGAAACTGACCACGTGGCCTCGTCCCTTCACGCCCGTTCATCCGTGTTGCAAGTAAGTCCTTATTCAATCTCAGGCAGTGTTTAGATAGGGCGGATGCTGTTGGGTGGATGCTATAGCACCTTAGAGTACGGGTGTTTTCTAAACATATGTGTGTGAAGCATGTTACCGGTGATGGTGGTGAAATGTGATCAGAATAGCCAAGTCCAGGTGTGAAATCAACGTTCCTCATGGTTGATTGCACATGTGGGATGTAGGAGTTCCTCTTCAAAAATTGGTGGATGCTGTAGCACTTTAAAGTATGGGTGTATTTTGAACTTATGTGTGAAGCATGTTACGGGTGTTGGTAATGAAAAAACAGCCGAGCACCCGCCTGCCAGACTGGTCATGAGTGATTTTCTCGGGTTAGTGTAAATGCCTGCCCCTTGACAGGTTATTAGTTACAACCTTAGGGTTCTGGGTAGTTAGGACAGTTAGTATTATAGCATTTTGTGAGTCATCCCAGACAGGCTATGAGTGATCCACGTTCTTGTGTGTTATGACTCAATCAGGATTTCTACTCCTCAGGGATTGCTATAATTTTGTCAGATGCACTTAATTCATTTTCATCGGTGCAAGTAATATTTTTGTAATGTTTTATGTGCTACTAAGTGATGTAGGATGTACGAAGGAATTGTTTCAGATGAGTTCCTCGTTCTGGTGTCTATTCTGGTGTTTGTAGAACTGATGCATTATTAGTTCTTTTCGGATGCAATTAATATCTTTTAATAATTTTGTTGATGCCATGTACTCTAGTGCTTGTGTTCAATTATTTATTCTGTTTGTAATGTTGAAAGGAATAGAAGTGTTATCTATCACCAGTGCGTCTCATTTAACCCCAATCACATATACCAGCTATTCCACGGTCACGGGAAAATACTTTTATTAATTGTGTTTGTGCTGTTTGTGCTGGTTCGGTATTCTCTGAGGGGCGCTTCCACTGCATTACCATCCACTATAACTCAAAACCCCAATAGGTTGAATTCCGACCGGTTACACAAACACACACACACATATATATATATATATATATATATATATATATATATATATATATATATATATATATATATATATATATATATATATATATATATATATATATATATATATATATATGCTGATAACCACAAGGAAAGAAGAAAACACGAAGTTCCCAAGCGCTTTCGTGTAATTCACATCTTCAGGGGTGAGTACAGACTAGAGAGAGTAATACAAATCAAGTTGAATATATACAGAGGAGGGTGAGACCAGGTCCACAATGGTCAGGTAATTAGGTAATGACCCTACTAATCTTTAAATAGCACACAACGGTTGGTGGTCAGGTCAGATGGGCCAGTGACCCACCCTCTCACTTGATCACAAATCTTCTTAATTACAAAATTGTCCAGCTTGTACATGCCGTTACTCAAATTCATTTTGAATGCTTCGGTATGTTTAATAAGACTAGATTCTATGATGTTCCTACTATCAATTGAATTACATGGTAATATTGAGGAGGCATTATCCCAGTCAATGCAATGCTTGTTATCCCTCAAATGAACAAACAGAGCATTGGATTGCTGGCCTGTCCTAACACTGTATTTGTGTTGTTTAATTCTAGTTACAAGATCTAACCTGAGACGTGAGCGTTCTGATCTTCAAGCCAAGATAGACCACAAATTGGCACTTCTTATTAGAAATAGTGATTGGACTAAGGATGCCAATAACAACTGTGTAGTGAATCTCTCCTCTAAACAACTAGACAATGATACCTTGTGTGCCCTCGGCTATGGTTTAAGTTTTGATGGTTCCAACAAGGGAGTCGACAGTGTTGACATAGCCAGAGCATTTTGCAATTTGGAGAAATTCAGTAATTTGACAAGTGAAGAAGTGAACATGTGTAAAGGTGTTGTGTATGCATCTATGTCCAAGCCTTGTGTTCCAAACTGTCCAGAAAGATTCACCAAAGCAATCCAAGCCCTTAAGAAAAATAAGGATCTACATGTCACTAAAGCAGATAAAGCCAACACAGTAGTGATTTTAAACAAAGATGACTATATCTCAAAAATGAATGACCTTTTATGTGATACTACAACATATTCTAAACTCATAAATAATCCTCTCAACACTGTCAACACCCAGTTCAACAAAAAACTGAAGTCCCTATTGAGAGGCAAAGCTACTCTCATTAAACATCTTACTTCAACGTCCCCTCCACTGCCATACATGTACGGTTTAATCAAGACCCACAAGCCCAATAACCCAGCAAGACCCATCATTAGCTCTGTTGGGTCAATCTCTTATAAACTATCTAAATGGTTAGTTTCCTTACTAAACCCCCTAGTTGGCAACATTTCTAACTCCAATATCAAGAATAATATGGATCTGGTTGATAAACTCAATAACTTGCACATTAATCATGATTTTAAACTGGTCAGCTTTGATGTAACGTCACTCTTTACAAAGGTCCCAGTTGATGATTTACTAGAGTTCCTCATAGATTCCCTGGATAACATTTCACTGCCCGTCTCGAAAGATGACTTCATCGAACTCATCAAACTATGTATTAAGGATTGCAAATTCGAATTCAATGGGGAATATTATGCTCAAAAATTTGGTATGGCAATGGGTAATCCACTCTCACCTGTATTAAGCAACCTATATATGGAATTCTTTGAAAAGAAACTATTAAGTAATATTTTACCACCCTCAGCAGTCTGGTTTAGATATGTTGATGATGTATTATGTCTCTGGCCATGTAATGAGGACCTAAAAGCTTTCCTACCACAACTTAACAACTTAGCCCCCTCGATCAAATTCACTGTGGAATTAGAGCAAGACTGTAAATTGCCATTCCTAGACTGTCTGATACACAGAATAGGTAACACTTTTAAGTTCAGTATTTATAGAAAACCAACCAATGTGTGTTCATACATTCATTATTATTCTGCCCACCATAATAAAGTCAAACAGTCAGTATTTACAACAATGTTTTTACGTGCCTTGAGAATTTGCAGTCCGGAATTCATCGATGAGGAATACAAATATATATATAATATTGGCTCAAACCTTAAATACCCTAGATCTTTCATAGACAAATGCTTAAACATTACTAAGAAAACTTTTTATAGAACTGATCCCAAGCCCACCCATGACCATAAGAATATCTTAATATTACCATTTCACAAAAATTTCTCACACATTCCGGCACAGCTAAAAACCTGGAACGTCAATGTGGCATTTAAAAACTCATGCACTGTTAAACAAATGTTAATCAAGAACTCCCCCAACAACACAATTGGTTGCATTTATAAAGTCCCTTGCAAGGAATGTAATATGTTTTACTTAGGCCAGACAGGTAAAGATCTTGTAACTAGAATTAAACAACACAAATACAGTGTTAGGACAGGCCAGGAATCCAATGCTCTGTTTGTTCATTTGAGGGATAACAAGCATTGCATTGACTGGGATAATGCCTCCTCAATATTACCATGTAATTCAATTGATAGTAGGAACATCATAGAATCTAGTCTTATTAAACATACCGAAGCATTCAACATGAATTTGAGTAACGGCATGTACAAGCTGGACAATTTTGTAATTAAGAAGATTTGTGATCAAGTGAGAGGGCGGGTCACTGGCCCATCTGACCTGACCACCAACCGTTGTGTGCTATTTAAAGATTAGTAGGGTCATTACCTAATTACCTGACCATTGTGGACCTGGTCTCACCCTCCTCTGTATATATTCAACTTGATTTGTATTACTCTCTCTAGTCTGTACTCACCCCTGAAGATGTGAATTACACGAAAGCGCTTGGGAACTTCGTGTTTTCTTCTTTCCTTGTGGTTTTCAGCATATACCTAGATCACGCGCACATACAGTAATTTACTTGCATATATATATATATATATATATATATATATATATATATATATATATATATATATATATATATATATATATATATATATATATATATTTTATGAAAATCCACAATGAAAACGTGGATAAGATAAATCTTGATAAAATCACACGGGAAAATGGAAACAACGGAGTACCTTATTCAAGATGTCTTGAATAAGGACGAAAGCTAAGGTACTCCGTTGTTTCCATTTTCCCGTGTGATTTTATCAAGATATATATATATATATATATATATATATATATATATATATATATATATATATATATATATATATATATATATATATATATATCATAAGGTGTCATAGAATGACTTCTGGTTGAAGCAAGTTTGATTAGAGAATTGAATCCTATAATCCTTAGTGATGGTCAGTGTAAGGGCGGTTACGAGCAGGATGATTGTTCGTCGCCCGCTTGCTCGTTCGCCTCCCCCCCCACTTGCTAGGGGGGGGGGGGGGTAGACGGCGGTGAGAAGGTCGCTGCTGCCTGGTGAGACAGCAGATACTAACTGCCCAGTCGTCAGTACAGCTACACCTCCCCGCTGTTTGTCAAATCCTGGTTGTGATCTCATCATAGGCCCTGGACTCGTGGGCTGTTTCCCCAGACCTTCACAAATCGACTGTCAATCTCCGGACACCTACCCCAACCACTACCGCGGCTGCCACGTCATTGCCAGTTCCTCCACACCATCTGTGCACCTGGCCATTTCTCCTATGTAGTAAGACATCGCCCGCCGTCGCTCAAGTGAGGAAGTTAAGTGACCTCCCCTGAGAGTGGATCACTGCTTTCCAGAACCTTCCCCAGGGCCGCTGCGTAGGAAATATCTGTTAATTTTGTATTCCATTAATTGTTTGACTCCATAATTGTTTGTCTCCCATAATTGTTTGATTCCATTAATCGTTGACTCCATTAATTGTTTGATTCTCATAATTGTTTGACTCCCGTAATTGTTATTTGATGTTTGTGTGAGTGGTGTCAGAGTCTTGTGTTATTTTTATAGTAAAGACATGTCAGTCTCGAACGGTTGTTTGTTATCCCTCGGAAAACCATGGTTCTTGATTTTTCTTTATTAAGAACCTGATTGGTCTGGTAAGTGGATTTCTATCCCTAAGTCCCAGGCCTTTACAGTCAGTACAAAACTGATAATATGCTGCACAAATTTATTTGTCAGTGGCCCAAGGTTTGAAATGCTTTGAAAGCATTTGACGTAGATGTAGGGTAGATGATTAGTGGGTCTCATATTTCTTACTTGCCTTAACATGACTAGTTACGTCGCCCTTTCTTTTAAGCTCCTTTGCGTGTGTGGTGGTGCTGTTGTGAGGACCAGTGGATGTCATGTTTATGACCTGACCTGACCTCATGTTTAATGATGGTCAGTACAAAACTGATAATATGTTACATAAATTTATTTGTCAGTGGCCCAAGGTTAAATATGCTTTGAAAACCTTGGAGCTAGATGTAGGATAGTTATTTAGTGGGTCCCTTATTTTTTACCTCACCTGACCTGACTAGTCACGTCGCCCCCTTTCTCTTAAGCTCCTCTACGTGTGTGTTTGTGTTGGTGTGGGGAATAGTGGATGACATCATTAAGAACATAAGAAAATAAGGAGTCTGCAATAGGCCGGTTGGCCTGTGCATGGCAGCTGCTGTCGAGAGTTACTACCACTCTCTATCATCCATGAATCTATCTAGTTTCCTCTTAAAGCTTTCCAGCATTCCAGCACTTACTACAAAGTTGCTAAGCTTGTTCCACTCGTCCACCACCCTATTTGTGAACCAATTCCTTCCTATCTCCCTCCCAAACCTAAACTTATTCAACTTAAATCCGTTGCTACGAGTCCTATCCTGCTCGGATATTATAAGAACTTTATCTATATCGCCTTTATTGATTCTTTTCACCCACTTAAATACTTCTATCATATCTCCCCGCACTCTTCGTCGTTCTATGGAATGCAAATTTAGCTTCTTTAACCTATCTTGATATGAAGGTTTCTAAGTCCAGGAATCATTTCGTCATTCTTCGCTGCACCGACTCCAGTGAATTGATATCCATTCTATAATAAGGGCACCAGAACTGAACCGCATAATCGAGGTGCGGCCTGACTAACGCAAGATATAGTTGCAATAAGACCTCTACATTCTTATTACTTAAACTTCTAGATATGAAACCTAATACTCTGTTTTTTATTTCGAACATTAAAGCACTGTTTTCTAGGCTGTAGGTCCGGGCTTACAAGTACCCCTAAGTCTCTTTCACAAGTCGACCTTTCTAGGTTTATGTTGTTAAGGCTGTATACGTTGACAGTATTTGTTCTACCAACATTAAGTATGCTGCAGTTCCTGATGTTGAATTTAATTTGCTATTTCTCTGACCACTACAGTAGTATATTTAAGTCCTCCTGTAGTGCATTTGCATCCTTCCCTGAATTAATCTGGCGCCCTATTTTGGTGTCATCCGCAAACTTACTTATGTTTTTTTTTTTTTTTTTTTTTTTTTTTTTTTTTACTGGAATTAGCCCACCCGGGCACAGGTTAAACGACCCACAACGGAGCCTGGGGGGCGAAAAAAAAAGAACGGAAAGAAATTGTAAATATAGAAAAAAAGTTTATACTCTATTAATCTACACCACGAAGATGCCGGAAAACCAGCTTTTTAAAGTGAGACAGATTGTAAGAGCATGGAAACACAGAAAAAGGCAGAGCATTCCACAGTTTGGCTGTGTGAGGAAAGGAGGTACTATAACGGGTTATTCTCGTGTGACCGACATCCACAGAGAAATGGTGGGCACCGCGGGCAAGACGTGTGTCACGAACCCACGGCCTTGCCTGCGGTACACAGGATGCCAAATCCACCGAACATTGCCCGTTAAAGTACCTGTAAAAGAGAGAGAGTGAAGCAACATTGCGGCGAAGAGAAAGGGAAGAGAGATTGTCGACTAAAGGAGGAGAGTTAATAAGACGAAATGCCTTTGATTCCACCCTATCTAATAATTGGACATAAGAAGAGCCACCCCAGATATGAGGGTAGTACTACAAGTTATGACGAATGAATCCCTTATATATTTGGAGCAACTACTCAGGAGTGAAGTAGCTACGGCATCTGTACATCATTCCCAGCTTTCGGGAGGCAGCTTTAGTTATACTAAGGATGTGTGATTTCCAGGACATAGTGGAGGAAATGATGAGGCCTTACATATTTATTTCAGAATTTGGGAGGATGATAGCGTCCTGAAATGTAATTCGTGAAGATCGTCTAATTTACAAAGTGTAATTGGTAAATATTGACTTTTATTACAATTGAACTTAACCAAGTTTGTACCTCCCCATTCAGAGATGCTGCACAGATCCGCGGTGATAGAAGTAATGATATCAGGTCTAGAAACAGATCTAGTTTGAGAGTTAGGAGGAAGGGGAAAATGTGAAGAAGAGTAAAGAGTAGAATCATCAACGTAAGAATGGATAGAACTAGTTGTAGTGTGAAGTAAATGATTGATAAAAAGAAGGAAGAGAGCTGGTGAAGGAACAGAATCCTGTGGGACGCCACTACTGGTAGAGAAAGAGCGAGAAATCGATCCCTCGACAACAACTGCCATGAATCGGTTCTCAAGGAAGCTAGAGATGAGAAAGCAAAGTGGGGGAGAGAAACCAAAAGAGGGAAGTTTAGATAACAAAGACTTGTGCCATACCCTTTCAAATGCTTTGGAGATGTCGAGAGCCACGACAAAAGTTTCCCCACAATCCCTAAGAGAGGATGATCAAAGATGGGTGCAGTAGGAGAGCAGATCACCAGTAGATCTCGCCTGGCGAAAGTCATACTGGTGAGCCAACAAAAGAGAAAGGCGTTCAAGGTGACGGAGAAAATGGGAGTTCAGGATAGTTTCGAAAATCTTAGAGAGGGATGAAGTGAGGGCAACGGGGCGATAGTTAGAGGGATTAGAATGGTCACCCTTCTTCGGGATGGGCTGAACCAAGGCATGCTTCCAAGAAGAAGGAAAAGTTTGGGTTTTGAGGCAAAGGCGAAAGAGGCGAGCAAGCACGGGGGCCAGGGCTTTGTCAGGGGGAGAGTTTGCTATAGAGTTATTGGGACGGAAGAGGGGAGGAAAAGAGGCGTGCAGAAGTTGTTACAGATGTTTTTAGTTCAGGACGAGAAAGATTTACTAGTGGAAGACTTAGTCAGGACAGCGGTCTTTCTTTTAATAAAATTCCGCTTGGCCCTACGAAGAATAGCCTTACAACGATTCCTAGAAGTAATGAAAGAGGTGTGGGTAATAGGAGAAGGAGATAGGTTCATATCTCGATATGCCCTATCTCTCACCCTGCAAGCAAGAGAGCAGGAGCGATCAAACCATGATTGTAATGTGAAATTTTTTGTAGAAGATGGGATAAATGCACTCATACCGCCCTGTATAACCCCAGCAATGCTGTCAGCACACACCGAGGCATCCCAAGTGGAAAAGCAACATTCATCCCAAGGAAAGTCGGTGAAGAATTCTCGCAAGGATTGCCAGCTTGCCCTCCGATAGTGCCATAGTTGACGTTTAGAGGGGGGTGGGGGAGGTGGTCGTGCCCAGTTTGATTTAATAGAAATAAGGTTGTGATCAGAAGAACCTAAGGGGGCAAAAATTGAGTATGAATAGTGTGAGGGGTTAGAGGTAAAACAAAGATCAAGAATGTTAGCAAGTTGATCGTGTCGATCAGGAACGCGTGTAGGGTGTTTGATTATTTGTTCCAAATCATTAAGTAAGGAAAAAGAGAGTGCCTCAGCTCCATCTGGGTCATCCCTTGCAGAGCCAAGCCACTCTCTGAGATGTACATTGAAATCCCCTAGGTAGAGGATCTCGGTGTTGGGGTGTGTGGATAGCAACGACTCATGGCAAGAAGTGAGATAGTCAAAGAGTTCGATATAGTTGGTAGAGTTTGGAGAACAGTATAGGAAACAAAGAAAATTAGTCACAGTTGGAAGAGATATTTTGAGCCAGATGACATCATAAAGGGGAGATTCAAGATCCGTGAGTCGGGCTATAGGTGTACGTGTGTTGCAGTAGGCGCATACACCACCCTTAGAACGGAAGTAGGTAAAAAGGTTGTACAGCAGTTAGAGACTTGAAAAGGTTTGGGTGAAGCTGCTTTGGTCAGTTGAAGTTCGGAGGGTAGTAAGAGGTCGGGGGAAGAGGTTGATAGATGGTGCTCCACAGAAGAAAAGTTGGAACTCAGGCCGCGAATGTTGGAAAAATGAAGTGTGAAAAAAGCCGATCCTCCAGGAACCGTGGTGGCGTTAGTTGAGGCCCCAGTAGCTTGATGATGATCAGGTCGGCCCTTGGGTTCACAACCTTCCCGACCAGTGGAACCCATCCGAGAAGGCACCGCTTCATTATTAATATCAACTGACATAAGAAAATAAAATAGAATGAATAAAACAGGTCAAGAAAGAGTACGGTTTTATTTGTGGTGTGGTCAATAATAAGAGAGACAGTTGAGACCCTGCAATTGTGTGTAAATGAAGCAGAAAGATAGATCAGCAACCTGAGACTTGGTCACAATTTTCGTGATGCCATATAGCAGCAGGGTCTACCATTAGACAACACATTATGCTTCCAATATCTTCCCAGGCGGTAGTACCTCCCTGTATGGTAGCTGTCTACTACCTACTACCTACTAGATTGTTCATAGAGATTATGAACAAGAGTGGGCCCAGTACTGTCCCCTAGGGAACCCCACTGGTTACACAGCCCCACTCAGATTTGACACCATCTATGCTGACCCTCCGTGTTCTCTCGGTGACCCACGATTTTATCCAATTTAAAACTTTCACCTCTATACCATGATCCTTAATTTTTCACAGAAGCCTCTGATGTGGTACTCTGTCAAACGCTTCGCTAAAGTCCAAGTAAATATCATCGTAATTATCGTCATTATCTACTACCTCGAAGACTTTCCTAACAAACGTCAGCAGATTTGTTAGACAAGATTTTCCCTTTGTAAAACCCATGTTGAGAGTCGTAGATTAATTTGCTTTTCCCGAAATGCGATCGAATGCTATTTGCTATAATTAATTCAAGAAATTTCCCCATTACTGACGTCAAACTAATCGGCCAGTAGTTTGACGCTGATGCTCTGTCTCCCTTTTTGAATATGGGTACTACATTTGCCTGTTTCCACAAGTCTGGCACAACTCCAGTGTCTAATGATTTTGTAAATAAATTTACGAGGGGTCTGCTAATCTATTCCTGACACTCTTTCAAGACTCAAGGGAAAATTTCATCCAGCCCTGGGGATTTTGTCTTCTTTAATTTATTTATCTTCTTAAGAACATCCTCTTTTCTGATAGTGATATTCCTTAATTTCTCTTATACCGTTCCCCTAAATATCAGTTCCACCTCTGGAATTTCCTCGTGAATTTCTCTTGTGAAAACTGATAAAAAGTAGCTCTTCAATGCTTTGCCTATTTCCTTGGGATTCGCCTTGGATTCTCTCGCTATCCTGATTTCATAGTCTCTCTTTGCTTTCCTTACATTTTTCTTAACATTCTTAGATAGTTCATTATACCTATTTCTGAGCTGCTCCTCCCCTTCCTTTAATTTCTTATAAATTCCTTTCCTTATTCCTACGTCATGTTTAAGTTTTCTGGTCATCCACCCTGGTTCATTCTTATTTGACCTAATTTTTCTGTGTGGTATATTTTGTTCTTGTGCTTCACGTAGTATATGAGTGAATATATTATAGTCATGATCAATTGTTGTGTCATCTGTGGCCTCACTCTTTCCTACTGGGGACTTACCTGACTGTTCCCAGGTGACCTCACCTAGCTACCTTCCTAACCCCTGAAAATCCGCCAATCGAAAGTTTGGGACTCTGACCATATTGTCATTGTTTTTCGTTTCCCAATTTAGGGTGAACCTGATTTCTCTGTGATCACTGTTCCCTAGTTCTTCCCCGATTGTGATATCTCTAATAATATTTTCTTTATTTGTTAATACCTCGAGTAGGTTCTGTAATTATTTGTTTCAAGAAATTGTCCTGTACTGCGTCTAGGAAGTCTTCACATTCATAGTCGCCTACAATGTTGTCCCAGTCAATATTTCTGAAGTTGAAATCCCCCAGCATGCACAGGTTGTTGTATCTTGTTGCCCTACTCATTTCCTGCCATATGGGCCGAGCTGCTTCTTTCCCAAGACTTGGGAGCCTGTATATTACTCCCATAATTAGTTTTTCGCTTCCTTCCGTGATTTCTACCCATACAGACTCGGTTCCTATTTCACCCTTTATTGAATTATTAATACAACATTTTAATGTATCCCTGATGAAGATTGCGACCCCTCCCCCCTTTCCTACCTTCCCAGTCCTTGTGAAAAAGGTTGTACCCTTCTATGTGGTACTCTGATAAAAAGTTTTTGCTCGCCAGGTTCATCCAAGTTTCGGTGATTGCTATGACGTCTACATTCTCGGTACATACAACCGCTCTCAGCAAATCTATTTTATTTCTAGCGCTCCTACTGTTTGTATAATATACATTTAAACCTACCCTTCCCTGGTCCTGTTTTACCCCGTGGCCTGAGTAACCAATTTTACTCCCCAGGACCTGCTTGTTTTTTTACTCCCACTTTCCCTGACCTCTCTCTACTGGCGAAAACCCCCCTTTGGAGTGACAATTTCATTCTCCAGGGATACAGATAACGTCTTTATCCTCGCGCGAGACAAGTGTACTCCGTCACGACGGTGCAGGTAGTCGTTGCCATAGAATGGTTGTCAGTTATCTATGAATGCCCAGCCATTGCTTGTGCAATGTTTTTCCAGTCGGCAATTTATGGCAATTGTGCTGGATAGCCATTCATGACCAACTCCCCTTCTAGGCAAGACACCACATACTATCGGAATCCCTGCCCTGTCTCTAACCTTCCTCAGCGCCTCCCTATACCTTTTGAAAAGTTCCTCACTCCTAACTTTTCTTATGTCGTTACCGCTGACACTAAGACACACTACTGGATTAGTACCCTCCCCTGACAAAACCCTATCTATCCTGTGTCCATATAATCCAGTTACCTCTGAAGATGTCTTGAATATAGACGCAAATACGAATATTGGTGATACTAAGTCTTTCAAGGTCGTCTGAGTGATTGTGGCGCTCCCGTACACGTAGTGAGAGCTCTGGGAACGGCGCCCATATGATATTAAGTATACTCTGGCGACTTAATTTGGACGTGATTTACGAAATTAAATGACAGTTATTAAATTGAAAATGATTTTAGATCGTTTCCCAGTCTGAAAATGTTGCGTTAGTCCTAATTAAGCTATTTGTTATGAGAAAAATAAGTCATTCCATCAGGACTGACACCTTGAAGGAATGTGCCCTGGGCAGTCGTGAGGCAGTGGTCAAACAGACAGGATCTCTGCGTTGGCCAAGAGAGACGGCCACGTGAACTGATTTCCTTCGTTCATTTAACATCAGTATTATCAAGTGAGTTTTATTCAATCTCACAGATCTTAGATAGGGCGGTAGGAACAAACAATGAATGAGTGACGATGACGTGAGACAATAGCTAACAGAGAGTATATTGCAGGGAATCTGTAGAGCCAATGTGGTATGAACGTCCACACGATCTGAACGCGTTCACTCATCTGAGTTGAGCCCACGCGGTTGAGTAAGCAGTGAGGATTGGAGTGAAACCAGTTGTCTGGGTGTACAACTAACGACGTGGGACCATCATCTGTCCCCGTTTGATGATCGTTTGGGGTCACCAGATCTCCTCCACCTCGGCTCACAATACTACAAATCTAAAGGCAGTTTAGTGAAAACCTTTTACTGACGGGAAGCTAGAGCTCCCTTCAACTGTACTAGGTCTCATTTGCTCACTCCCTTCCGTTTCATGGATGTACTGAGTGTAAAATGAGGCAAGCTGAGTGAATGAATGGTCTCACACTGAGACCAGGAGTCTAGTGGGTAATTAGAGGAACATTCTCCAAGGTTGTGAAGGGCTTGTTTGTGCCTTAAGAAAAATACGGGTGCATGTGGAACCTATGTGTGAGGTTAAGGAGCATGTTTTCACGGGTATTGTTTTTTTTTTGTTTTTTTATCGGGCACTCCCTTACAGCCTTGTGCAAGGTGAAGCGCAGAAGCGTTTACAGTGCCCAACAGGGAAGCATGCAAAGTTCATGCTTGCCTTTATGTCTCATGAGTTATGGGCGTAGAAGCCTGAAGAGTCAAGGGCATAGAAGCCTGGAGAGTCAATGGTTTATATCATCAAGTTATTGGAAGTTCCAACAACTTGTCCCTGAATACGAATTCGCAACTTTCGATTTACACCAGGTACCTAGTTTACTGCTAGGTGAACAGGGACTAATGGGGGCTAGGAAGTATGTCCAAACAACTTCCACCGGCCTGGGAAACGGGTATTGGTGGAGTCAATAACCTCTTCATATTGTGATACTATTTTTTCAGTGACTAATATTGTCTTGCTGTGTGTAGTTAATATTTCTTAAATAATTTTGATAGTATTATCTTCCAATGTTTATGTGTCACTAATTGATGTCAGATAACGAGGGAACAGTTTTCAGATGAGGTTCATCCTTTCTGTTGTAAATGATATTGTGATTTAGTTTTCCTTTAATGCATTTAATATTTCTTTATAATTTCAATATCATGTATAACTTTTGTTCCCCAGTGTAGTGTCTTAAGCCAGGTTAGGAGGTGTGCATCTGTTGATGCAACATTATTTTGTTGAGTGTGTTTAAGGCACATTCATGGGTGAGTTAATAATTTCTTATTATTTATACCATTTTCTCAGTGATTGATATTATTTTGTTGAAAGCCCTTAAGGCCTGTTCATGTGCGCAAGCAACATTTCTTAATACTTTGAATTTATTGTTGTCTAATGAGGCATTTTCTAAGTTTCTAATAATTCCAATATCATGTATAACTTTTGTTCCCCAGTGTAGTGTTTTAAGCAGGCTAAGAGGTCCGCCAATGTTGGTGTACCATTTTTTATTGTGTCTGTAGTGTTGGAGGGATTAGAAGTGTCTATATTTTACAGTGCGTCTCACTCACCCCAATCACAGGTGCAATTCTTCCATGAGTCACGGAGAATTCATTTCGTTAGTAAATTTAAGTGTGTTTATGCTGGTTTGTGTTTTTTCTCCAAGGGGCTCTTCCACTGCAATTACCATCTAATAATAATAAACCCCAAGTCAAGTGAGAATGGAATTTCCGACCAGTTACATATATATATATATATATATATATATATATATATATATACTAGGGAACGTTACCAACCATACCACAAGAGTCTAGAACTGCTCTTAGTGCTCTTGTGGTATGGTCGGTAACGTTCCCTAGTACCACGGAGTAGGTAGAGGGTTTAAGTCCTGGTTGGTGAGGTAGTTGATTTTATATATATATATATATATATATATATATATATATATATATATATATATATATATATATATATACACACATATAATTTTTTTTCAGCAATTGACATACTGTTACGCAGAAAGTGTAGCCGCATAATGAACAGGAGATCGCCAGGGAAAAAACAAACATCTTGACTATGTTGAGTTTCTTTATTAACTACGTTTCGGAAATTCATTTTCCATCATCAGAGCCTAGACAACAGATAAAAGGCAAAGAAATAAAGGAGGTAATAAACAAGAGAAACGTAACATTATTCAAAGCCTTACTGTCAGCAAAACTTTTCAACGTAACATAGCATTTCAATTTACAACTACTAAAAATGATGGGAGACCTAAATACAAAACTAAAATCAGAACAAACGAAAACATACAGGGAGCATTACCATAATTGAGACGAGCCTTATTGAGAAAAACACAACAATTCACAGAAAGCCATATCACCAATGGGTGGCTTTACTTTGTTTTGATACAAGGCTCCCATTATGAGAAGGTCCATCTTACAGTTGCTCTTGCTGTTGCATTAACTCTTCCTTCTGTTGGGTTCTCGACTAATACGACTGTTTATCATGAAATGTTTCAAAGACTGGTTTATCTCAAATATCGGAGAAGCAGAATCAACAAGTAAAATAATTAATATAATTAATAAAAACCATATATAATGAATACAAGAAACAATAATGACAAAATAACTAAATAGGAAGTTTGCTCAATTGGAGAATTTAGCCATTGACAAAACAACACTATTAAACCCACAATTTAATCAATTATAATATACAGTAATTAACCTAACTGGTGCAAAAACACTTATAACAGAAGTGAAGACAGTTCACACAATACAAATAACAATGTACTCATCACTATGGAGGCAACTGTTCTTGTCCATAATCTGACTGTCTGTTCACGGCCCCTTGGGTGGTTGGGTTAACCCAACGCCAAACCTCAAATGAATGAGTCGAAGCATTAAGACAAGCCAGTGTGATGACTCTCGGCAGCCCTCACCACACCTTTATACTTAACCAATAGATGCCGACTCTCGTAACACTACCAAGAACTGAGAAATCAAATAGCGAGGACAGGTGGTTATTTTGGTAGGTTTGGTTCCGGACAGCTGCTCAAAGATGCGAATTTCCAAGTGTCTTTTGTTTTACCTACATATACTGCCTACAGCTAGCACATATAAATTGATAAACAACTGAGGATTGCAGATGTGTAGGTATGATGGCTTTAGTTTTAATGAATTTTTTAATTGAACTCTGGGTTTTGGAGACTATTCTAAGAATTTTTTGGTATAGAATTCAATGAAAAGCTTCATGAGTTTGTTTCTACGGCGTGAAACTGAGTAGGCCTGTGTAGGCGATGGTGAAATAAAATATCTAGGAACGGTGCGGATTTCAGGCTGTGTGAGGCTAAGGTGGATATAGCTTGTATATAGTATGTGAAAGATTGTCAGTAAGAGTGCGCACTATATATATATATATATATATATATATATATATATATATATATATATATATATATATATATATATATATATATATATGCTGATAACCACAAGGAAAGAAGAAAACACGAAGTTCCCAAGCGCTTTCGTGTAATTACACGAAAGCGCTTGGGAACTTCGTGTTTTCTTCTTTCCTTGTGGTTATCAGCATATACCTAGATCACGAGCACCTACAGTGATTTACTTGCATATATATATATATATATATATATATATATATATATATATATATATATATATATATATATATATATATATATATATATATATATATATATATTATTTTTTTTTTTTTGTATGTAAGAGAAATGGTTAATGAATTCCTTTTACTCAAACCTGTGACTGTTGGTTTTCTGTATATGGCTGTCTCGAAACTAATACGAAGACGGTGGATATTAATACCAAGAAATGGTAGAGTATTGTCGTTTTCTAATTCACAAGTAAATTTAATGCTGCCATGCCTCGAATTTAGGTAATTTGGAAACATTGTGACATAATCAATTCATCTGAAAATTACAAATGTCATCAACATTTCGTCGATAACACAAGCTTATAATGAGCGGGACATTCGGTTAGCGAAAAAATTCTGGTGACAGAAAAACGTTGGCCAATGTAGAACCTCAGGGCGATCCCAGAGCATTACCAATGCATTGTTTATAAGCTTTGTTATTGAATAAAAACAGAGGTTTTCAAAAGTTCTTTTGTGTTTTTTAGTATTTTATCCCACATTTTCCATCTACTTCAAAGTAACATGTTGGTAATTTCATTAATTAAAATACTCGAAAAATATAAAAGAAAAGTGTCTTGCAATTGTCTAAACTAATGATTCCAAAACTTAAAATCCTAAACTTCGCTGGATAACCGAAACTATAATTTTACCACACACACACACACACACACATATATATATATATATATATATATTATATATATATATATATATATATATATATATATATATATATATATATATATATATATATATATATATATATATATATGTGTGTGTGTGTGCATCATGAAATGTAGAGAGGGAGGGTGGTACAGAAACAATAGGTTGGCAACCCTGGCTGGGTCTCTAGAGGGGGCAGTTCAAAGAATATCGAAGTCTTTAAACTGCTAGGGGAACATATGGGCACGGGGGTGGGGGAAACTGCAGTGGGAGAGGGTAAACAAAGTAAAAGATTACAGGGAAATAGTGTTAAGAATGATGACAAAACTAAATTAAACAGGGAGTTTAAAACTAAACACGGTAAAGGGAGGACTCAGAACACGACTAACTTAAATGTCTACTACGCGAACAATAGAAGTATGAGAAACAAAATGGATCATATTAGGGCCTTGGTATGTACAGAAAAAATCGATATAACAACATTCACTGAAACATGGATCAACCTAGACTCACGTGAGTTGCCGGTCGAATACCAAATTGCAAGTTACAAATTGTTCCATACCGATAGGGATAATCTGAAGTGTGAAATAAATAAGGAAATGAAAACTGAGCGGAATACAGAAACAATTTGGATAGAATTAAGCGACGGTAGGGAAAAATTAATCACAGGAGTAATATATAGACCACCCAATCTTGATAGAGTCAATGAGGGACTTATCTGGGATCAAATACGCAGAGCTTCCATACAATACAAAGTCTGTATAGTAGGCGACTTTAACCTCGGCCAAATAGATTGCAGACCTTACGGGTAACTCAGAATCAGAGGATTTTCTCGAGACGATCCAGGACTGTTTCCTAAGTCAAAATATAACCGAACACACACGGGGTAATAATATACTCCTTTTAGTTCTGTCGAACAGAGAAAACCTCATTAGCAATGTCGAGGTAGGGAACGAACTTGCAAACAGCCATCACAAAGAAATTAGATTCCAGTTAGATTTTCAGGGCATACGTAAGGAAAATTCCACTAAAGTACCAGATTTCAGAAGGGCAAACTTTGACAGTTTAAAGAGGCAGCTGAGAGAGGGGGTGTCGCCCTTGGCCGTGAACCTGACAGATGACTCTAACCTGATAACGACATCTGAGATTGCCGAGTTCCACGACAATTTAAATAATGAGTTACTTATTGCACAAAGGCAGAATATACCATACAAAAAACTCAGATCAGACAACAATGACCCTAAATGGATAAATAATTATTTAAAGAACATCATTGGCCAAAGGAAGGCTACAGGTAGAAGGCTAAAGCGTGGCGAAATTTACCTCCAGGATTATCATAAGATATTGGCGAGTAGGATTAAAACCGAGATAAGGAAAGCCAAGAGGAATAATGAGGTAAGGATAGCAAGGGAGGCGAAGACAAACCCCCAAAGGATTCTACCAAATGTATCAAACTAAAACACGAGAAAAGATTGGACCAATAGGGTCAGATACTGGCGAGCTCACTGATAATGACGGAGAAATGAACAATAATTTGAATAAATATTTTTCAACAGTTTTCACCACGGAAAATTTAAACATGATACCCAAGGCACCGACTCTATTCAGAGATAGTGAAGAAAACAAATTAAGCGACATAGTAGTTACTAGTAACGATATTAGTAAGCAAATAGAAGAACTAAAGCCTAATAAGTCACCTGGTCCTGATGAGATATTTGCCAGAGTATTAAAGGAATGTAAGGAAGAGCCTAGAATGCCCTTAGCAAAGTTGTTTAACATGTCCTTAAAAACTGGTGTAGTACCAGAATCCTGGAGGATAGCGAATGCAATACCGAATTTCAAGAAGGGGGATAGATCACTATCCTCTAACTACCGCCCAATCAGTCTAACATCAATAGTAGGCAAATTACTGAGAGCAATCATTTCAAACTCTATTCGAAATCACCTGGAGAAGCACAGATTGATCAATGATTCCCAGCATGGCTTCACAAGTGGACGTTCTTGTCTAACTAATCTATTAACATTCTTTTCATCAGCTTTCGAATTGGTGGACGAGGGGCACAATTATGATATGGTATATCTCGACTTTAGCAAAGCCTTCGACAGAGTCCCCCACGAAAGACTAATTAGAAAGGTAGAAGCACATGGCATCAAAGGTAACATCCTTAAATGGATTAGGGCGTGGTTACAGGACAGGAAACAGAGAGTGAGCATTAACGGCATTAAGTCCCATTGGAGCAACGTCACAAGTGGAGTACCCCAAGACTCAGTGCTTGGACCATTATTATTTATTATATACATAAACGACATAGATATCGGCATAGACAGCAACATAAGTAAATTTGCTGACACTAAAATTGTAGGTTATGTATATAAGCTACTGTGCGGAGTAGCAACCCTGTACATAAGCTACTGTGCCAAGTAGCAACCCTGTACATAAGCTACTGTGCCGAGTAGCATTTATATATATTATCACGTGGCAACACTGCACGTGTTATATGGCAACATTGCCCCGAGGCTGCCTTTTGGCAAGGCGCCTCAGTCTGACTGTGTGAGCCGCGCATGGCTCACACTGGTCACCACTTGTATTTCTCTCATCCACAATAAACGAACTCAGGGTTACACAGTGTTTCCCTAGCCATCACTGCATTCTTCAGGGCACACTAGTAACTTTCATGGCGCAGTGTCTAGGATCTGTGGACTTACAAAGTGTGTGAACAATGCCGACAGTTACGTCTGCCGGTGATGCGCGTCGACTCAGTGTGTTGTGTTGTGTTGCGCTGTGTTTCGCCGCGATGTGCAGTGTTGCTCCGTCACAGTGCGTTTTAGTGACGGTGCCAGTGTTAGTGTCAGTGTATTAGTGTGTGTCTAGAGCTGAGTTGAGCATTGGCCTGTCTTTTTGCGGTACCCACGGAGCACGCAGGCGCACACCCTTCTCGTGCGACATCCGGTGGGACACTGGTCTTGCCCCTGCCTCCCCCCGAGTCCGCCGTCCACTACGCTCAGATCTCTGAGACACACACACACACACACACGCACGCACGCAATCACTCACGGACAGGACAGTGGACCTGGACCATATGCGTGATTTTTGTGCTATTTATGTCATATATATGTGGTTCGAGCTGTTGAGGCGCCACTTTATATAGTAAACAGTGCAGTCCACGCACACACAAAGATGGGAGGTAAGAAGGGACGTCAAGATGGGAGACACGACTCCCCACCACCTTCCCCTCCACAGGGCGCAGACTCTCATCCTCCACCTCCAGTGACGGACATCGCCACAATTCTGAAGTGGATGGACGACCGGGACGAGAGACGCAGAGAGATGGAACTTCAGAGGGAGGAGACACGAAGAGAGGAGGAAAAATTGCGTTTTGAGGCGCTATTGGCGACCCTAGCGCTAACCCACCCTCCCTCACTTGCAGGTAGCGCGCTTCAAGGCGCCAGCACACTCCCTCCTCCACCACACCAGCGTCCTCCAGGTACTCTTGCTACCCCAACAGCTCCCAAGGCATCTGTTCAACCCCCACCCTCCCTCTCACCAGACGTCACGTTTCAGCTTTTTCGTGAGTGGAGGCGGCGTTGGACAGATTACTCCACAATGGTGGACCTTGACAGCATGCCTCCAAACAAACAACTCATCCAACTGCGGATGTGCTTGTCGCTGGAGACCCAGAGAATTTTGGAGCACACGTTGCAAGTGCCTCCCGATTCTACCTCTTCAGTGACGGAGGTGCTCGACCTTTTACAGGAGCATGTTAAGGGTCGGAACAACGAGGCTTTGCGTTGCCGTGCCTTTACCAGCTGCAAGTAGGCAGAGAATGAATCCTTTGACGACTTTTTTGTACGTTTGAAGAGTTTGTCTGAGGAGATCGACGTCTGCAAGGCGCACAGCCGGGAATGTGAGGAAGCCTGGATCAAGCACGGGATCTTGACAGGTGTCAGGCACGAAGAGTTGATGCAGCGACTCATCCCCCTGGACGCTTCCTCCACACTCCAGGTGGTAGTGACTGAATGTCGGTCATACGAGGCCACCAAGTCCGCCACCTCTGCCTTACGGGCCCCACCTGCTGTGAGAGCTATCTCACAATACAAGAAGGATAAGAAGGCGGCCAACAACGCGAAGGCTGCCACACGTTCTTCCATGCCTCCGCCTAGTGCTTCCTGTGGCAGCTGTGGAAAGCAGCACAGCCCCAAGACTTGCCCGGCCACCGATGCACTGTGTCGTGGATGTGACCGTAAGGGCCACTGGTCTAACACAGACAGGTGCCCTGCACGAGGCCACAAGTGTCAGGCCTGCGGTCGCTATGGACACTACGACAAGCGCTGCCGCCAACCCAAGCCCAAAAGCCCGAGACGAGGAGGACAGCAGCGCACTCTCCTCGGGGTGGTTCGCACACAGCCCCCTCCAGATGGCCCACGCAGCCCCAAGCAGCAGCGGAGTCACATCAGGAGGGTGGAATCGACCACACGCCCCAGGGCTACCCCTTCCCCTACTATCCGCGTCGCCGTCACACACGGTGATGTGTCGGGTCACATCGAGGTGATACCGGACACCGGCGCCGATACTACGGTAATTGGGTTGAAGCACCTCCAGAAACTGGGCCTCACCAAACGCAGCCTGGGACCACCGCCGCAGCTGCAGTACTACAATGCGGACGGTTCCCAGATGCCGGACGCTGTGGGCTCCTTTCAGGCAGAGATCACCTACGACGACAGGTCGTGTTACGGATGGATCGACGTGTGGCCTACTCTCGCTACACCCTTGTTGTCGTGGGAGCACTGCAAGGAGTTAGGCGTGGTGCCCAGAGACTTTCCTGAGCAGATCCCAGCTGCTCGGTACACCGCCAGCAGGGTGCGTGAGTTGACGAGCGACGCGCCTGGCGCTGCCACACAGAGCTGCCCAGAACCCGCGTCCACTCCCACCCACACAGGACGCTCCCCTGCCCAGATCCTGTATGGTCACCCTCTCCGCTCTTGCGTTCCTACACACGCCAAGGCCTTTGCGAAGGACTGGCAGACCAAAGCCGAGAGCTGCTACCGCCGCACCGCTACACGTGCCCAGGACACCAAGGCTCAGTATGACGACCGTGCCCGCCCTCTTCAGCCGCTGGAGATTGGTGCCCTTGCCCGCGTCCAGGACCCGACGACGACTCGTTGGGACAAGGTGGGCATAGTGATGGGCGTCGGCCGGTCGCGTGACTACAAGGTCAGGATGCCGAGCGGCCGTGTCTGGTGGAGGAACCGCCGCTTCCTCTGGCCAGTCCCCCCCCCTGCTGCTGGCCCCCTGACCGAGGACGAGTCACCTACACCTCACGAGGATCCGCCCCACAGTGCGCCTCGACGCTCGGAGCGACTTAGGACTAAGAAGTCCGCTCAAGACAAAGACTATGAGCGTGAGGGGGGAGGGAGATGTAGGTTATGTATATAAGCTACTGTGCTGAGTAGCAACCCTGTACATAAGCTACTGTGCCAAGTAGCAACCCTGTACATAAGCTACTGTGCCGAGTAGCATTTATATATATTATCACGTGGCAACACTGCACGTGTTATGTGGCAACATTGCCCCGAGGCTGCCATTTGGCAAGGCGCCTCAGTCTGACTGTGTGAGCCGCGCATGGCTCACGCTGGTCACCACTTGTATTTCTCTCATCCACAATAAACGAACTCAGGGTTACACAGTGTTTCCCTAGCCATCAATGCATTCTTCAGGGCACACTAGTAACTTTCAAAAATAGGACGTGTTATTAAATCTGACGAGGACTTTGCAAAACTACAGGAAGATCTAAACAAATTTTTCGAATGGTTTGAAAAATGGCAGATGAAATTCAACTTGGACAAATGTAAAGTACTCAGTATAGGAGATGTAAACAGGGAAACCAGATACCAGATGAACAACGATGCCATAGAGGAATCCGACTGCGAGAGAGATTTAGGAGTAATGATAAGTAGGAACCTTAAGCCAAGTAAACAATGTGTTTTCACTAGTAACAAGGCTAATAAAGTACTTGAGTTCATACAAAGGAGTGTTAGTTACAAGACTAGCGAGGTCATCCTAAAACTGTATCTTGCACTTGTGAGACCACACCTGGATTACGCAGTTCAGTTCTGGTCACCGTATTACAGAATGGATATAGAATCATTGGAAAGAATTCAGAGGAGAATGGCAAGACTAATCACGGGCATTAGGAACCTTGAGTATAGAGACAGGCTAAAGCATCTTAATTTGCACTCCCTCGAGAGACGTAGAGCGAGGGGCGACCTGATAGAGATGTATAAGTGGAAGTCAGGGCTAAACAAAGGGGACATTACAAAGGTACTCAAACTGTCCAACCAGGAGCGAACTCGTAACAATGGTTTTAAATTAGACAAATTTAGATTTAGGCGTGAAATAGGTAAACACTGGTTCGGAAACAGAGTAGTGGATGAATGGAACAAGTTACCAAATATCATCAATAACTCGAATACGTTGAATAGCTTCAAACATAAGTTGGATGCTTATATGAACAATAGGGGTTGGGTGTAAAGGGGACTGCCCAGTATGGGCCAATAGGCCCGCTGCAGTTTTCTCCATTCTTATGTTCTTATGTTCTTACTGAGACATTCTCTCCCCCAATACTCCACTCCTTTCCATAAGTCTGTAATGTATTCTATTTCCTCGTCCAAATATTCCTGGCGACATATTCATATGGCTTTCAAGAAAACCGTGACTAATGGTGGAGATTTGAAATTTGTATTATCTTCCATCACTGTCGCACTTATAACAAAAGTGAAGACTTGTAACTTGTCTGTTAGCTTCGCCTGTTACCCTCGTAATTCTGTAAGTTGCCTTGTAGTTAAAGAAGTCACTTGTAATATATGTTTGTACTTGTTTTAGATTGTTTGATATTCACAAAAAACACCACACTATAATCCTTCCAATGTATATTGTCAAAATATGTGCACATTATGTTCGTGTAATGACAAATTAACCGATGATGGGCAACTGTCCTTTTACGACAGAATATAGAAGGTTTCTAATACAAAAGTCTATCACATTCTCCTGATTTCGTCCTTTCATTGGTGACAGCCAGGTAATGAATGGAATAGTCTTTATTAGTTGGATTCAATTCTGAATATACGAAGAACTTTGAGTCTTGATCACTCTTCCAAATAACCATATCCTTCTTCCCCTTCCTCTTCCTCAATGGTAAATTGGATACTCCCACACACATTGCTCAGCTGTCTGATTTTAACCTCTATTCTCGTTCTCCTTGGAGTTACAACCAAACACTTAATTTACGTACCAGTATTGTACCACACGTCATCACCATACCGGTACTGTACCACACGTCATCACCATACCGGTACTGTACCACACGTCATCACCATACCAATACTGTACCACACGTCATCACCATACCAATACTGTACCACACATCATCACCATACCGGTACTGTACCACACGTCATCAATATACCGGCACTGTCCAATACGCCATCAACATACCGGTACTGTACCACACGTCATCAACATACCGGCACTGTACCACAAGTGATCACCATACCAGTACTGTACCACACGTCATCAATATATCGGCACTGTACCACAAGTCATCACCATACCAGTACTGTACCACACGTCATCAATATACCGGCACTGTACCACAAGTGATCACCATACCAGTACTGTACCACACGTCATCAATATATCGGCACTGTACCACAAGTCATCACCATACCAGTACTGTACCACACGTCATCAATATACCGGCACTGTACCACAAGTGATCACCATACCAGTACTGTACCACACGTCATCAATATATCGGCACTGTACCACAAGTCATCACCATACCAGTACTGTACCACACGTCATCAATATACCGGCACTGTACCACAAGTGATCACCATACCAGTACTGTACCACACGTCATCAATATATCGGCACTGTACCACAAGTCATCACCATACCAGTACTGTACCACACGTCATCAACATACCGGCACTGTACCACAAGTCATCACCATACCAGTACTGTACCACACGTCATCAATATACCGGCATTGTACCACACGGTATTTTTCTCTTCTAGCATTTCCATGAATAAATGAGGTCAACATAACACTAAGCAGTGAGCCCATGGCTAGCCATCTCTGCTGTCTATATTCCTCCTCAATGAACGTAAGTGCGTCGTATCTAACACATAATGCCACGAGTTTCACGTAAACTGCTTTAAATACAGGTGACTCATAATAAAATACTGTATGTTTTCTATTGCCCTTCTCACTGCTTGTATTGCCCCATCCATTGGCGCATTGGTAAACAAAGTTTAACATCGAAAGTTGCCAATTTTTAATTGTTCAAGTTAACTAACGTTGTTTAGTAGTCAAGAAGTGATATTGTAGTTGATGTAGTGTACACTGTATAGTGGAGTTAGTATAGTGGTTAATGATCTTAACTGATATATTATAAATCAAAGAAAGAATGCGGGAGTTTTCGTATCAAGTATATTTTTACTTTCATTTCTTGAAACGAAAATATTATCACTTAACCTAAAAAGAGAAGAAAACATAATGTGAAATGTTATAAAGATACTATTTTGATGAGTAGCAGGAAAAAATAAATTATATGTAGGATATTAAGCATTAAGCATTAAAATGTATTGATATGCACATCATATTAACAGTCTTCATTAGCTCAACTACTGGGTAAAATGTATCTAACATCATCTCTATACGCCACCGTGACATCTGTTGTGAAAAATATGTTTTTGAAACAGGTGATTTAAGGAAATGGGCAGATTATTGTTGAATCCTCAATGTCATCGTGAACTTTCTTTCATCGCAATAAATTAAGTCGCTTAGGTCTTAATCGTACTAGTTTTGACCAAAAACATATGATATTAATTTAGTGACTGAATATTCCTAATTAATTTTACTGTGTTCAGTTTTGGCTCTTGGCTGTGACTCTTCAAAACCTTTGTTTGTAATTTTGTACTGTATATATGAGGTGCTAGATTGACTCGGAGACTGATAGCTTTGATGTTATAATAGAAAAATTAGAATTTCCAGACAATATCACAGTATGGAATATAAGGGTTCTTGTACAATGGAAAGCTAGAATGAAGAAGAAAGCTGTGTCCATGGTGATGCCGGTGAAGGGGAGAACCGTACACGGACGTTGTCGCCGGGTGAGACATCAAAATTGGGACAATCTCTGTGTTTCTTTCATTAAATTTCAGTCGATATTTGCCCTTACGGGGCATGGTGTTAACATTGCCTTGCCGCTGCCACCGTTTTATCCATCTGTACACTGTAGTGACGCTTACATTGGTATTTTCTGCAATATCACGGACGGACATGCCTCCCACCCACATCTGCACAAATTGCACCCGATCTGCCAATTCTGTTGGAGACTTCGTTTGTCGACGCTCCATCGTCCTGTGTGAATTGAAACATGCGGAGTTAGTTTCGCGATTTTCTAGATAATTTGATATATAATGATCGTTTATCAGACCACAGCTTACAGCCCAGAGAAATACAACACTTATAAAAGTAAGTAGATGAGCAGGGGTACACCCATAAGTTGACGCACCCTACAGTGACAGCAAGGCCTGTCCCAGGAGGGCAAGGCCACAAATTACTTAAGTTAACCGTGCAATATGACCGTGTTAAGGAAACCACACCTTGCCAAGACCCACCCAGGCGGTAATAATTAGGAAGCATTACCAACCAGCGAAATGACCACACACCTGGGCAAACACAGCTGTCCACATCTAACCAGTTTAGTGTTAATTGGGACCGGTCATCTGCCAGCTCTCCTCCAATATGAAGGCCCTGCAGCCCCTTCCACGCCCCATCCATTCATTCAGACGACTTTCACAACACTATCGACGGAAGACAAGACGGAGTCACGCTCGTCACTAGTCGAGATGGGGAAGGACACTTCCCTTCCCATAGGAGACCATGTCCAGCAGCACCTGCTAGGCCTCCCTCAGGTCTCACGTGAGTCTTTGTCAGAGCTATCCATAGGGTGAGTTACTTACGGTGGTAAGTATATCCATTTCATGTTTGTGTCCGAGAGTCAGTGTCTAGTAACGTAAATATAATGTTCTAGCAACTTCGATATAATGTTCTATTAATGTGTCTGTATCATTGAGGGAATAATAAATAGCTGCACCATTAGAGGCGGTGTTTAGAAGATTTCCCCTAAGAACATATATTTACAGTTAAATAACGAACCGGCCACGCTACCAAACTTCCTCTCTTTACATTCCTACAAATATAAATATTCTACCTACTGTATATCTTCTAACCGAGTTTTTAACTCACTATAAGGGTGGCAGCTTACTTAAGGTAAGCCCACGCCCTTCTCGCTTAGTCATTACACTGGTAGCAGCGAACTTAATGTAAACCTACGCCCCTCCCTCGTTTAGCCATTACACCTGGCTCTTCTCTAGAGGGGGCAGTTCAAAGGATATCGAATTCTTTAAACTGCTAGGGGAACATATGGGCACGGGGGTGGGGGAAACTGCAGTGGCAGAGGGTAAACAAAGTAAAAGATTACAGGGAAATAGTGTTAGGAATGATGACAAAACTAAATTAAACAGGGAGTTTAAAAATAAACGCGGTAAAGGGATGACTCAGAACACTACTAACTTAAATGTCTACTACACGAAAAGTAGAAGTATGAGAAACGAAATGGATGATATTAGGGCCTTGGTATGTACCGAAAAAATCCATATAATAGCATTCACTGAAACATGGATCAACCTAGACTCACGTGAGTTGCCGGTCGAATACCAAATTGCGGGTTACAAATTGTTCCATACCGATAGGAAGACCAGGAAAGGAGGCGGAGTAGCAATCTATATTAGGGATAATCTGAAGTGTGAAATAAATAAGGAAATGAAAACTGAGCGGAATACAGAAACAATTTGGATAGAATTAAGCGACGGTAGGGAAAAATTAATCTCAGGAGTAATATATAGACCTCCCAATCTTGATAGAGTCAATGAGAGACTTATCTGGGATCAAATGCGCAGGGCTTCCATTCACAACAAAGCCTGTATAGTAGGCGACTTTAACCTTGGCCAAATAGATTGGACTGACCTTACGGGTAACTCAGAATCAGAGGATTTTCTCGAGACGGTCCAGGAGTGATTCCTAAGTCAACATATAACCGAACCCACATGGGGTAAAAATATACTCGATTTAGTTCTGTCGAACAGAAAAAACCTCATTAGCAATGTCGAGGTAGGGAATGAACTTGCAAACAGCCAACACAAAGAAATTAGATTCCAGTTAGATTTTCAGGGCAGACGTAAGGAAAATTCCACTAAAGCACCAGATTTCAGAAGGGCAAACTTTGACAGTTTAACGAGGCAGCTGAGAGAGGGGGTGTCGCGCTTGGCCATGAACCTGACAGATGACTCAGACCTGATAACGAGATCTGACATTGCCAAGTTCCAAGACAATTTAAATAATGAGTTACTTAATGCACACAGGCACAACATACCATACAAAAAACTCAGATCAGACAACAATGACCCTAAATGGATAAATAATTATTTAAAAAACATCATTGGCCAAAGGAAGGGCATAGGTAGAAGGATAAAGCGTGGCGAAATTTACCTCCAGGATTATTATAAGATATTGGCGAGTAGGGTTAAAACCGAGATAAGGAAAGCCAAGAGGAATAATGAGGTAAGGATAGCAAGGGAGGCGAAGACAAACCCCAAAGGATTCTACCAAATGGATCAAACTAAAACACGAGAAAAGATTGGACCAATACGGTCAGATACCTGCGAGCTAACTGATAGCGACGGAGAAATGAGCAATAATCTGAATGAATATTTTTCAACAGTTTTCACCAAGGAGAATTTAAACATGATACCCGAGGCACCGACTCTATTCAGAGATAGTGAAGAAAACAAATTAAGCGATATAGTAGTGACTAGTAACGATGTTAGTAAGCAAATAGACAAACTAAAGCCTAATAAGTCACCTCGTCCCGATGAGATATTTGCCAGAGTATTAAAGGAATGTAAGGAAGAGCTTAGTATGCCCTTAGCAAAGTAGTTTAACATGTCCTTAAAAGCAGGTGTAGTACCAGAATCCTGGAGGATAGCGAATGTAATACCGATTTTCAAGAAGGGGGATAGATCACTATCCTCTAACTACCGCCCAATCAGTCTAACATCAATAGTAGGCAAATTACTGGAAGCAATCATTTCAAACTCTATTCGAAATCACCTGGAGAAGCACGGATTGATCAATGATTCCCAGCATGGCATCACAAGCGGACGTTCTTGTCTAACTAATCGATTAACATTATTTTCATCAGTTTTCGAATCTGTGGACAAGGGGCACAATTATGATGTGGTATATCTCGACTTTAGCAAAGCCATTAACAAGAGTCCCTCACGAAAGACTAATTAGAAAGGTAGAAGCACATGGCGTCAAAGGTAACATCCTTAAATGGATTAGGGCGTGGTTACAGGACAGAAAACACGGAGTGAGCATTAACGACATTAAGTCCCATTGGAGCAACGTCACAAGTGGAGTTCCCCAAGGCTCAGTACTTGGACCATTATTATTTATTATATACATAAACGACATAGATATCGGCATAGACAGCAACATAAGTAAATTTGCTGATGACACTAAAATAGGACGTGTTATTAAATGTGATGAGGACTCCGCGAAACTACAGGGAGATCTAAACAAATTTTTCGAATGGTCTGAAAAATGGCAGATGAAATTCAACGTGGACAAATGTAAAGTACTCAGTGTAGGAGATGTAAACAGGGAAACCAGATACCAGATGAACAACAATGCCATAGAGAAATCCGACTACGAGAGAGATATTGGAGTAATGATAAGTAGGAACCTTAAGCCAAGTAAACAATGTGCGCCTCTTCGGGCAGTGGATAGTTCACCATCCCTGGACTGAAGTACTTAGCGTGGATGACGTGGAAACCAAATGGATAAATTATACCAACACCACCACGCAAGCTCACCACCACTTCTTCCCCGAGAAGTCCGTCAGATCTCACCCAGCTGACTTGCCCTGGATCACACCTCGGATCAAAAGACTTATGCAACAGAGAGACAGAGCCTTTCATCTCAATGACCACATCCGCTACAGGTCACTTCGCAACCGAGTCATCCGCGAAATACGCACTGCAAAGAAGTCCCACTACCCAACCAAATTACAACACCTGAAGCAGACCAACATCAGTCAATGGTATGGTAAGCTTAAAGAACTCTGTGGACTAAACAATAAGACACACCCCCTCCCCTTCCTTAGCCATCTCACTAGTGTTGACGCAGCTGAGCAAACAAATAACCATTTCGCTACTATATGCCAGACGCTCCCACGGCTTGACACAACCACTCTCCCTGCTTACCTACCAGCCCCCCTTCCCACTGACTTAGTAGAAGAATTTGACATAGCAAAACGCCTGGACAAACTAAAATTAAAACGCTCTACCACCCCCATTGACTTACCAATGAAACTCTTCAAGGAGTTCTCCCCGGAGCTTGCTAAACCCCTCTGCTCCATCATCAATGCTTCTCTCAGTCAAGCCAGATGCCCAGCTGACTGGAAAACCTCTTATGTATCACCAGTGCCCAAGTCAACCAGCCCACAATCCTTAAATCAGCTACGACCTATTGCAATCACCCCAATACCCAGCCTAATCTGTGAAAGTTTTGTGTTCGACTGGGCTTATGCTGATATTGCAGGAGTCGTAGACCCTCAGCAATTTGGCAACATGAAAACTTCCTCCACCACTCACTGTCTTGTCAGCTTTCTCGATTACATATACCGCCATCTCGAGAAACGAAAAACGTCTGTAGCTGTCGCCTTCATTGATTTCACTAAAGCGTTCGACCTAGTCGACCACAATATAATCATCAACAAAGCTATTGACCTCGGGCTTCGAAGAAGCCTCATACCATGGCTTACAGACTTCCTCAGTGACCGACGCCAAGCTGTACGCTTCCGAGGGGCTGTCTCCACCTTTCAGTCACTCACCTGTGGCGTCCCCCAAGGCACCAAGATGGGACCACTCTGCTTCCTTATGCTCATCAATGATGCCCTAAGAGAAACCCCTGCTCGCTGGAAATATGTCGACGACTCCACCATTGGGATCAGCGTCAACAATTCTGCTCCCAACTATACCGCCCTTCAGGATTTATTGAACAGTCTCCAAAACTGGGCCACCAACAACCATGTCACCATCAACCATACCAAGACCATGGTTATGCACATCAACCTCTCCTCCGACATTGTCCCACCTCCTTCCATTACTCTAGGTCCGAACACACTCCAGGTTGTAGATTCCACGAAGCTCCTCGGCGTCACCATAGACAACAAACTAAATTGGAAACCACACGTCAATGAAGTTGTCAAATCCTCCAGTTTCCGTCTCCACCTCCTCCGCCGACTCAAGTCCCTCGGAGTTCCTGCACACGAGCTCCTCAGTGTTTACACAACATTCATACTTCCCAAGCTCACCTATGCCTCCACCACCTGGTCTTCCTCCCTAAATGCCACACAACGTAAACACCTAGAAAAAGTGCAAAAGAGGGCATGCAAGATTATTCTCTCCCCCTCCTACTCCACATATCAAGAAGCGCTCAACACACTGACCCTTTCGACTCTCACTGACCATCACCACGACCTCATCTGCAAATTTGGTAAGAAGCTTCTACACCATCCCCGACACCGGCTCCTACTACCACCTGAGATCCCTTGTCCGAGAATTGCTGTGCGACACCACAACCGCATCCAGCCCATACGTGCACGAACTGATCGCTATAAGAACAGCCCAGTCCCAACCATTGTAAAAATTATCAATAACTTGTAATACTGTAACACTGTTACTATGTTGAAATGAACTGTAGTTTGAGCTTTTCCCCATCTAAGTTATTATATGTCTTATTTGTGTCACTTATGTTACTTGTATATTATTTGTAATTCGTAACCCATTCCCCAAATATGTAACTGTATATTTTCAGCCTTCTGGCTGCCAAGCTCTTTCAATAAACCGTTAATTATTATTATTATTATTATTATTAGTTACAAGACTAGCGAGGTCATCCTAAAACTGTATCTTGGGCTTGTGAGACCACACCTAGATTACGCAGTTCAGTTCTGGTCACCATATTACAGAATGGATATAGACTCATTGGAAAGAATTCAGAGGAGAATGACAAGACTAATCCCGGGCATTAGGAGCCTTGAGTATAGAGACAGCTTAAAGCATCTAAATTTGCACTCCCTCGAGAGACGTAGAGCGAGGGACGACCTGATAGAGGTGTATAAGTAGAAGTCAGGGCTAAACAAAGGGGACATTACAAAGGTACTCAAACTATCCAACCAGGAGCGAACTCGTAACAATGGTTTTAAATTAGACAAATTTAGATTTAGGCGTGAAATAGGTAAACACTGGTTTGGAAACAGAGTAGTGGATTAATGGAACAAGTTACCAAATAGCATCATTAACTGGAATACGCTGAATAGCTTCAAACGTAGGTTGGATGCTTATATGAGCAATAGGGGTTGGGTGCAAACGGGACTGCCCAGTATGGGCCAATAGGCTCACTGCAGTTTCCTCCATTCTTATGTTTTTATGTTCTTATGTCTCATCCTTCATTTAATTCAGTTCGAATATTGTTTAACCGTGTGCTATAAGAAACCCCGTGTGTTACAGTGTGAAAAGTGTCCTAGTGTGTTACCTTTGCAGCTCAAGTAAATGTTTCTCATCATGGTATATGCGAATTGTTATTACCATAACTCCCCAGAATATGTGTAATTTGATATTGCGATAATTGCAGAGCTTCACTCAGTGTATTTTTAGGCTAGTAAGATTTATAATGTATTCTTTGATGCGTAGTGATAAATAATATTCAGTGTAGTGAGCAGAGCTTCACTCCCGACTCAGCCTAATGAGAACTTTGTCGCGACGGAACCCATAGTTGCCTAACATTGACGTAACATATAAAGTAAATCTTTTTTTTTACGGATCCACTTCCAACTAACCCATCAACCCTTTAGGAGTGTCTTTCTCTGTCAAATGTCACACACAGTACCGCCCCATGGCCAGCCAGATGTTGGAGATAACCAGCTCACTTGGGCATGACCTGACGTCGCATGTCCAAACTGTATGCAGTGATCGATCAGGATAACTGCGCTTTACGACACAGCAGCAATTAAGAGGTGACGATGGACCATGCATCAACTCCAACCACAGCACATACGAGCAGAGGAGAAGCAGGATGATGAAAGCAGCAGGTAGTAGGTAGTAGGCAGCTATCAAACAGGGAGGTATTACCGCCTGGGAAGATATTGGAAGCATAATGTGTTGTCTAATGGTAGACCCTGCTGCCATATGGCATCACGAATATTGTAACCAAGTCCCAGGTTGCTGATCTGTCTTTCTGTCTCATTTACACACAATTGCAGGATCTTAATTGTTTCTCTTTCTATTGACAAGACAGCATACTGTACATATAGCGTTTCTCACTATTGACTATTTTTTTTCTTTATTATCATTATTACAGTGTTGTTATCATTATTATTATTGTTATTATTATTTTATTTGACTTTTTATTATAAATTTTATTTACTATGAATTAATATTATTATCATTAAATTTCCCCCCCCCCCCCAGGCCCCGATGTGGGTCAGTGACCTGTGCCCAGGTGGGCTGATCCCCTTAAAAAAAAAAAAAAAAAAAAAAACACCCATCACACACCACTTCACTTCTTTCAAGTCCTCCCTTGGTCTAGGATTAAGAAGATTATATATTTTTCTACTTTAGGAAGTTAAGACGTGTGGAATGCAACACCACACAAACAAACCCTGGTGAGCCCACCCAGGGAGGAATTCACCACTGTGAGGGTGTAGGACAGGACGGTCAAGGGTCTTGCTACACGCCATCCAGAGCGATGACACCCCAAGGAGTGGACCGGCTTTAATCTCGGCCGGAAGGGAGGAAACTCAGATTGGAAAAACCCATCTGGAATATGACGGAAAATGATGCTCTACAAGTAGAGGGAAACGCAGATGTAACAGAAAAAGATCTTTCTGGAATATGAAAATGATGCTGTACAGAAGAAACACAGATGGAACAGAAAAAATCATCTGGAAGATCACGGAAAATGAAGCTGTATAGAAGAAACGCAGATGGGGCTAGAAAAACTCATCTGGAATATGATAGAAACCAGGAGGAAGTGAGAAGAGGTCAGAAGGTGTGGAGACATGACCTACAAGGTGTGGTATTGAAGAAAGAAAGGCATGCTATGCGAAGAGAGAACACTTGAAACGTGCTCTGATGACATCAGAAGAAAGTCGACGATGAAGAGGTGGATCATCGGAAGGACCAACCCACCACCACTGCTGTACCGCCAGTTCCCTGATACCAGCTGGTGGAGGAAGTGAGCCATGTTGAGCCACACTATTGTATTACTGTTGTTTATGTATAATAAAAAGTGAAGTGTGAAGTAGGCGCATTTTTTGTGTATTTTGAAGTATTTCATTCTCTGATTTCTGTTAACATTTACTACAAAGAATGTTTTTTTTTATTTAAGAAAGATTAGTCACTTTTCTATGAGTTCATTTGATCAATGTTTGTACTACTTAATGCAATGTTGTAGCCATATTACTGATTGGGACGAATTATTATTTTGACATGGGCTGGCAAGGCAATGTTATTGTTTGTAGAATGTGATTTGCAAGTTTGTCTCGGATACTATGCTAGATATGTAGGATCTTTAGCTCAGTTACGCTCATATTATGATCACTTTGTGTGTATGTGTTTTTTCTCCTGACATAGAAGTTTTGATCTTGGCGGGAGGTATAGTAAGCTTTGTTAGACCAAACTAAGCCAGTAGAAAAACATACATGCCAGTATCTATGAGATTATTGTTTGTAAATGTGAGATTGTATTATCGCCTCAGGTACTATTTTAGATACTGCACATGGTATTACTGTCTATATGTGTCATAAGTTCTCTGGTTTGGAAGCTTTGCTCTTGGCGGGAGGTTTAATGGTTGTTTATCAGACCACAGCTTACAACCCAGAAAAATACAACACATATAACAGTAAGTAGATGAGAAGGGGTACACCCGAAAGTTGACAGACCCTACAGTGACAGCAAGGCTTGTCCCAGGAGGGCAAGGCCACAAAGTACTTAAGTTAACCGTGCAATATGACCGTGTTAAGAAAACCACACCTTGCCAAGACCCACCCAGGCGGTAATAATTAGGAAGCATTACCGACCTGCGAAATGACGATACACCTGGGCAAACACAGCTGTCCACATCTAACATAAGAACATAAGAATGGAGGAAACTGCAGCGGGCCTATTGGCCCATACTGGGCAGTCCCGTTTACACCCAACCCCTATTGCTCATATGAGCATCCAACCTATGTTTGAAGCAATTCAGCGTATTCGAGTTAATGATGATATTTGGTAACTTGTTCCATTCATCCACTACTCTGTTTCCAAACCAGTGTTTACCTATTTCACGCCTAAATCTAAATTTGTCCAATTTAAAACCATTGTTACGAGTTCGCTCCTGGTTGGATAATTTGAGTACCTTTGTAATGTCCCCTTTGTTTAGCCCTGCCTTCCATTTATACACCTCTATCAGGTCGCCCCTCGCTCTACGTCTCTCAAGGGAGTGCAAATTAAGATGCTTTAACCTGTCTCTATACTCAAGGTTCCTGATACCCGGGATTAGTCTTGTCATTCTCCTCTGAATTCTTTCCAAGGATTCTATATCCATTCTGTAATACGGTGACCAGAACTGGACTGCGTAATCCAGGTGTGGTCTCACAAGAGCAAGATACAGTTTTAGGATGACCTCGCTAGTCTTGTAACTAACACTCCTTTGTATGAACCCAAGTACTTTATTAGCCTTGTTACGAGCAAAAACACATTGTTTACTTGGCTTAAGGTTCCTACTTATCATTACTCCTAAATCTCTCTCGCAGTCGGATTTCTCTATGGCATCGTTGTTCATCTGGTATCTGGTTTCCCTGTTTACAATTCCTATACTGAGTACTTTACATTTGTCAATGTTGAATTTCATCTGCCATTTTTCAGACCATTCGAAAAATTTGTTTAGATCCTCCTGTAGTTTTGCCGAGTCCTCGTCAGATTTGATAACACGTCCTATTTTAGTATCATCAGCAAATTTACTTATGTTGCTGTCTATGCCGATATCTATGTCGTTTATGTATATAATAAACAATAATGGTCCAAGTACTGAGCCTTGGGGAACTCCACTTGTGACGTTGCTCCAATGGGACTTAGTGCCGTTAATGCTCACTCGCTGTTTCCTGTCCTGTAACCACGCCCTAATCCATTTAAGGATGTCACCTTTGATGCCATGAGCTTCTACCTTTCTAATTAGTCTTTCGTGGGGTACTCTGTCGAAGGCTTTGCTAAAGTCGAGATATACCACATCATAATTGTGCCCCTCGTCCACTGATTCGAAAACTGATGAAAAGAATGTTAATAGATTAGTTAGGCAAGAACGTCCGCTTGTGAAGCCATGCTGGGAATCATTGATCAATCTGTGCTTCTCCAGGTGATTTCGAATAGAGTTTGAAATGATTGCTTCCAGTAATTTGCCTACTATTGATGTTAGACTGATTGGGCGGTAGTTAGAGGATAGTGATCTATCCCCCTTCTTGAAGATCGGTATTACATTCGCTATCCTCCAGGATTCTGGTACTACACCTGTTTTTAAGGACATGTTAAACAACTTTGCTAAGGGCATACTAAGCTCTTCCTTACATTCCTTTAATACTCTGGCAAATATCTCATCGGGACCAGGTGACTTATTAGGCTTTAGTTTGTCTATTTGCTTACTAACATCGTTACTAGTCACTACTATCTCGCTTAATTTGTTTTCTTCACTATCTCTGAATAGAGTCGGTGCCTCGGGTATCATGTTTAAATTTTCAGTGGTGAAAACTGTTGAAAAATATTTATTCAGATTATTGCTCATTTCTCCGTCGTTATCAGTGAGCTCGCCGGTATCTGACCGTATTGGTCCAATCTTTTCTAGTGTTTTAGTTTGATCCATTTGGTAGAATCCTTTGGGGTTTGTCTTCGCCTCCCTTGCTATCCTTACCTCATTATTCCTCTTGGCTTTCCTTATCTCGGTTGTAACCCTACTCGTCAATACCCTATAATAGTCCCGGAGGTAAATTTCGCCACGCTTTATCCTTCTACCTATACCCTTCCTTTGGCCAATGATGTTCTTTAGATAATTATTTATCCATTTAGGGTCATTGTTGTCTGATCTGAGTTTTTTGTATGGTATGTTCTGCCTTTGTGCATTAAGTAACTCATTATTTAAATTGCCATGGAACTCGGACAATCTCAGATCTTGTTATCAGGTCAGAGTCATCTGACAGGTTCACGGCCAAGCGCGACACATCCTCTCTCAGCTGCCTCTTTAAAATGTCAAAGTTTGCCCTTCTGAAACCTGGTACTTTTGTGGAATTTTCCTTACGTCTGCCCTAAAAATCTAACTGGAATCTAATTTCTTTGTGATCGCTGTTTGCAAGTTCGTTCCCTACCTCGACATTGCTAATGAGATTTTCTCTGTTCAACAGAACTAAATCGTGTATATTATTACCCCGTGTGGGTTCGATTACATTTTGACTTAGGAAACAGTCCTGGATCGTCTCGAGAAAATCCTGTGATTCTGAGTTACCCGTAAGGTCAGTGCAATCTATTTGGCCAAGGTGAAAGTCGCCTACAGAATTTGTTGATTTTAATTCCTCAATCAAACTAGCTTCAACCAGAAGTCTTTCTGTGACACAATATGATTTGAATACTTCTAAGCTTTTTTCCCAAGCAATGGGAAGGTTATTATTCCTAACATGAACGAACAGTGCGCGGCTTTCAGATGCTGTTCTGTTATTGTACTTATGTTGTTTGATTCTGAGCTGCAATGTTTTTCCTATCTGCCCTACATAATTACCATTACATTTGCTACATGGAATAGAACATAAGAACATAAGAAAATAAGGAGTCAGCAATAGGCCAGTTGGCCTGTGCATGGCAGCTCCTGTCGAGAGCTACTACCACTCTCTATCATCCACGAATCTATCCAGCCTCCCTTTGAAACTTTCCAGCGTTCCAGCACTTACTACAAAGTTGCTAAGCTTGTTCCACTCGTCCACCACCCTATTTGTGAACCAGTTCCTTCCTATCTCCCTCCTAAGCCTAAACTTATCCAACTTAAATCCGTTGCTCCGAGTCCTATCCTGCTCGGAAATTATAAGAACTTTATCTATATCCCCTATCTCCCCGCACTCTTCGTCTTTCTAGGGAATGCAAGTTTAGTTTCTTTAACCTATCTTCATATGGAAGTTTTCTAAGTCCCGGAATAATTTTCGTCATTCTCCGCTGCACCGACTCTGGTGAATTGATATCCATTCTATAATAAGGGCACCAGAAACTCTGAACTGCATAATCGAGGTGCGGCCTGACTAGCGCAAGGTATAGTTGCAATAAGAAATCTGCACTCTTATTACTTACACTTCTGGATATAAAAACCAATACTCTGTTTGCCTTATTCGAACATAAACGCACTGTTTTCCAGGCTGTAGTTCCAGGCTTATTAGAACCCCTAGGTCTCTTTCACAGGTCGACTTCTCTAGATTGATGTTGTTAAGGCTGTATACATTGAGAGTATTTGTTCTTCCAATATTAAGTACGCTGCACTTGCTGGTGTCGAATTTCATTTGCCATTTTTCAGACCACCCCTGCAGTATATTTAGATCCTCCTGTAATGCATTTGCAGCCTGCCCTGGATTAATCTGCCGCAGTATTTTCGTGTCATCCGCAAACTTGCTTATGTCACTGCTGATCCCAGTAGATAGATCGTTTATGTAGATTATGAACATGAGTGGGCCTAGTACTGACCCCTGGGGAACCCCACTGGTTACACGGCCCCATTCAGATTTAACACCATCTACCCAGACCCTCTGTGTTCTATCGGTGAGCCATGATTTTATCCAACTTAAAACTCTCCCCTCGATACCATGAGCCTTAATTTTTCTCAGAAGCCTCTAATGTGGTACTCTGTCAAATGCTTTGCTAAAGTCTAAGTAAATATCATCGTAATTTTCGTCATTATCTACTACCTCGAAGACTTTCCTAAAAGCGTCAGCAGATTTGTTAGACATGATTTTCCCTTTGTAAACCCATGTTGAGAGTCGTAGATTAATTTGCTTTTCTCTAAATGCGATCGGATGCTGTCTGCTGTAATCGATTCAAGAAATTTCCCCACTATTGATGCAAAACTGATCGGCCGGTAATTTGACGCTGATGCTCTGTCTCCCTTTTTGAATATGGGGTACCATATTTGCCTGCTTCCACAAGTCTGGCACAACTCCCGTGTCTCATAATTGTGTAAATAAATTTACGAGGGGTCCGCTAATCTGTTCCCTACACTTTTTCAAGACTCGCCGGAAAATTTCATCCGGCCCTGGGGATTTTGTCTTCTTTAGTTTATTTATCCTCTTAAGAACATCCTCTTTTCTGATAGTGATATTCTTTAACTACTCTTCTTCATTTCACCTAAATGTCAGTTCCACCTCTGGAATTTCCTTGCGAATTTCTTCTGTGAAAACTGATAATAAGTAGCTGTTCAATGCTTTGCTTATTTCTTCACTGCTATTTATCACTTCCCCCCTCCCTGACTTTAAAGGCCCAACTTTGTCCTTGGCCTTTGTTCTATATACCTGGAAAAATCCCTTGAGATTCGCCTTGGATTCTCTTGCTATTTTGATTTCATAGTATCTCTTTGCTTTCCTTACATTTTTCTTAACATTCCTAGATAGTTCATTATACCTATTTCTGAGCTGTTCCTCCCCTCCCTTTAATTTCTTATAAATTCCTTTCTTTATTCCTATGTCTTGTTTAAGTTTTCTGGTCATCCACCTTGGCTCATTCTATTTGACCTAATTTTTCTATATGGTATTTTTTGTTCTTGTGTTTTATGTAGTATACTAGTGAATATATTATAGTCATGATCAATTGTTGGGTCATCTATGACGTCGCCCGTTCCTACTGGGGACTGACCTGACTGTTCCCACGTGACCTCACCTAGGTGCCTTCTTAACCCCCCATAATCCGCCAATCCAAAGTTTGGGACTCTGACTATATTGTCATCGTTTTTCGTTTCCCAATTTAGGGTGAACCTGATTTCTCTGTGATCACTGTTCCCTAGTTCTTCCCCTACTGTGATATCTCTGATAATATTTTCTTTATTTGTTAATACTAGGTCTAATATATTGTCACCTCTAGTAGGTTCTGTAATTAGTTGTTTCAAAATTTTTTCCTGTACTGCATCTACGAAGTCTTCAGATTCATAGTCATCTTCAATATTATCCAAGCCAATATTTCTGAAGTTGAAATTTCCCATAATGCACAGGTCATTATATTTTGGTGCCCTACTCATTTCCTGCCATGTGGGCTGAGCTGCTTCTTTTCCAAGACTTGGGGGCCTGTAAATCACTCCCATAAATAGTTTTTCTCTTCCTTCCGTGATTTCTACCCATAAAGATTCGGTTCCTATTTCACCCTTTATTGAATTATTAATACAACATTTTAATGTATCCGTGACGAAGAGTGCGACCCCTCCCCCCTTCCTACCTTCCCTGTCCTTGTGAAAAAGGCTGTCCCCTTCTATGTGGTACTCTGATAAAAAAAAATTTTGCTCGCCAGATTCATCAAAGTTTCGGTGATCTGCTCTGACGTCTACATTCTCGGTACATACAACCGCTCTCAGCAAGTCTATTGTATTTCTAACGCTCCTACTGTGTTTATAGTATACATTTAAACCTACCCTTCCCTGGTCCTGTTTTACCCCTTGTCCTGAGTAACCAATTTTACTTCCCAGGACCTGCTTGTTTTTTGACTCCCACTTACCCCGACTTCTCTCTACTGGCGAAACGCCCCCTCTTCCAAGTGATAATTTCACGCTCAAGGGATGCAGACAACGTCTTTACCCCCTCACGAGACAAGTGTACTCCGTCGCGACAGTACAGGTAGTCGTTGCCAGTTATCAATGAATGCCCAACCATTGTTTGCACAATGTTTTTCCAGTCGGCAATTTATAGCAATTGCCCTGGACAGCCATTCACGACCAACCCCTCTTCTAGGCAAGACACCACATACTATCGGGATCCCTCCCCTATCTCTAATCTACCCCAGCGCCTCCCTATACCTCTTGAAAAGTTTCTCACTCTTAACCTTTCCTATGTCGTTTCCTCCCACACTAAGACACACTACATATTGGTAATGGTTGAGTCATACTTGAAAACAACATTAATATTTAGTAATTTAAGGGACCGAACTAATGGGACAAATTCATTGCAGTAAGGCATAGTCAAAATATTCTTAAGTGTAGGAATTTGCCTGGTTTGAGTAGAATGAAAGGATTTTTTAGCCTTTTTAAAACAATGATCAACAAACACAGAAGGGTACCCATGTTTTTGTGCAATGGAACGAATGTGTTTCAATTCTTCATCAATAAATTCACCGTCACAAATACGCAAACATCTCAGAAACATAGTAGAAAAAACTGACATTTTGGTAGACTCCAGGTGATTCGATAAAAAGTGTATGACACTGTCGACCTGTGTAGGCTTTCTGTACACCTTCAATTTGTAGTTATGGCCGTTTTTAATGATAAGCATATCAAGGAATGGAAGGGAACCATTAATTTTTCTTTCAGTTATGAATGTGATACTTGGGACAATATCATTAAGCTTGTCTAAAAATTCCAATGGGTCACTGTTTCTAGGCCAAAGACAAAGAACATCATCTACATATCTATACCATGGAGGAATAAAGTCCCCTATATTGGGTAGTAATCTAGCCTCAAAAACTACATATAAATACGGGTTAGTGGAGCAGAAAGACAATTACTCATGCTCATGCCAAACATTTGCTTGTAAAACTTCCCATTTGCTCTAAACACATTGTCAGTTACGCATAACTCTATCAATTTCAGAAAAGTATCATGTTCAATTGTTAAATCAAATAGTTGTAATTTATCTTTAAGAAATGAAAGTAGGTCTTTCACAGGTACTCTAGTGAACAGTGAATTTACATCAAAACTTATTAAATCACAAGGTTTATTGTGTTTCTTGAGTTTATCAATTAAATCACTGCTATTGTGTATTTGTGAATTAGATATTTGGCCTGTAAGAGTGGATAGCATCTTTACCAGCCACTTGGATAATTTGTAAGTAGCAACTGTAATGGAAATTATGAAAGACAGACTGGTAAAGCATTGCAAATCAGAAGGGAACTGCATAAGTACAATATAAGAACAGCATCTGAAAGCATAATCATCCCATGGAATGGGAAAAATGCTTAGAAATGTACAAATCATCATGTGTCACAGAAAGATTTCTGGTTGAAGCTAGTTTGATTTGGGAATTAAATTCCATAAGCCTTAGTGATGGTCAGTACAAAACTGATAATTTGTAAAAAAAAAATTATTTATCAGTGGCCCAAGGTAAAAAATGCTTTGAAAACCTTGGACCTAGATGCAGGAGAGATATTTAGTGGGTCCCATATTTTTGGCCTGACTTAACTTGACTAGTCACGAAGCCCTTCCTCGTAAGCTCCTCTACGTGTGTGTTGGTGTTGGTGTGCGGATTAGTGGATGGCATCATTATGACCTGACCTCATGTTTAATAAGGAAACATATGGGCACGGGGGTGGGGGAAACTGCAGTGGGAGAGAGTAAACAAAGTAAAAGATTACAGGGAAATAGTGCTAGGAATGATGACAAAACTAAATTAAACAGGGAGTTTAAAACTAAACGCGGTAAAGGGAGGACTCAGAACACGACTAACAGAAGAAGTATGAGAAACAAAATGGATGATATTAGGGCCATGGTATGTACCGAAAAAATCGATATAATAGCATTCACTGAAACATGGATCAACCTAGACTCACGTGAGTTGCCGGTCGAATACCAAATTGCCGGTTACAATTTGTTCCATACCGATAGGCAGACCAGGAAAGGAGGAGGAGTAGCAATCTATGTTAGGGATAATCTGAAGTGTGAAATAAATAAGGAAATAAAAACTGAGCGGAATACAGAAACAATTTGGATAGAATTAAGCGACAGTAGGGAAAAATAATCACAGGAGTAATATATAGACCTCCCAATCTTGATAAGAGTCAATGAGCGACTTATATGGGATGAAATGCCCAGGGCTTCCATATACAATAAAGTCTGTATAGTAGACGACTTTAACCATGGCCAAACAGATTGGACTGACCTTACGGGTAACTGAGAATCAGAAAATTTCTCTAGATGATCCAGGACTGTTTCCTAAGTCAACATATAACGGAACCCAGGTGGGGTAATAATATACTCGATTTATTTCTGTCGAACAGAGAAAACCTCATTAGCAATGTCGAGGTAGGGAACGAACTTGCAAACAGCGATCACAAAGAAATTAGATTCCAGTTTGATTTTCAGGGCATACGTAAGGAAAATTCCACTGAAGTACCAGATTTCAGAAGGGCAAAATTTGACAGTTTAAAGAGGCAGCTGAGAGAGGGGGTGTAGCGCTTGGCCATGAACCTGACAGATGACTCCGACCTGATAACGAGATCTGAGATTGCCGAGTTCCACGACAATTTAAATAATTAGTTACTTAATGCACAAAGGCAGAACATACCATACAAAAAACTCAGATCAGACAACAATGACCCTAAATGGATAAATAATTATTTAAAGAACATCATTGGCCAAAGGAAGGCTATAGGTAGAAGGATAAATCGTGGCGAAATTCACCTCCGGGACTATTATAGGGTATTGGCGAGTAGGGTTAAAACCGAGATAAGGAAAGCAAAGAGGAATAATGAGGTAAGGATAGCAAGGGAGGCAAAGACAAACCCCAAAGGATTCTACCAAATGTATCAAACTAAAACACGAGAAAAGATTGGACCAATACGGTCAGACTCCGGCGAGCTCACTGATAACGACGGAGAAATGAGCAATAATTTGAATAAATATTTTTCAACAGTTTTCACCAGCGAAAATTTAAACATGATACCCGAGGCACCGACTCTATTCAGAGATAGTGAAGAAAACAAATTAAGTGAGATAGTAGTGACTAGTAACGATGTTAGTAAGCAAATAGACAAACTAAAGCCTAATAAGTCACCTGGTCCCGATGAGATATTTGCCAGAGTATTAAAGGAATGTAAGGAAGAGCTTAGTATGCCCTTAGCAAAGTTGTTTAACATGTCCTTAAAAACAGGTGTAGTACCAGAATCCTGGAGGATAGCGAATGTAATACCGATCTTCAAGAAGGGGGATAGATCACTATCCTCTAACTACCGCCCAATCAGTCTAACATCAATAGTAGGCAAATTACTGGAAGCAATCATTTCAAACTCTATTCGAAATCACCTGGAGAAGCACAGATTGATCAATGATTCCCAGCATGGCTTCACAAGCGGACGTTCTTGTCTAACTAATCTATTAACATTCTTTTCATCAGTTTTCGAATCGGTGGACGAGGGGCACAATTATGATGTGGTATATCTCGACTTTAGCAAAGCCTTCGACAGAGTACCCCACGAAAGACTAATTAGAAAGGTAGAAGCTCATGGCATCAAAGGTGACATCCTTAAATGGATTAGGGCGTGGTTACAGGACAGGAAACAGGAAGTGAGCATTACCCGCACTAAGCCCCATTGGAGCAACGTCACAAGTGGTTCCCCAAGGCTCAGTACATGGACCATTATTATTTATTATATACATAAACGACATAGATATCGGCACAGACAGCAACATAAGTAAATTTGCTGATGACACTAAAATAGGACGTGTTATTAAATCTGACGAGGACTCGGCAAAACTACAGGAAGATCTAAACAAATTTTTCGAATGGTCTGAAAAATGGCAGATGAAATTCAACATGGACAAATGTAAAGTACTCAGTATAGGAGATGTAAACAGGGAAACCAGATACCAGATGAACAACGATGCCATAGAGAAATCCGACTGCGAGAGAGATTTAGGAGTAATGATAAGTAGGAACCTTAAGCCAAGTAAACAATGTGTTTTTGCTCGTAACAAGGCCAATAAAGTACTTGGGTTCATACAAAGGAGTGTTAGTTACAAGACTAACGAGGTCATCCTGAAACTGTATCTTGAGCTTGTGAGACCACACCTGGATTACACAGTTCAGTTCTGGTCACAGTATTACAGAATGGATATAGAATCCTTGGAAAGAATTCAGAGGAGAATGACAAGACTAATCCCGGGCATTAGGAACCTTGAGTATAGAGACAGGTTAAAGCATCTTAATTTGCACTCCCTCGAGAGACTTAGAGCGAGGGGCGACCTGATAGAGGTGTATAAATGGAAGGCAGGGCTAAACAAAGGGGACATTACAAAGGTACTCAAATTATCCAACCAGGAGCGAACTCGTAACAATGGTTTTAAATTAGACAAATTTAGATTTTGGCGTGAAATAGGTAAACACTGGTTTTGAAACAGAGTAGTGGATGAATGGAACAATTTACCAAATATCATCATTAACTCGAATACGCTGAATAGATTCAAACATAGGTTGGATGCTTATATCAGCAATAGGGGTTGGGTGTAAAAGGGACTGCCCAGTATGGGCCAATAGGCCGGTTGCAGTTTCCTCCATTCTTATGTTCTTATGTATATTTAAGCCTCTCTCTGTCCATGTAATTCAGTTGCCTCTGAAGATGTCTTGAATAAAGACGAAAGCTAAGGTGCTCCATTGTTTCCCTTTTCCTTGTGTGATTTTATCAATGAAATTCAACACCAGCAAGTGCAGCGTACTTATTATTGGTAGAACAACTACTGTCAACGTATACAGCCTTAACAACACCAACCTAGAAAGGTCGACTTGTGAAAGAGATTTTGGGGTACTTGTAAGCCCGGACCTACTGCCTGCAAAACAGTGCGCTAATGTTCAAAAATAATTCAAACAGAGTATTAGGTTTTATACCTAGAAGTATAAGTAATAAGAGTGCAGAGATCCTATTGCAACTACATCTTGCATTAGTCAGGCCGCACCTCGATTATGCGGTTCAGTTCTGGTGCCCTTATTATAGAATGGATATCAATTCACTGGAGTCGGAGCAGCGAAGAATGACGAAAATGATTCTGGGACTTAGAAACCTTCCATATCAAGATAGGTTAAAGAAACTGAACTTGCATTCCCTAGAAAGACGAAGAGTGCGGGGAGATATGATAGAAGTATTAAGTGTGTGAAAGGAATCAATAAAGGCGATATAGATAAAGTTCCTATAATATCCGAGCAGGATAGGACTCGGAGCAACGGATTTAAGTTGGATAAGTGTAGGTTTAGGTGGGAGATAGGAAGGACCTGGTTCACAAATAGGGTGGTGAACGACTGGACCAAGCTTAGCAACTTTGTAGTAAGTGCTGGAACGCTGGAGAGTTTTAAAAGGAGGCTAGAGAGTAGTAGTAACTCTCGACAGGAGCTGCCATGCACAGGCTAACCGGCCTACTGCAGACTCCTTATATATATATATATATATATATATATATATATATATATATATATATATATATATATATATATATATATATCTTGATAAAATCACACGGGAAAATGGAAACAACGGAGTACCTTAGCTTTCGTCTTTATTCAAGACATCTTCAGAGGCCTCTGAAGATGTCTTGAATAAAGACGAAAGCTAAGGTACTCCGTTGTTTCCATTTTCCCGTGTGATTTTATCAAGATTTATCTTATCCACGTTTTCATTGTGGATTTTCATAAAATATATATATATATATATATAAACAAATATATATATATATATATATATATATATATATATATATATATATATATATATATATATATATATATATATACTCACTTCTGAAGATGTGAGTTACACGAAAGCACTTGGGAACTTCGTGTTTTCTTCTTTCCTTTTGGTTATCAGCATATATATATATATATATATATATATATATATATATATATATATATATATATATATATATATATATATATATATATATATATATATATATATATAAACAGTGAATAAAGGAGGTTGTATGAATATCAATATCGAGGATGTACAATAAGCGATTGATGTAATTAATAAATAAGGGATTGATTTTTACATATATTCGTTTGTAACAGATATATGTGTATTTATTTTGTGTGTGTTCATTAAACAACATTAATTCAAACATTGTGTTTTCCCTTTGCCTTTTATTGGACGTGCTCAAAATATCTATGAAAGTCGGATGAGCAGCAGCCCTGGTCCGAGTTGGTTATCCGAGATAGACCGAGTTGGTATGTGATGGTCCGAGTTGGAGTGCAACCGAGTTGGAAGTGCACCTTAGTAGTAGTGTGTGCGAACGTTAAATACTGTGTACTCAGTCTTTAATAAAGCTACTTTCAGTTTTGAATCATGGCTCAGAAATTGTACAACTACTGGGGTAAAGTGGAGTGTACAGTACCTCACAGTCAGCGAGTGGGTCAACTGCTGCAGCTCTCACAACGAAGGTGTTGACCGTAGTAGATGTGGAAGGGAAGTGAGTCAGTCCTTGCCCTTTCTTGCTCTATTTATTGAATACCACACCAGTACTGCGTTGCCATTTGTAAACAAGGGAATTTTCATCGGTTAAATTAATTATATTGAACCAAGACCTTTGTGTTTCATCCTTTTCATTTAATTTACATGTGATTCAAATACCCATATATATATATATATATATATATATATATATAATATATATATATATATATATATATATATATATATATATATATATATATATATATATATATATGCAAGTAAATCACTGTAGGTGCGCGTGATCTAGGTATATGCTGATAACCACCAGGAAAGAAGAAAACACGAAGTTCCCAAGCGCTTTCGTGTAATTCACATCTTCAGGGGTGAGTACAGACTAGATAGAGTAATGCAGAACAAGATGAATATATACAGAGGAGGGTGAGACCAGGTCCACAATGGTCAGGTAATGACCCTACTAATCTTTAAATGGCACACAACGGTTGGTGGTTGGGTCAGATGGGACAGTGACCCGCCCTCTCACCTGATCACAAATCTTCTTAATTACAAAGTTGTCCAGCTTGTACATGCCGTTACTCAAATTCATGTTGAATGCTTCGGTATGTTTAATAAGACTAGATTCTATGATGTTCCTACTATCAATTGAATTACATGGTAATATTGAGGAGGCATTATCCCAGTCAATGCAATGCTTGTTATCCCTCAAATGAACAAACAGAGCATTGGATTCCTGGCCTGTCCTGACACTGTATTTGTGTTGTTTAATTCTAGTTACAAGATCTTTACCTGTCTGGCCTAAGTAAAACATATTACATTCCTTGCAAGGAACTTTATAAATGCAACCAATTGTGTTGTTGGGGGAGTTCTTGATTAACATTTGTTTAACAGTGCATGAGTTTTTAAATGCCACATTGACGTTCCAAGATTTTAGCTGTGCCGGAATGTGTGAGAAATTTTTGTGAAATGGTAATATTAAGATATTCTTATGGTCATGGGTGGGCTTGGGATCAGTTCTATAAAAAGTTTTCTTAGTAATGCTTAAGCATTTGTCTATGAAAGATCTAGGGTATTTAAGGTTTGAGCCAATATTATATATATATTTGTATTCCTCATCGATGAATTCCGGACTGCAAATTCTCAAGGCACGTAAAAACATTGTTGTGTGCCATTTAAAGATTAGTAGGGTCATTACCTGACCATTGTGGACCTGGTCTCACCCTCCTCTGTATATATTCATCTTGTTCTGCATTACTCTATCTAGTCTGTACTCACCCCTGAAGATGTGAATTACACGAAAGCGCTTGGGAACTTCGTGTTTTCTTCTTTCCTGGTGGTTATCAGCATATATATATATATATATATATATATATATATATATATATATATATATATATATATTGATAAAATCACACAGGGAAAAGGAAACATTGGAGAACCTTTTGCAAAACGTATAATCAACCTGGGAAATAATAAGTCGATAGATGTTACGAATGAAGATATTTCCATTGCTAAAGGTTGTATACATAATGTTTTACTTAAGATTATGGTTTCAAACATTCCAAAAAGATTTGAAACAGCCTTGAAAAACTTAAAAAGAGATGTGAATATAAAATATTACTAGGCTGATAAGTCCAATGGTATTGTAATTTTGGATAAAAGCGATTATAATGATAAGATGAATTCATTACTAAGTGATGAAAGCTATTATTGTGAGCTTACAGAAGATCCCCTGGAATATTTTAATAAGTTATATAACTCCAAAATGATGGAGTTATTGAAAAAGAACCCAGATCTCATCAAACAACTCTCTGAAATCATCCCATTTTACCTTTTATGTATGGATTGATCAAAACACGTAAACTTAACATCCATTACGCCCGATCGTGAGTTCTGTGGGTTATGTTACGTACAAATTATCCAAGTGGTTGGCTAGGATGCTCGCCCCTCTTACATGTCCGATATTTAATTCACATATATACAACAGCAATGATTTATTTATTTATTTTTTTTATTGGGCAACCCCTTACATCCTGTGTAAGGTGAAGCGCAGAAGCGTTTACAGCGCCCAACAGGGAAGCATGCTCGGGAAGCATGCTAAGTTCATGCTTGCCTGTATGTCTCATGAGTTAAGGGCGTAGAAGCCTGAAGGGTCAAGGGCGTAGAAGCCTGAAGAGTCAATCTTTTTTGTCATCAAGTTATTAAAAGCTCCAACAACTTTCCCTGAATACGAATTCGCAACTTTCAATTTACAACATTTACCTACTTTACTGCTAGGTGAACAGAGACCAATTGGGGCTAGGAAGTATGTCCAAACAACTTTTCCACAGGCCCGGGAATCGAACCCGTGACATCTCGCTTGCGAGGCAAGAGCAGTACCGCTTCTATCACCGGCGCCCCCTATGATTTAATTGATCAAATCAAGATACAAAATGAACCATGTGAATTAGTAAGTATTCATTTAAATTGACTTTTCACTAGAGTACAAGTGAATGACCTACTTCCATAACTTAAAGATAAGTTGCCTCTGTTAGATTTAACTATTGAACATGATACATTTCTCAATTTGATACAGTTACTCGTTACTGACAATGTGTATAGAGCAAATGGGAAGTCTTACAAACAAATATTTGGCATGAGCATGGGTAATTGTCTTTCAGCTCCTTTAACCTGTATTTATATGATTTTTTTGAGGCTAGATTACTACCCAACGTAGGTGACTTTATTCCTCTATGGTATAGATATGTAGATGATGTTCTTTGTGTTTGGCCTAGAAACAGTGACCCATTGGAATTCTTAGACAATCTTAATGATCTTGTCCCAAGTATTACCTTCAAAAAGGAAAGAGAGATAAATGGATCCCTCCCATTTCTTGATATGCTTATCATGAGAAATGGACATAACTATAAATTTAAGGTGTACAGAAAGCCTTCACAGGTAGATAGCTTCATGCATTTTTTTATGGAGTCACCAAGAGTCTTTCAAAATGTTAGTTTTTTCTGCTATGTTGTAGAGATGTTTGCGTATTTGTGACCCTGAATTAACTGAAGAAGAACTGCAACACATTCAGTCCATTGCACGAAAACTTCATGGTTTGTTGATCGTTTTTTTAAAAGGGCTAAACGATGCTTTTATTCTACTCTAACTAGGACTCTAGGACCCTAAGCTATCGCAATGAATTTGCCCCTTTCGTTCAGTCCCTTAAATTATTAAACATTAATGTTGTTTTTTAAGTATGGCTAAACTGTTACTAATATATTAATTAAGAATAGCCCAACCTTGAATGTAAATAGAAGTGTTTACTGCATTCCATGTAGCAACTGTAATGGAAATTATGTAGGACAGACTGGGAAAGCATTGCAACTCAGAATTAAACAGCACAATATAGAACGGCATCTCAAAGCAGTGCACTTTTCGTTCATATAAGGAACAATAATCATCCCATAGATTGGGAAAACAGTTTAGAATTGTAAAAATCATCTTGTGTCAAAGGAAGATTTCTAGTTGATGCAAGTTTGATTGGACAAATGTATTCTTTAAACCTTAGTGATGGTCAGTACAAAACTGATAATATGTTACACAAATTTATTTGTCAGTGGCCCAAGGTTAAAAATGCTTTGAAAGCATTCGACGTAGATGTAGGATAGATGATTAGTGGGTCTCATATTTTTTTACCTGAAGTAACATAGTTATGTTGCCCGTTCTTATAATCTCTTCTTATGTTTGCTGTGTAGTTGGTGTGTGGATTAGTGGATCAGACGTTACCTGACCTAGCTTGGAGAAGGACGTACCCCTAAGTGCTTGTGTTAGTGACCATTAGGAATGGTGGCCGTGAATCGTTGTGTTGTGGGGGAAGGGGGACGGAGTATCAGGAAAGATGACCCCCTGGCCACTCTGCTAAGTCAGCTGGAGCAGTTGAGGAGAACATGGCCCTCAGGACGGAACTCATTCAGGTAGGTGTCCTGCCTAGCAGGACACCTGCGAAGGAAGAGCAGGCGTGGAGAGTGGTTGTCTTCAAGGGGACTAGGGTCAGACTCAGGTAAGTTGACCAGGGTATTGAGTACAGTAATAGGGTGTGTCATAGGAGGGAAGATCAGCTAAAACTAATGGCCCATCACTTTTTGGTAGATTTTAGTGTATATAAACAGAAAAAAATTTCAGTTTCAATATTTTGCAACCTTTTGCTAGGTAAATTTTAGCGTGAAATTTATCGAAAATCTAACGTACAGCTGCATTAGTGCATTACAACTAAATAGTGAACATTGCTTTCTGACTTCATTCTTTAACAACCCAACTAACAATATTTTTTCTGTTTCAGATTCTGATGCATTTATAAGTTGATAATATTTGCGATGGCTGCTTGTGTCAGGACGAGGAACCAAAAATCCAGCCATCTCAGTCACTATCTTGGGTCTGGGAGAGAGCTCCTGAAGTCGGAGTTGCCTACATTGAGAGATGCTTTGAGATACGGTGTTTTAATCAGACAAATCAGTGAAAAGAACCAAAGAACTTACACAAACAAAGACATTGCCAGTGATATGACCAAAGCTGTCTTGGCAAAGTACACTCTGGCTAACGCTCAGTTCAAGCCTCCAGTCATAACAAGTCAGAAGAAGATTAGTGAGAGACTGCTAGCCAGTTGGGAAAAGGCAAGAGATATCTCTCTTGGGAGAGGAAAACTTGCAGTTAAGGACAGCTTTGCCAAGCAACTGGACCAGTTATTTGACATAATTACTTGCAAGTGCCCAATGTTCTCTGTCCTGAGTTTGGATGCGATCGTGACTGTATATCCGAGGCCCACATCTCCTGTATTTGCAAGCGTGAACTGAAGATTCCTGTGATCGAACTGGCATTTGTCAAAGCACAGAGAGAGAAGACTGGCAGTATAGGGGCTCTCATGATTTCTAGCCAAGATATTCCGGAGTCCAAGAGACAGGAGGCTGTCACAGAGAGACAGAAGAGGAGAAGAGTTGCCGAGGAAAAGAGACTTGAGAAGGCCCAGGGTGAGGTAAAAAAGGCCGATGATTGGAGTCAAGCTGATTCAGAGTTTAATGACTTCCCCATGGCTGATCCGAGTGCTGACCAGGAGAATGGTAACTTTGTCCCTAACCCAGAAAATAATGATCCCAAACCTTCCAGGCATAAGATTCGAAATAGGAAAGATATCCCGAGCATAGCTCTGGCCAGCATGCGACACCACACTGGTCTCAGAGAAACTGCAGAGATAGCAACAGCTGCCTGGATTGACGGTGGTTTGATAACACCTGATGATGTTCACCTGGTGATAGATCATAACAAAGTAAGGAGAGCTCAGGAGAAACTTGTCAGTAACCTAGAAGAGGAGTTTGATAAGGGGATAAGAGAAAATGGAATCAATTGTTTGTTCTTTGATGGGAGAAGGGATGACACTAAAGTGTTCATGAAAGTTGGAGATCTGACAAGTTGTTCCCTGCCATGGTGAAGGAGGAACACTACTCCTGCTACAGTGAACCAGGAGGGAAGTGTCTGTGGCATTTCACTCCAGAGAAAGATGACATCAGGAAACCAGCTGAGATAGTGGCAGATAACATTGCGAACTGGCTCAGAGAGAGGAACGTAGACCAGACCCTGCAGGCCATTGGAGGGGACAGCACCAACACGAACGCAGGGTGGCAAGGGGGGTCATACAGTGGATAGAGCGGAAGATTGGGAGGAAGCTGGTCTGGATTGTTTGTGACCTCCACACCAACGAGTTGCCACTCAGACATCTGATCCAGGAGCTGGATGGCAAGACTCTTTCAAACAACAGATGGTCTGGTCCTCTTGGCAAGATGCTGGACTCTGCCACTGAGTTAGAAATAAATCCGAGCTTTGAAAAAATCACAGTTGGCCCTCCACTCGTTGAGCTTGCACATACTGTCATTGACGACCTGAGTACTGACCAGTACTATGGTTACATGATTTGCAGTGCCATCAAAACTGGGGTCATGCCTGATAAACTTGCTTACCTGCAGATAGGTCCAGTCTCACATTCTAGGTGGCTCACAACGGCTCTCAGGTTCTGCAGAATTTGGGTCGCTCATCATAAACTGAAAGGGAACCAGCTTCACAACCTGAGACTTATTGTCCAATTCATCGTGAGTGTCTACTTGCCAAATTGGTTCAACACCAGGGTCAAGTCATCGTTCTCCGAAGGTCCGAGGCATGTTCTCTTCCAGCTTGAGCTCCTGAGGAGTCAGCCAAGGAAGGTTGTTCAGATTGTGGAGCAGGCTGTGAGGAGATCTTCTTGGTATGCTCATCCCGAGGCAGTTCTGCAGACAATGCTCTGCAGTAAGGATGAGGAGGAGAGAAGAGTGGCAGTCAAAAAGATCTTGGATATGAGACTTATGAGAGGGTCTGGGCATGACGAATCAGTTGGTGACGATTCCTTCAGGGTCAGGAAGACTCCTGAAGTCAATCTAGGTGCCAAGACCCTCACTAATCTCATAGATCTGGATAACATCCAGGCTGGCAGTGAGCCCCCTATTACCTGCAGCCTCACCAATGTTCAAGTCAGAGCTTTCCTGGACAACCCCATGCATGTCCCTGCCTGGCCCTCGCACACCCAGAGTATAGAGCGTTGTGTACAGCAAGTGAGCGAGGCCAGCAGTCACGTGTACAGCCAGGAGAGGAGAGAAGGCTACATCCGAGCTCAGGTGGTCAGCAAGGAGGTGATGAGTAGAAACAGAAGCAAGAAAGACATGTTCTCTATGGTGTGCAGCAACACCGGGTCGTAGTAGTAAAACCGGTTTTTGTATTTGATGGTTTTGTTTTCTAAAGGAATATTAAATTTAATAAATGTGTCAAGATCATTCGTTTCACTATTCTGGATCATTTTCATCCTAATAAATTAACCTGATACATTTACTTTACTTTAAATAAGCTATTTAGTGGTGTTGGTAAAAGGGTGGGAATACTGAATTTTCATAAGATTTCAAGTTAAAATTTACCTAGCAAAAAAAAAAACTTTTCAAATCTGAAGATATCACATGATTCTGCACATAGAACTACATCATTAATACCATGGGCCGATTTTTCAAACTCAAAAAAAAAAAAAAATCGCCTCCGTATGACACACCCTAGTACAGTAACCCCTACCAAGTATTGTGGGAAGCTGGCGAGGAAAAGAAGAGGATGGAGGGTGTGGTGCCAGGAGAGAAAAGGGCAGTTGTTCACCCTGCCAAGTGGTAAGGTCGTGGAAGTTGGGGACAGCCAGGTGAGGTTCTTAGATAGGAGTTTTGTGAGGGGAGTGTACCAAGCCAGTAGTGAGTCTTAGTGTAGGAAGTAACGACGTAGGAAAGGTCAGGAGTGAGGAACTTTTCAAGAGGTATTGGAAGGCGCTAGGAAAGGTTAGAGATAGGGGAGGGATCACGATAATATGTGGTGTTATGCCTGGAAGAGGAGTTGGTGGTGAATGGCTGTCCAGGGCAATTGCTACAAATTGCCGACTGGGAAAACATTGTGCAAGCAATGGTTGGGCGTTCATTGATAACTGGCAACCATTACATGGCAACGATTACCTGTACAGTCGTGACGGAGTAAACTTTTCTGGCGCGGGGGTAAAGACGTTGAAATTGTCACTCCAAAGGGGGAGTTTCGCCAGTAGAGAGATGTCACGGTAAGTGGGAATTAAAAAACAAGCATGTCCAGGTAAGTATAATTGGTTACTCAGGACAAGGGGTAAAACAGGCCCAGGGTTGGGTGTAAACGGGACTGCCCAGTATGGACCAATAGGCCCGCTGCAGTTTCCTCCATTCTTATGTTCCTAACAGTTAGAAATAAAATAGACTTAATGAGAGCGGTTGTATGTACCGAGAACGTAGACGCCATAGCAATCACCGAAACTTGGATGAATCTGGCGAGCAAGAACTTTTTATCAGAGTACCACATAGAAGGGTACAACTTTTTTCACAAGGACAGGGAAGGTAGGAAGGATTGAGGGGTCGCACTCTTCGTCAGAGATACATTAAAATGTTGTATTAATAATTCAATAAAGGGTGGAATAGAAACCGAGTCTGTATGGGTCGAAATTGCAAAAGGAAGAGAAAACCTAATTATGGGAGTGATGTATTGGCCCCCAAGTCTTAGAAAAGAGCAGCACACCACATCTGGCAGGAAATAAGTAGGGCAGCAAAATATAACAACTTGTGCATTATGGGGGATTTCAACTTCAGAAATATTGACTGGGACAACATTGTAGGTGACTATGAATCTGAAGACTTCCTAGATGCAGTACAGGACAATTTTTTTAAACAACTAATTACAGAACCTGCTAGAGATGACAATATATTAGACCTAGTATTAACAAATAAATAAAATATTAACAGAGATATTACAATAGGGGAAGAACTAGGGAACAGTGATCACAGAGAAATCAGGTTCACCCTAAATTGGGAAACGAAAAACAATGACAATATGGTCAGCGTCCCAGACTTTCGATCGGCCAATTATGAGGGGTTAAGAAGGTACCTAGGTGAGGTCGCCTGGGAACAGTCAGGTCAGTCCCTGGTAGGATCGAAGGAGTTCACTGGCGACCCAACGATTGATCATGACTAGGGCCCGGATAGTTATGCACTAAAAAACCATGAAATATGCCTGCAAATATGCACTAAAAACAGGGGAAATATGCATTTATATGCACTAAAAATGTCACTTATGAAGCCAAGAATGCAGGTTATACGGAAACAAAATAGTTAATATAAACTAATGTTAATGTTTATTAAACAATATACGTAATGTATTTAACATATATATGTGAAAGTGCTTCAAAAAATATATATGAACATGCATTTACATAATAGACTGACATATTTTCAGACATTACAGATTGTGGTTGCATTTGATGATGACATGGTGGCGTAAGTTCTCAAAATTAAAACCCCGCCTGTTGTCTGTCAGCATAGCTTTATATTCTGAGAACACCCTTTCTACATCACACGAGACGATTGGTGCATGTTTCATACATAGGAGGTCTGACATAGTGAGTGGCTGTACCGTCTCGTCAATAATAGCATCACCAGACATTATCTGACTGACTTTTTTCAGCTTTTCAAATCCCTTGTTTTTGTACAACACGTTACTCAGTTTACCATAGTAAGCATCAGACTGCAAACTTTTCAGTTCATCAAGAACACCATTAACCAACGAAATTGCCGAGGGCAGCAGAGGTCATGACCAGGTGTGGAAACGACAGATTAAAGCGACGTGACCTCACCTCACTTCACCTAACCACACCTCACCTCACCTCCCAGTACCACGTGTGCTCATTCAGTGGCAACAAAGAGATACTGCCAGATGAATATTTTACCAAAATATGCATTTATATGCAGTTATCTAGGTAATATGCACTTATCATAGAAATCACGCAAAATATGCATTTGCATATGAAATATGCAAATGCATAACTATCCGGGCCCTAATCATGACTATAATATATTCACGAGTATACTACGTAAAGGGCAAGAACAAAATATACCATACAGAAAAATTAGGTCAAATAAGAATGAGAGATGGTGGATTACCAAAAAAATTAAACATGACATAGGAATAAAGAAACGAATATATATGAAATTAAAGGGAGGGGAGGAGCATCTCAGAAATAGGTATAATGAACTATCTCGGAATGATAAGAAAATGTAAGGAAGGCAAAGAGGGACTACGAAATCAGGATGTAAAGAGAATCCAAGGCGAATCCCAAGGGATTTTTCCAGGTATATACAACAAAGGTCAAAGACAAAGTGGGACCCTTAAGGTCAGAGAGAGGGGATGCAAAGCATTAACAAGCTACTTCTTATCAGTTTTCACAGAAGAAATTGACGAGGAAATGCCAGAGGTGGAACTGATATTTAGGGGAAATGAAGAGGAGAAATTAAAGAATATCACTATCAGAAAAGAGGATGTTCTTAAGAAGATAAATAAATTAAAGAAGACAAAATCCCCAGGGCCGGATGAAATTTTCGGTAAAGTTTTCGGAGAGTGTAGGGAACATTAGCTGACCCAAGGGGACCGGTGGTAGAAGCGGTACCGTTCTTACCTCGCAAGCGAGATGTCATGGGTTCGGTTCCCGGGCCGGTGGAAGTTGTTTGGACTTATTTCCTAGCCCCCATTAGTCCCTGTTCACCTAGCAGTAAAGTAAGTACCAGTTGTAAATTGAAAGTTGCGAATTCGTATTCAGGGAAGTTGTTGGAGCTTCCAATAACTTGATGACATAAACCACTGACTCTTCAGGCTTCTACGCCTTAACTCGTGAGACATAAAGGCAAGCATGAACATAGCATGCTTCCCTGTTGGGCGCTGTAAACGCTTCTGCTCTTCACCTTACACAAGGATGTAGGGGGGTGCCCAATAAAAATAAATAAATTACGGTCCCCTCGTAAATTTATTTACAAAATTATTTGACACGGAAGTGGCGCCATTCTTGAGGAAACAGGCAAATGTAGTACCCATATTCAAAAAGGGAGACAGAGCATCAACGTCAAATTACCTGCAGATCAGTTTGACGTCTGTAGTGGGGAAATTTCTTGAATCAATTATAGCAAACAGCATCCGATCGCCTTTAAAGAAAAACAAATTAATCTACTAGTCTCAACATGGGTTTTCAAAGAGAAAATCTTGTCTAACAAATCTGCTGACTTTTCTTAGGAAAGTTTCACGGTAGGAGATATTGACGAAAATTACGATGTTATTTACCTAGACTTTAGCAAAGCATTTGACATTCTACCGCATCAGAGGCTTCTGAGAAAAGTTAAGGCTCGTGGTATCGAGGGGAAAGTTTTAAATTGAAAAAAATATGGCTCACCGATAGAACACAAAGGGACAGTGTAGATGGTGTTAAATCTGAGTTGGGTTGTGTAACTAGTGGGATTCCCCAGGGGTCAGTACTAGGCCCACTCAGATTCATAGTCACCTACAATGTTGTCCCAGTCAATATTTTTGAAGTTGAAATCCTCCATAATGCATAGGTTCTTATATTTTGCTGCCCTTCTCATTTCCTGCCAAATAGGCTGAGCTGCTTCTTTCCCAAGACTTGGGAGCCTGTAAATCACTCCCATAATTCGTTTTTCTCTTCCTTCCGTGATTTCTCCCCATACAGACTCGGTTCCTATTTCACTCCTTATTGAATTATTGATACAACATTTTAATGTATCCTTGACGAAGAGTGCGACCCCCCCTTCCTACCTTCTCTGTCCTTGTGAAAAAGGTTGTACCCTTCTATGTGGTACTCGGATAAAAAAAATTTGCTTACCAGATTCATCCAAGTTTCGGTGATTGCTATGACGCCAGATTGATTCAGGGCAGGATGCAAATGTACTACAGGAGGATTTAAATAAACTGCAGGAGTGGTCAGAAAATGGCAAATAATATTCAACACCAGCAAGTGCAGCGTACTTAATATTGGAAGAACAAATACTGTCAATAGATACAACCTTAACAACATCAACCTAGAGAAGTCCACTTGTTAAAGAGACTTAGGGGTACTTGTAAGCCCAGACCTACGGCCTAGAAAACAGTGCGTTAATGTTCAAAATAAGGCAAACAGAGTATTGGGTTTTATATCTAGAAGTGTAAATAATAAGAGTGTGGAGGTCATATTGCATCTATATATTGGGCTAGTCAGGCCGCACCTTGATTATGCTGTTCAGATCTGATGCCCTTATTATAGAATGGATATCAATTCAGTGGAGTCGGTGCAGCGAAGAATGGTGAAAATAATCCGGGAATTAGAAACCTTCCATATCAAGATAGATTACAGAAACTAAACTTGCATTCCCGAGAAAGACGAAGAGTGCGGGGAGATATTATAGAAGTATTTAATTGGGTGAAAGGAATCGATAAAATATATATAGATAACTTTCTTCTAATATCCGAGCAGGATAAGACTCAAAGCAGCGGATTTAAGTTGGATAAGTTGAGGAGGGAGATAGGAAGGAACTGGCTCATAAATAGGATAGTAGATGAGTGGAACAAGCTTAGCAACATTGTAGTAAGTCCTGGAAAGCTGGAAAGTTTTAAAAGGAGGCTAGATAGATACATGGATGACAGAGAGTGGTTGCAACCCCAGACAGGAGCTGCCATGCACAGGCCAACCGGCCAATTGCAGACTCTTTATTTTTTTATGTTTATTAGTGGCTATCATATTTTTTTACCTGACCTCATGTTTTGCAAGGTCACCCTGTGCACATATGCTCTCTCTCATTATTTTTAATTCAGTTGCCTCTGAAGATGTCTTGAATAAAGACGAAAGCTAAGGTTCTCCATCGTGGCTCTACATGAAAAAAAAAGAATATATATATATATAGTTTGTAATGTCCCCTGAGTACCTGTGTGCACGAATAAAATGAAATGAAAACAAAACATTTGTTATAATCTTTACTTACAGTACATCAGAAAAACCGTAATATATTAATTTTTTAAATGTTGTTCATTGATACGAAATATTTCGAGATGTACCCATACAATAACTGATTATATCTTGATAAAATCATACAGGAAAAAGGGAAACAATGGAGCACCTTAGATTTCGTCTTTATTCAAGACATCTTCACAAACAACTGAATTACATGGCTTAAGTACATAGGGTGACCTTACTATACATAAGGTCAGATCAAAAACAAAACATCCACTAATCCGCACACCAACACCACCACACACACAAAGGAGCTTAAGAGAAAGAGCGACGTGACTAGTCAAGTTATGTCAGGCTAAAAATATGGAACGCACTAAATATTTATCCTACATCTAATTCCAATGCTTTAAAAGCATTTTTAACCTTGGGCCACTGACCCAGCTTGGAGAAGGTCTTGCCGATCGTGCTCCCGCTAGAGACCAAGGAAAATGGCCGCTTTGGATCGTTGTGTCGTGGGGGAAGAGGAGGGGAGTGTTGGGAGAGACGACCTCCTTGCCACGCTGTTAAGGCAGCTGGGGCAGTTGAGGAGTGAGGTTGACACTCTAAAGGGGGAAAATGAAGCCCTCAGGACGGAACTCCTTCAGGTAGGTGTCCTGCCCAGCAGGACACCTGCGAAGGAGGAGCAGGCGTGGAGAGTGGTTGTCTCCAAGGGGACTAGGGTCAGGCTTAGGAAAGCTGACCAGGGTGTGGAGTGCAGTAACCCTTACCAGGTGCTGCAGGAAGCTGGAGAGGAAGAGAAGAGGCAGGACGGTATGGATCAAGGAGAGGAAAGGGCAGTTGTACAAACCCTGCCCACAGGTAAGGTCGTGGTAGTTGGTGACAGCCAGGTGAGGTTTATGGATAGGGCTTTTTGTGCGAGAGATACGAAACGTAGGACTAGGGTATGTTTTCCTGGGGCTGGGATAGGGCATGTAGCCGAGAGGTTAGACAGAGTTTTGTCAGGGGAGGGTACCAATCCAGTAGTGTGTCTTAGTGTGGGAGGAAACGACATAGGTAAGGTTAGGAGTGAGGAACTTTTCAAGAGGTATAGGGAGGGGCTGGGGAAGATTAGAGATAGGGGAGGCATCCCGATAGTATGTGGTGTCTTGCCTAGAAGAGGGGTTGGTCGTGGATGGCTGTCCAGGGCAATTGCTATTAATTGCCGACTGGAAAATCATTGTGCAAACAATGGTTGGGCATTCATTGATGACTGGCAACGATTTTATGGCAATGACTACCTGTACTGTCGCGACGGAGTACACCTGTCTCGTGAGGGGGTAAAGACGTTGTCTGCATCCCTGGAGCGTGAAATTGTCACTCCGAAGGGGGGGTTTCGCCAGTAGAGAGGGGTCGGGGAAAATGGGAGTCAAAAAACAAGCAGGTCCTGGAAAGTAGTGAAACAGAAGTAGATAATGCCGAAAATATAGTTAGTCATAATTACAAACATCAAAGTAATAAATGTAAAACAGATAGAAACGGAAGAAATATATTGAGTGTTTATTATACTAATATTAGAAGCCTGTGTAACAAAATGGACCAGCTCAGGGCCATTGTTAGTAAAGAGAACATAGATATAATTGCAATAACGGAAACATGGATAAATTCAAACAGCAAACATTTTTTAGCAGAATTTCATATTCCAGGATATAATCTATTTAAATTTGACAGAGTAGGAAGGAGAGGTGGCGGTGTAGCAGTGTATATCAGGGTGTCATTAAAAAGCTGCAATAAATCAAACATTAAAACAAATAGCGACAATGAAAGTATTTGGGTAGAGATTGGTGAGGGCAGTGAATCCGTAGTCATTGGTGTTATATATAGACCACCTAATTTGAGTAGGAACGATGGTAAATTGCTATGGGAGGAAATAAAGAAGGCATCTGATAGAAACAATGTATGTATTCTAGGCGATTTCAACTTTTCAGGCATAGATTGGAAAAATCAACTTAGCGATAATGAATCTGAAGATTTTCTAGAAATAGTACAAGATAGTTTTTTATATCAATTCATAAACTCGCCCACTAGAGGAAATAATATCCTCGATTTAGTTCTCAGTAATAATGAAAATCTAGTAAAAGATGTTGGGATTGGAGACGAACTAGGAAACAGTGATCATAAAGCCATATATTTTAACATAATATGGGATGGCAGGAAGAAGGAAAATTCGGCCTTGATCCCGGATTTTAGGAAGGCTAATTACGGTAGCTTAAGGAGAGACCTAAGGGATGACCCTATGGTCAAAAGATTAATTCCCCCCACACCTCCGGAAACTGTCAACTTAGGACGGGATAACCCCGAATTTAATTTAGCAGCTACTTATGAACAATTTATTGCGACAATCAATAATGCTCAAAATAAACACATCCCTGAAAGAAAATTCAGATCGATACGGAACCAACCAAAATGGATGAATAATAGACTCTTAGATCTTCTAGGGAAAAAGAAAGGAGTATATAGAAAAGTTAAGAAAGGCGAAAATCACTTACTTGGTTACTATCAGAACCAAACAAGACAGGTAAAAACAGAAATTAGGAAAGCAAAGAGAAATTATGAAATCAAGGTAGCAAACGAATCGAAAAATAACCCCAAAGCTTTTTATCAACTGTATAAATCAAAGGTTAGAGATACAATAGGTCCCCTTAAAACTATGACAGGAGAAATGACTGATGATGAGTTAGAAATGTGTAGTACGTTAAATAGTCATTTTCACTCCGTATTCACAAATGAAAACCTAGCACAGTTTCCAGAATATCATAAGGTATGTAACGACAGTATAGAAAATATGTTGATGAATATCAATATTACTAGTAACGATGTGCTTAAAGTAATTAACAAACTGTAGCCTCATAAATCGCCTGGTCCAGACGAGGTATATGCTAGAATATTAAAAGAATGTAGAGATGAGTTGAGTAATCCATTAGCAGTTTTATTTAATAAGTCATTAGAATCGGGCCTAGTGCCAGAAGCTTGGAAACTTGCAAATGTAGTTCCAATTTTCAAAAAAGGTGATAAATCAATTGCATCAAATTACCGTCCCAGTAGTCTCACGTCAATCATGGGCAAGTTGCTAAAGTCAATTATTGCTACAAAAATCAGAAGCCACCTTGAAACATTCAACTTAATTCATTCTTCTCAGCACGGGTTCACCCAGGGACGTTCTTGTCTCACAAATTTGCTTAGCTTTTTCTCAGAAGTATATGAAGCGGTAGATAATGATAAGTCATATGATATAATTTATTTAGATTTCAGTAAAGCATTCGATAGAGTCCCTCATGAGAGATTGATAAGGAAGGTAGAAGCACATGGAATAGGTGATCATTATTAAAATGGATTAGGTCTTGGTTAACTGGTAGGAAACAAAGAGTCAGCATAAATGGATTTAAGTCAGACTGGGGTGCGGTCAAAAGCGGAGTTCCCCAGGGATCTGTATTAGGCACTCTGCTGTTTGTTATATTCATTAATGATCTTGATTTAGGTATAAATAGTAGGATTAGTAAATTTGCAGATGATACCAAAATGGGGAGAGTGATAAATTCAGACAGTGACTTTGAACACCTTCAAAGAGATCTAGATACCTTACATGAGTGGTCAGTAGACTGGCAAATGAATTTTAATACTGATAAATGCAAGGTACTACAGATAGGGAAGACGAATACAAACGTTAAGTATAAACTAGGTAACACGGAAATAGAAAACTCAGATTGTGAAAAAGATCTAGGTGTATTTGTTAGCTACGACTTGAAACCTAGAAAACAATGTATTAACGTTCGCAACAAGGCAAACAGGATTCTTGGGTTCATATCTAGGAGTGTGAGTAACAGAACTGCTGACGTTATCTTGAAACTTTACCTAGCATTAGTGAGGCAACACATGGATTATGCAGTTCAATTCTGGTGTCCTTATTATAGAATGGACATAGATTCTTTGGAGAGAGTACAAAAAAGAATGACAAAAATGATCCATAATATTAGAAACCTTCCATATGAAGAAAGACTGAAAAGCTTAGGCTAGCATTCATTAGAGAGGCGTAGAGTTAGGGGAGATATGATAGAGGTGTTCAAGTGGGTAAGTGGGATTAACAAGGGTAAAATGGAAGATGTTCTGAAGCTCAGAAATAACGAAATAACTAGAACAAATGGCCTTAAATTAGATAAATTCCGATTCAGAAAGGATATAGGCAAGCACTGGTTTGGTAATAGCGTTGTGGATATGTGGAAGAGGCTACCGAGTGCTATAGTAGGATCGAGGACGCTAGGGAGCTTCAAGACGAAGTTGGATAGGCACATGGAAGTGCTGGGATGGGTGTGAAAGGGATCTGCCCTGTATGGGCCAGTCGGCCTCCTGCAGTATCCCACTTTCTTATGTTCTTATGTTCTTAAATAAATTTGTGTAACATATTATCAGTTTTGTACTGACCATCACTAAGGTTTATAAAATTCAATTACCTAATCAAACTAGCTTCAACCAGAAGTCTTTCTGTGACACATGATGATTTATACACTTCAAAGCGGTTTTCCCAATCCATGGAATGATTATTGTTCCTAACACTAACGAATAGTGTACTGCTTTCAGATGCTGTTCTGACATTGTACATGTGGTGTTTAATTCTGTGTTGCAATGCTTTCCCAGTCTGAACATACGAATGGAGAAAACTGCAGCGGGCCTATTGGTCCATACTGGGCAGTTCCGTTTACACCCAACCCCTATTCTTCATATAAGCATCCAACCTATGTTTGAAGCTATTCAGCGAATTCGAGATAATGATGATATTTGGTAACTTGTTACATTCATCCACTACTCTGTTTCCAAACCAGTGTTTACCTATTTCACCCCTAAATCTAAATTTGTCTAATTTAAAACCATTGTTACGAGTTCGCTCCTGGTTGGATAGTTTGAGTACCTTTGTAATGTCCCCTTTGTTTAGCCCTGACTTCCACTTATACACCTCTATCAGGTCGCCCCTCGCTCTACGTCTCTCGAGGGAGTGCAAATCAAGATGCATTAACCTGTCTCTATACTCAAGGTTCCTTATGCCCAGGATTAGTCTTGTCATTTTCCTCTGAATTTTTTCCAATGATTCTATATCCATTCTGTAATAAGGTGACCAGAACTGAACTGCGTAATCCAAGTGTGGTCTCACAAGCGCAAGATACAGTTTTACGATGACCTAGCTAGTATTGTAACTAATACTCCTTTGTATGAACCCAAGTACATTATTAGCCTTGTTAGGAGCAAAAACACATTGTTTACTTGACTTAAGGTTCCTACTTATCATTACTCCAATATCTCTCTCGCAGTCGGATTTCTCTATGGCATCGTTGTTCAGCTGGTATCTGGTTTCCCTGTTTACATCTCCTATACTGAGTACTTTACATTTGTCCACGGTGCATTTCATCTGCTATTTTTCAGACCATTCGAAAAATTTGTTTAGATCTTCCTGTAGTTTTGGGGAGTCCTCGTCAGATTTAATAACACGTTCTATTTTAGTGTCATCAGCAAATTTACTTATGTTGCTGTCTATGCTGATATCTATATCGTTTATGTATACAATAAATAATAATGGTCCAAGTACTGAGCCTTGGGGAACTCCACTTGTGACGTTGCTCCAGTGGGACTTAGTGCCGTTAATGCTCACTCGTTGTTTCCCATCCTGTAACCACGCCCTAATCCATTTAAGGATGTTACCTTTGATGCCATGTGCTTCTACCTTTCTAATTTGTCTTTCGTGGGGGACTCTGTCGAAGCCTTTGCTAAAGTCGAGATATACCACATCATAATTGTGCCCCTCGTCCACCTATTCGAAAACTGATGAAAAGAATGTTAATATATTAGTTAGACAAGAACATCCGCTTGTCAAGCCATGCTGGGAATCATTGATCAATCGGTGCTTCTCCAGGTGATTTCAAATAGAGTTTGAAATGATTACTTCCAGTAATTTGCCTACTATTGATGTTAGACTGATTGGGCGGTAGTTAGAGGATTGTGATCTATCCCCCTTCTTGAAAATCGGTATTACATTCGCTATCCTCCAGGATTCTGGTACTACTTCTGTTTTTAAGGACATGTTAAACAACTCTGCTAAGGGCATACTAAGCTCTTCCTTACATTCCTTTAATACTCTGGCAAATATCTCACCGGGACCAGGTGACTTATTAGGCTTTAGTTTGTCTATTTTCTTACTAACATCGTTACTAGTCACTACTATCTCGCTTAATTTGTTTTCTTCACTATCTCTGAATAGTGTCGGTGCCTTGGGTATCAAGTTTAAATTTTCGGTGGTGAAAACTGTTGAAAAATATTTATTCAAATTATTGCTCATTTCTCCGTCATTATCAGTTAGCTCGCCAGTATCTGACCGTATTGGTCCAATCTTTTCTCGTGTTTTAGTTTGATACACTTGGTAGAATCCTTTGGGGTTTGTCTTCGCCTCCCTTGCCATCCTTACCTCATTATTCCTCTTGGCTTTCCTTATCTCAGTTTTAACCCTACTCGCCAATATCTTATAATAATCGTGGACGTAAATTTCGCCACGCTTTATCCTTCTACCTATAGCCTTCCTTTGGCCAATGATGTTCTTTAAATAATTATTTATCCATTTAGGGTCATTGTTGTCTGATCTGAGTTTTTTGTATGGTATGTTTTGCCTCTGTGCATTAAGTAACTCATAAATTTAAATTGTCGTGGAACTCGGCAATCTCAGATCTCGTTATCAGGTCGGAGTCATCTGTCAGGTTCAATGCCAAGGGTGACACCCGCTCACTCACCTGCCTCTTTAAGCTGTCAATGTTTGCCCTTCTGAAATCTGGTACTTTAGTGGAATTTTCCTTACGTCTACCCTGAAAATCTAACTGGAATCTAATTTCTTTGTGATCTCTGTTTGCAAGTTCGTTCCCTACCTCGACATTGCAAAACTAAATCGAGTATATTATTACCCCGTGTGGGTTCGGTTATATGCTGACTTAGGAAACAGTCCTGGATCATCTCGAGAAAATCCTGTGATTCTGAGTTACCCGTAAGGTCAGTGCAATCTATTTGGCCAAGGTTAAAGTCGCCTACTATAAAGACTTTGTAGTGCATGGAAACCCTGTGCATTTCATCCCAGATAAGTCTCTCATTGACTATCAAGATTGGGAGGTCTATATATTACTCCTATGATTAATTTTTCCCTACCGTCGCTTAATTCTATCCAAATTGTTTCTGTATTCCGCTCAGTTTTTATTTCCTTATTTATTTCACACTTCAGATTATCCCTAATATAGAATGCTACTCCACCTCCTTTCCTGGTCTGCCTATCGATATGGAACAATTTGTAGCCCACAATTTGGCATCGGACCGGCAACTCACTTGAGTCTAGGTTGATCCATGTTTCAGTGAATGCTATTATATCGAGTTTTTCGGTAAATACCAAGGCCCTAATATCATCCATTTTGTTTCTCATACTTCTACTGTTCGCATAGTAGACATTTAAGTTAGTCGTGTTCTGAGTCCTCCCTTTACCGCATTTAATTTTAAACTCCCTGTTTAATTTAGTTTTGTCATCATTCCTAACACTATTTCCCTGTAATCTTTTACTTTGTTTACCCGCTCCCACTGCAGTTTCCCCCACACCCGTGCCCTTATGTTCCCCTAGCAGTTTAAAGACTTCGATATCCTTTGAACTGCCCCCTCCAGAGACCCAGCCAGGTTTGCCACCCCATCCCGAGACAGGTGCACCCCATCCCAAGCATAAAGGTCCCTTCTGCCATAGAAGTTGTCCCAGTTGTCAATGAATGGGACCGATATTGACTTGCAATATCTGTCAAGACGGTCGTTGACACCAACCGCCCTTGACAACCATTCACTGCCAACTCTCCTTCTAGGCAGGACACCGCATATGATAGGGATCCCTCCCTTGGACCTAATACGATCTATAGCTGTCTTGAAGTTATCAAGAAGCTCCTCGCTCCTACATAATTTCCATTACAGTTGCTACATGGGAGGCAGTAAACACTTCAATTTACATTCAAGGTTGGGCTATTCTTGATTAATATATTAGTAATAGTAGAGTCATACTTAAAAACAACGTTAATATTTGATAATTTAAGGGACTGAACTAACGGTACAAATTCATTGCGATAAGGCAGTCAAAATATTCTTAAATGTAGAAATTTGCCGGTTTTTAATAGAATGAAAGGGAAACATGAGGAACATTGTGCTCAAAAGGGACTCCCACCTTCGCCATTGACTTAGTGACAGCACAGACGGAGAAGGTATCTGGTATCACCCGCTCAAGCTCCACAGTTTGTGACTCATATACAGGGACGACAGATAAGATAAACTCCAACTTTACTCTATCCCCAGTCAAGTCATTCCCAAGAAGGAGTTCTACCTCAGGCACTGGCAGTTCATCTACCAGGCCAACACACGCTGTACCCTTGTACAAGTCGCAATTAAACTCGACCTCCACCAAAGGCACAGAGAAACAACCACCCGCACCCTTCAACGCAACATGGGTATCAGTTTGACAATCACCAGGGTTAGGATTTAATAATAGGGTACGAGAAGCACCAGTGTCACGCAGCACCCTCACAGCATACATACAGTCATTCAACTTTACAGTACCGGAGGAAATGAAAGGCTCGTAAGCATCAAGAGAGGTAACAGTGGGCGAAACGTTCACTGCCGGTTGGGCTACAGAACGCGACATCACACACTCAATCTTACCACTCTCACAACTCGAAGCGGAGTCTCGTTTAGTCTCCTCGGCTCTCAAGTCATATACATCCCTTTGTTTAGTCTAACACTGGCTAACTATGTGACCCAATCTACCACATTTACATTGTTTCTGAGGGTTGCAATTTGTATTTTTACCTTGTCCCTGAGGAACAGGTTTGACGCGAGAAGGGTTTTGGGAGTTACCGAACTTGTGGAAATTACCACAATTTACTCTATCACATTTTCTATTACTATTCCTGGAGTTCAACACGTGGTCGTCTGCCACAGCAGCCGCGGCCGTAAGACTGGTAATTTGCTTATCCATCAAGTGATCTGCTCCGCTAGGCTCGATCTTTCACAAGAAGTTCTCCAACAGGACCAATTTTCGGAGGGAATCAAACGTATCCACATTCATGGATTTAAGGCACTGATTAAACGTCTTTGTCATATCATGAAGGAACTCCGTGTTGGTTTGATCCCCCATTTTGTGTACTTTACGGAAGCGCTGCCTGTACGCTTCTGGTCTCAACTGGTATGCACTAAGGTTAGCAATTTTGAGGCAATCATAATTTTGTCTCACGTCCGGGTCTACCGAGACATAAGTTGTGAGTGCGCGGCCTACCAGGGCAGTTCGAAGCTTGAAAGGCCATTGTGACTTTGGCCATCCCATACCGTTGGTGACTTCGTCAAATAATTCAAAGAAATCCTCAACACTCTCCTCGGAAAATGGAGGAATTACTTTTGCATTAGACAATCCAGAAGGAGGAACTGAATTAAGAGGGGTACCAGGATTAGCAGACTGCTGTAACAGACATTCTGTATTCATGATCTAGCCTAGTCTTTTCATGATCTAATGGGGCATTGTGCTTCCCCAGCTCTAGACTAGCCTTCGTTTGTTCTAGCTTAATCCTTTCCAACTCTAACATCTCAGCTGCAGTGAGGTTTGGTTCATTCAAAGTAGAACGGACACCGTAGTTTGGAGGATTTATGTTAATGTCAATATGCTCATCCTCCTCTCTAGGGAAATTCTCGTCCTTCCGATCATCCTCCGGACATTTGTCGTCATTGACAGAGAGTACAATACCTAACAGCTTAGATTTATTTAAAGTTAGTAATATAAACTTATTCAAAGTTGAAGTTACTTCTAACTGTGGGTATGACGTCAGGACGTATAACTCATCTGTAGTTAATCTATCAAAGTCCTGTTCATTGAAATCTGCTTCCACAAAGTTATGTGCGTCTTAAAAGTTAATAATAGGCATGGAGAAAGTGTGTTATGCTGTGCAAAAATATTCCAAAATTGAGCGGTTAATATCCTGGCAAAGTCTCCAATTATCTGTTACGGGCAGGTGTTCCTAGATTGTGTCAAACCATAGCTCACCACTCCGGTAACAGTAAAAAAAAACAAGGTCGCCATTGAAATTAATAAATAGAAGGAATAAGCAATACAAATTTATTTAACAAAACAAATAAAGCATTTGACAAGTACCAACAAACGAATCAAAAGACAAGTTTACAAGCATTAACCGATTTGGGAATATTCACAACTCAGTAGACAAACAAGTTACGTTAATCATAATTACAGTGACAAGTGAACAAACCAAAACGAGGGTTGGGGTACACCAACCAATACAATACAAAGAACATTACATAACGTCACCGTTCTTTGCCAGTATAATGTTGCGAAATTTCAAGCCTACTACACAATATTACATCCTATACAATATTATATCCTACACACAATATTACATCCTATGCACAAAAAATATTCTATCCTATTTTTCCTCCACTTTCCTTGACTCACACACTCTCAACAATATAATGTATACTCAAGTGAAGGTCGTTTCTGTGTGTTGAACTCCTTCCACCGTTTCCACCTTCCTCAGCCACGTCAAACCTGCTTCTCCTCTGTCAGTTGCTACCTGACCCAACTTGGAGAAGTACGTGCCCCCAGGTTCTCCCGTAGTGACCAAGGAAAATGACCGCCTTGGATCGTTGTGTCTTGGGGGAAGAGGAGAGAAGTGTGGGGAAAGACGACCTCTTGGCCACTCTGCTAAGGCAGCTGGGGTAGTTGAGGAGTGAGATTGACACTCTAAAGGGGGAAAATGAAACCTTCAGGACTGAACTCCATCAGGTAGGTGTCCTGCCTAGCAGGACACCTGCGAAGGAGGAGCAGATGTGGAGAGTGGTTGTCTCCAAGGGGACTAGGGTCAGGCTCAGGAAAGCTGACCAGGGTGTGGAATGTAGGAACCCCTACCAGGTGCTGCAGGAAGCTGGCGAGGAAGAGAAGAGGCAGGAAAGTGTGGTGCAGGTGGAGGAAAGGGCAATTGTACAAACCATGCTCAGAGGTAAGGTCGTGTAGTTGGCGACAGCCAGGTGAGATTTTTAGATAGGACTTTTTGTACAAGAGATAGGAAAAGTAGGGCTAGGGTGTGTTTTCCTGGGGCTGGGATAGGGCATGTAACTGAGAGGTTAGACACGGGTTTTGTCAGGGGAGGGAACCAATCCAGTAGTGTGTCTTAGTGTGGGAGGAAACGACATAGGAAAGGTGAGGAGTGAGGAACTTTTCAAGAGGTATAGGAAGGCGCTGGGGAAGATTAGAGATAGGGGAGGGATCCCGATAAACTACATAAAGCACAAGAACAAAATATACCATACAGAAAAATTAGGTCAAATAAGAATGAGCCAAGGTGGATGACCAGACAACTTAAACATGACATGGGAATAAAGAAAGGAATATATAAGAAATTAAAGGGAGGGGAGGAGCAGCTCAGAAATAAGTATAATGAACTATCAAGGACTGTTAAGAAAAATGTAAGGAAAGCAAAGAGAGACTATGAAATCAAAATAGCAAGAGAATCCAAGGCGAATCCCAAGGGATTTTTCCAGGTATATAGAACAAAGGTCAAGGACAAAGTTGGGCCTTTAAAGTCAGGGAGGGGAGAAGTGATAAATGGCAGTGACGAAATAAGCAAAGCATTGAACAGCTACTTCTTATCAGTTTCACAGAAGAAATTCGCGATGAAATTCCAGAGGTGGAACTGATATTTAAGGGAAAGGAAGAAGAGAAATAAACTAAAGAAGAGAAAATCCCCAGGGCCGGATGAAATTTCCCCTCGAGTCTTGAAGGAGTGTAGGGAGCAGATTAGCGGACCCCTCGTAAACTTATTTACAAAATCATTAAACACCGAAGTTGAGCCAGACTTGTGGAAACAGGCAAATGTAGTACCCATATTCAAAAAGGGAGACAGAGCATCAGCGTAAAATTACCGGCCGATCAGTTTGACGTCAGTAGTGGGGAAATTTCTTGAATCAATTATAGCAGATAGCATCCGATCGCATCTAGAGAAAAGCAAATTAATCAACGACTATCAACATGGGTTTACAATGGGAAAATCTTGTCTAACAAATCTGTTGACGTTTTTCAGGAAAGTCTTCGAGGTAGTAGATAATGACGAAAATTTCGATGTTATTTACTTAGACTTTAGCAAAGCATTTGACAGAGTACCGCATCAGAGGCTTCTGAGAAAAATTAAGGCTCATGGTATCGAGGGGAAAGTTTTAAATTGGATAAAATCATGGCTCAGCGATATAACGCAGAGGGTCAGCGTAGATGGTGTTAAATCTGAGTGGGGCCGTGTAACCAGTGGGGTTACCCAGGGGCCAGTACTAGGCCCACTCTTTTTCATAATCTACATAAACGGTCTAGTTACTAGGATCAGCAGTGACATAAACAAGTTTGCGGATGATACCAAAATATGGCGGCAGATTAATTCAGGGCAGGAAGCAAATACATTACAGGAGGATCTAAATAAACTGAAGGGGTGGTCTGAAAAATGGCAAATGAAATTCAACACCAGCAAGTGCAGCATACTTAATATTGGAAGAACAAATACTGACAATGTATACAGCCTTAACAACATCAACCTAGAGAAGTCGACTTGTGAAAGAGACCTAGGGGTACTTGTAAGCCCGGACCTACGGCCTAGAAAACAGTGCGTTAATGTTCGAAATAAGGCAAACGGAGTATTGGATTTTATATCTACAAGTGTAAGTAGCAAGAGTGCAGAGGTCTTATTGCAACTATATCTTGCTATAGTCAGGCCGCACCTCGATTATGCGGTTCAGTTCTGGTGCCCGTATTATAGAATGGATATAAATTCACTAGAGTCGGTGCAGCGAAGAATGACAAAAATGATTCCGGGACTTACAAACCTTCCATATCAGGATATGTTAAAGAAACTTGCATTCCCGAGAAAGACGAAGAGTACGGGGAGATATGATAGACGTATTTAAGTGGGTAAAAGGAATCAATAAAGGGGATATAGATAAAGTTCTTATAATATCTGAGCAGAATAGAACTGGTTCAGGTAGCTACTGACAGAGGAGAAGCAGGTTTGACGTGGCTGAGGAAGGTGGAAACGGTGGAAGGAGTTCAACACACAGAAACGACCTTCACTTGAGTATACATTATATTGTTGAGAGTGTGTGAGTCAAGGAAAGTGGAGGAAAAATAGGATAGAATATTTTTTGTGCATAGGATGTAATATTGTGTGTAGGATATAATATTGTATAGGATGTAATATTGTGTAGTAGGCTTGAAATTTCGCAACATTATACTGGCAAAGAACGGTGACGTTATGTAATGTTCTTTGTATTGTATTGGTTGGTGTACCCCAACCCTCGTTTTGGTTTGTTCACTTGTCACTGTAATTATGATTAACGTAACTTGTTTGTCTACTGAGTTGTGAATATTCCCAAATCGGTTAATGCTTGTAAACTTGTCTTTTGATTCGTTTGTTGGTACTTGTCAAATGCTTTATTTGTTTTGTTAAATAAATTTGTAATTTAGTTTACTCGCGGTGTATTGCTTATTCCTTCTATTTATTAATTTCAATGGCGACCTTGTTTTTTTTTACTGTTACCGGAGTGGTGAGCTATGGTTTGACACAATCTAGGAACACCTGCCCGTAACAGATAATTGGAGACTTTGCCAGGATATTAACCGCTCAATTTTGGAATATTTTTGCACAGCATAGCACACTTTCTCCATGCCTATTATTAACTTTTAAGACGCACATAACTTTGTGGAAGCAGATTTCAATGATCAGGACTTTGATAGATTAACTACAGATGAGTTATACGTCCTGACGTCATACCCACAGTTAGAAGTAACTTCAACTTTGAATAAGTTTATATTACTAACTTTAAATAAATCTAAGCTGTTAGGTATTGTACTCTCTGTCAATGACGACAAATGTCCGGAGGATGATCGGAAGGACGAGAATTTCCCTAGAGAGGAGGATGAGCATATTGACATTAACATAAATCCTCCAAACTACGGTGTCCGTTCTACTTTGAATGAACCAAACCTCACTGCAGCTGAGATGTTAGAGTTGGAAAGGATTAAGCTAGAACAAACGAAGGCTAGTCTAGAGCTGGGGAAGCACAATGCCCCATTAGATCATAAAAAGACTAGGCTAGATCATGAATACAGGATGTCTGTTACAGCAGCCTGCTAATCCTGGTACCCCTCTTAATTCAGTTCCTCCTTCTGGATTGTCTAATGCAAAAGTAATTCCTCCATTTTCCGAGGAGAGTGTTGAGGATTTCTTTGAATTATTTGACGAAGTCACCAACGGTATGGGATGGCCAAAGTCACAATGGCCTTTCAAGCTTCGAACTGCCCTGGTAGGCCGCGCACTCACAACTTATGTCTTGGTAGACCCGGACGTGAGACAAAATTATGATTGCCTCAAAATTGCTAACCTTAGTGCATACCAGTTGAGACCAGAAGCGTACAGGCAGCGCTTCCGTAAAGTACACAAAATGGGGGATCAAACCAACACGGAGTTCCTTCATGATATGACAAAGACGTTTAATCAGTGCCTTAAATCCATGAATGTGGATACGTTTGATTCCCTCCGAAAATTGGTCCTGTTGGAGAACTTCTTGTGAAAGATCGAGCCTAGAGGAGCAGATCACTTGAGGGATAAGCAAATTACCAGTCTCACGGCCGCGGCTGCTGTGGCAGACGACTACGTGTTGAACTCCAGGAATAGTAATAGAAAATGTGATAGAGTAAATTGTGGTAATTTCCACAAGTTCGGTAACTCCCAAAACCCTTCTCGAGTCAAACCTGTTCCTCAGGGACAAGGTAAAAAAACAAATTGTAACCCTCAGAAACAATGTAAATGTGGCAGATTGGGTAACATAGTTAGCCAGTGTTGGAGTAAACAAAGGGATGTATATGACTCGCGAGCCGAGGAGACTAAACGAGACTTCGGTTCGAGTTGTGAGAGTGGTATGATTCAGTGTGTGATGTCGCGTTCTGTAGCCCAACCGGCAGTGAAAGTTTCGCCCACTGTTACCTCTCTTGATGCTTACCAGACTTTCATTTCCTCCGGTACTGTAAAGTTGAATGACTGTATGTATGCCGTGAGGGTGCTGCGTGACACTGGTGCTTCTCGTACCCTATTATTAAATCCTAACCCTGGTGATTGTTAAACTGATACCCATGTTGCGTGAAGGGTGCGGGTGGTTGTTTCTCTGTGCCTTTGGTGGAGGTCGAGTTTAATTGCGACCTGTACAAGGGTACAGCGTGTGTTGGCCTGGTAGATGAACTGCCAGTGCCTGAGGTAGAACTCCTTCTTGGGAATGACTCTATCTTATCTGTCGTCCCTATATATGAGCCACAAACTGTGGAGCTTGAGCGAGTGATACCAGATACCTTCTCCGTCTGTGCTGTCACTAAGTCAATGGCGAAGGTGGGAGTCCCTTTTGAGCACAATGTTCCTCATGTTTCCCTTTCATTCTATTAAAAACCGGCAAATTACTACATTTAAGAATATTTTGACTGCATTATCGCAATGAATTTGTACCGTTAGTTCAATCCCTTAAATTATTAAATATTAACGTTGTTTTTAAGTATGACTCTACTATTACTAATATATTAATCAAGAATAGCCCAACCTTGAATGTAAATTGAAGTGTTTACTGCCTCTCATGTAACAACTGTAATGGAAATTATGTAGGAGAGAGGAGCTTCTTGATAACTTCAAGACAGCTATAGATCGTATTAGGTCCAAGGGAGGGATCCCTATCATATGGGGTGTCCTGCCTAGAAGGAGAGTTGGCAGTGAATGGTTGTCAAGGGCGGTTGGTGTCAACAACCGTCTTAACAGATATTGCAAGTCAATATCGGTCCCATTCATTGACAACTGGGACAACTTCTATGGCAGAAGGGACCTTTATGCTTGGGATGGGGTGCACCTGTCTCGGGATGGGGTGGCAAACCTGGCTGGGTCTCTAGAGGGGGCAGTTCAAAGGATATCGAAGCCTTTAAACTGCTAGGGGAACATATGGGCACGGGGGTGGGGGAAATTGCAGTGGGAGCGGGTAAACAAAGTAAAAGATTACAGGGAAATAGTGTTAGGAATGATGACAAAACTATATTAAACAGGGAGTTTAAAACTAAACACGGTAAAGGGAGGACTCAGAACACGACTAACTTAAATGTCTACTACGCGAACAGTAGAAGTATGAGAAACAAAATGGATGATATTAGGGCCTTGGTATTTACCGAAAAACTCGATATAATAGCATTCACTGAAACATGGATCAACCTAGACTCACGTGAGTTGCCGGTCCGATACCAAATTGTGGGTTACAAATTGTTCCATACCGATCGGCAGACCAGGAAAGGAGGCGGAATAGCAATCCATATTAAGGATAATCTGAAGCGAGAAATAAATAAGGAAATAAAAACTGAGCGGAATACAGAAACAATTTGGATAGAATTAAGCGACGGTAGGGAAAAATTAATCACAGGAGTAATATATAGACCTCCCAATCTTGATAGTCAATGAGCGACTTATCTGGGATGAAATGCACAGGGCTTCCATACACTTCAAAGTCTGTATAGTAGGCGACTTTAACCTTGGCCAAATAGATTGCACTGACCTTACGGGTAACTCAGAATCACAGGATTTTCTCGAGACGATCAGGACTGTTTCCTAAGTCAACATATAACAGAACCCACACGGGGTAATAATATACTCGATTTAGTTTAGCAATGTCGAGGTAGGGAACGAACTTGCAAACAGAGATCACAAAGAAATTAGATTCCAGTTAGATTTTCAGGGCAGACGTAAGGAAAATTCCACTAAAGCACCAGATTTCAGAAGGGCAAACTTTGACAGTTTAAAGAGGCAGGTGAGAGAGGGGGTGTCACGCTTGGCCGTGAACCTGACAGATGACTCCGACTTGATAACAAGATCTGAGATTGCCGAGTTCCACGACAATTTAAATAATGAGTTACTTAATGCACAAAGGCGGAACATACCATACAAAAAACTCAGATCAGACAACAACGACCCTAAATGGAAAAATAATCATTTAAAGAACATCATTGGCCAAAGGAAGGCTATAGGTAGAAGGATAAAGCGTGGCGAAATTTACCCCCACGATTATTAAAAGATATTGGCGAGTAGGGTTAAAACCGAGATAAGGAAAGCCAAGAGGAATAATGAGGTAAGGATAGCAAGGGAGGCGAAGACAAATCCCAAAGGATTCTACCAAATGTATCAAACTAAAACACAAGAAAAGATTGGACCAATACGGTCAGATACTGGCGAGCTAACTGATAACGACTGAGAAATGAGCAATAATCTAAATAAATATTTTTCAACAGTTTTCACCACGGAAAATTTAAACATAATACCCCGGGCACCGACTCTATTCAGAGATAGTGAAGAAAACAAATTAAGTGAGATAGTAGTGACTAGTAACGATGTTAGTAAGCAAATAGACAAACTAAAGCCTAATAAGTCACCTGGTCCCGATGAGATATTTGCCAGAGTATTAAAGGAATGTAAGGAAGAGCTTAGTATGCCCTTAGCAGAGTTGTTTAACATGTCCTTAAAAACAAAAGTAGTACCAGAATCCTGGAGGATAGCGAATGTAATACCGATTTTCAAGAAGAGGGATAGATCACTATCCTCTAACTACCGCCCAATCAGTCTAACATCAATAGTAGGCAAATTACTGGAAGCAATCATTTCAAACTCTATTCGAAATCACCTGGAGAAGAACAGATTGATCAATGATTCCCAGCATGGCTTCACAAGAGGACATTCTTGTCTAACTAATATATTGACATTCTTTTCATCAGTTTTCGAATAGGTGGACGAGGGGCACAATTATGATGTGGTATATCTCGACTTAAGCAAAGCCTTTGACAAGAGTCCCTCACGAAAGACTATTTAGAGAGGTAGAAGCACATGGCATCAAAGGTAACATCCTTAAATGGATTAGGGCGTGGTTACAGGACAGGAAACAGCCAGTGAGCATTAACGGCACTAAGTCCCATTGGAGCAACGTCACAAGTGGAGTTCCCCATGGCTCAGTACTTGGACCATTATTATTTATTAAATACATAAACGATATAGATATTAGCATAGACAGCAACTTAAGTAAATTTGCTGATGACACTAAAATAGAACGTGTTATTAAATCTGACGTTATTCCGCAAAACTACAGGAAGATGTAAACAAATTTTTCGAATGGTTTGAAAAATGGCAGATGAAATTCAACGTGGACAACTGTAAAGTACTCAGTATAGGAGATGTAAACAGGGAAACAAGATACCAGCTGAACAACGATGCCATAGAGAAATCCGACTGCGAGAGAGATTTAGGAGTAATGATAAGTAGGAACCTTAAGTCAAGTAAACAATGTGTTTTTGCTCGTAACAAGGCTAATAATGTACTTGGGTTCATACAAAGGAGTGTTAGTTACAATACTAGGGAGGTCATCCTAAAACTGTATCTTGCGCTTGTGAGACCACACCTGGATTACGCAGTTCAGTTCTGGTCACCTTATTACAGAATGGATATAGAATCATTTGAAAGAATTCAGATGAGAATGACAAGACTAATCCTGGGCATTAGGAACCTTGAGTATAGAGACAGGTTGAAGCATCTTAATTTGCACTCCCTCGAGAGACGTAGAGCGAGGGGCGACCTGATAGAGGTGTATAAGTGGAAGTCAGGGCTAAACAAAGGGGACATTACAAAGGTACTCAAACTATCCAACCAGGAGCGAACTCGTAGCAATGGTCTTAAATTAGACAAATTTAGATTTAGGTGTGAAATAGGTAAACACTGGTTTGGAAACAGAGTAGTGGATGAATGGAACAAGTTACCAAATATCATCATTAACTCGAATATGCTGAATAGCTTCAAACATAGGTTGGATGCTTATATAAACAATAGGGGTTGGGTGTAAACGGGACTGCTCAGTATGGGCCAATAGGCCCGCTGCAGTTTCCTCCATTCTTATGTTCAGACTGGGAAAGCATTGCAACACAGAATTAAACACCACATGTACAATATCAGAACAGCATCTGAAAGCAGTACACTATTCATTCATGTTAAGAACAATAATCATCCCATGGATTGGGAAAACAGCTTAGAAGTGTATAAATCATCATGTGTCACAGAAAGACTTCTGGTTGCAGCAAGTTTGATTAGGTAATTGAATTTTATAAACCTTAGTGATGGTCAGTACAAAACTGATAATATGTTACACAAATTTATTTGTCAGTGGCCCAAGGTTAAAAATGCTTTTAAAGCATTGGAATTAGATGTAGGATAAATATTTAGTGCGTCCCATATTTTTGGCCTGACTTAGCTTGACTAGTCACGTCGCCCTTTCTCTTAAGCTCCTTTGCGTGTGTGGTGGTGTTGGTGTGCGGATTAGTGGATGTTATGTTTTTGACCTGACCTCATGTATAGTAAGGTCACCCTATGTACTTAAGCCATGTAATTCAGTTGTTTCTGAAGATGTCTTGAATAAAGACGAAATCTAAGGTGCTCCATTGTTTCCCTTTTTCCTGTATGATTTTATCAATATATAATCAGTTATTGTATGGGTACATCTCGAAATATTTCGTATCAATGAACAACATTTAAAAATTAATAAATTGCGGTTTTTATGATGTACTGTAAGTAAAGATTATAACAAATGTTTTGTTTTCATTTCATTTTATTCGTGCACACAGGTACTCAGGGGACATTACAAACTATATATATATATATTCTTTTTTTTTTCATGTAGATCCACAATGGAGAACCTTAGCTTTCGTCTTTATTCAAGACATCTTCAGAGACAACTGAATTAAAAATAATGAGAGAGAGCATATGCGCACAGGGTGACCTTACAAAACATGAGGTCAGGCAAAAAAACATGATAGCTACTAACAAACATAAGAAAATAAAGAGTCTGCAATTGGCCGGTTGGCCTGTGCATGGCAGCTCCTGTCTGGGGTTGCAACCACTCTCTGTCATCCATGTATATATCTAGCCTCCTTTAACAACTTTCCAGCTTTCCAGGACTTACTACAATGTTGCTAAGTTTGTTCCACTCGTCTACCATCCTATTTATGAGCCAGTTCCTTCCTATCTCCCTCCTCAACTTATCCAACTTAAATCCGCTGCTTTGAGTCTTGTCCTGCTCGGATAATAGAAGAAAGATATCTATATATATTTTATCGATTCCTTTCACCCAATTAAATACTTCTATAATATCTCCCCGCACTCTTCGTCTTTCTCGGGAATGCAAGTTTAGTTTCTTTAATCTATCTTGATATGGAAGGTTTCTAATTCCCGGATTATTTTCACCATTCTTCGCTGCACCGACTCCACTGAATTGATATCCATTCTATAATAAGGTCATCAGATCTGAACAGCATAATCAAGGTGCGGCCTGACTAGCCCAATATATAGATGCCATATGACCTCCACACTCTTATTATTTACCCTTCTAGATATAAAACCCAATACTCTGTTTGTCTTATTTCGAACATTAACGCACTGTTTTCTAGGCCGTAGGTCCGGGCTTACAAGTACCCCTAAGTCTCTTTAACAAGTGGACTTCTCTAGGTTGATGTTGTTAAAGCTGTATCTATTGACAGTATTTGTTCTTCCAATATTAAGTACGCTGCACTTGCTGGTGTTGAATATCATTTGCCATTTTCTGACCACTCCTGCAGTTTATTTAAATCCTCCTGTAGTGCATTTGCATCATTCCCTGAATCAATCTGGCGTCATAGCAATCACCGAAACTTGGACATTATTCCTCCCTTAATTCAGTCACTTTTAGTGGAATTTTACATTTTGATTGACGTAATTATCATTTACGACATTTTGAAGTATCTGTGGGGAACGAGAACCCCTCCAACCCCCCCCCCCCCCCCCCCACTACGAAAATCCAAATAAGGTCATCCACACACCTGTTAAGGCCATTCCTTATTTTTTGCTCTGGGTTCGCGCCCCCCCCTGGAAATTACTCAGGCCCCCTTAGGGGGGCGTGCCCCCCCCGGTTAAGAACCGCTGCACTAAAGCAATGTATAGGCCCAACTACTTATGATGCGGCCCCTCTCAGCTCATCCTATAGTAATTCCTTGATTAACGACGAAACAGGCATCCGTCAGCACAGGAAAGATCACTACCATTCCCTGCTCAACCGAAATACCGATGTGGGTGCCCTGACTACCCAGTAGGTCCTTCAGCATCCGGAGCTCACCCACCTCCAACCCGTGATGAGGAAGCTACTGCCATCAAGCAGATGAAAAATAACAAAGCCACAGGGCCAGATGGAATCCCAGCCAAGGTTTATAAAGCAGGAGGGCCTCTTCTTACCAGCCGTCTTCACAGAGCCGGATTCAGGAGTGGGCAAAGTGGGCAGCTGCCCAGGGGCCTCCACATATTACAGTATTTTATTTATTTGTTGATCTATTTGGATTATTTTTATTTTCATTCTTTAAAATTCATGTTTATCTATTCCATCACATAAAACTAGGTTCAGCAAGAAGCGTGATAGAAATTAGGCTAGCTCAATATAACTACATATGGCTTCAAAATTCTCCAAAGAAGTGTTCAAATTTCAAAATTTTCCCGGGGGGCTTCACTCGCCACCCCACCCTCTTGGGTAGTTATAATGAGGGGGGCCTCCACAAAGAGGCTGCCCATGGGCCTCCACAGGTCTAAATCCGGCACTGCGTCTTCACATTCTCCTGGAGAATATACGTGAGAAGGGGGAAATCCCCCAAGATCTTAAAGATGCCTCCATTGCCAATAATTATAAGAACAAGGGATACCGGTCAGACTGTGACAACTATAGCGGGCCTCGCTGCTGTCCATGGGTGGCAAGATTACCGCCGAGTCCTTCTAATCAGACTTCTTCCGAAGGCGGAAAACTTCCTCTTAGAATCTCAATGTGGCTTTATAACATCACGTGGAGTCACTGACACGATTTTTGCTGCCCACAAGATACAGGAAAGGTGCAGAGAGCAGCATCATGATTTGTACATGACCTTCATCGACCTTACCAGGGCCTTCGACTCGGTCAACAGGGAAACCCTCTGGCGGACCCTCAAGCGTTTTAGCGGCGCACAAAATTTCATTGTTACTGTGAGGCAACTCCATGATGGCATCAATGGTAGTGTCCTGCACAATGGCACACAGTCTGAGTTCTTCCTCATCCAAACGGGGTTAAAACAACGATGTGTACTGGAACCAACCCGATTTTCCGTTTTCTTGGCTGCGTTTCTTACTAGTGCCAGTTTCAATTTAGCCGGCTGGGTGGACATCCAGTACCGGATGAAGAGACCTTTCAACATAAGAAGAATCCAGGCTGGAAAAAAGTGTCGGCCACTTCCATTACTGAACTTCAGTATGCAGTATATCTTTCCATGAGGGACTGGTTGGTTCCACAGGGGCCGACCATAACCCCACACGTGCGGGTCGTTGCATTGCCACAGTTTTTAAGATATAGCTGGAATTTGGCTTAGATAATGTTAATGAACTATCACTTATCCCTGTCCTAGAACTGCTTTTAGTGTCCTTGTGGCCTAGCCGGTAAGCGCTCCCTAGTCACACCCAGTAGGTCGAGGGTTCGATTCCTTGCTGGTGAGGTCGTTGATTGTATGTTCAAAGTCCGCGTGTTAAATGGACTAAAAATGAAGTATATATATGTACCTCGCGTTTCATACCAGCTGGATTCGGTAAAATGCTACTGACACCACATACGAGGCACGGGCAGTTTCCCATTGAGGTTCACGGCGCCATCAGCTCGATGAACAGGCTTTGTGTGAAATATAACAGAGTCTAGAACTGCTTTTAGTGTCCTTGTGGCCTAGCCGGTAAGCGCTCCCTAGTCACACCCAGTAGGTCGAGGGTTCGATTCCTTGCTGGTGAGGTCGTTGATTGTATGTTCAAAGTCCGCGTGTTAAATGGACTAAAAATGAAGTATATATATATATATATATATATGTGTGTGTTTGTGTGTATTATTTATTTATTTATTAAAATAATGTAGAATATACTGACACATATCGTACTGCAAATACCTTAATTATATTTTTTTATGTTTTCGGTCACAAGTAAAAAATATTAATTGCTAATTATTTCATTTTCTTTGTTCAACTTGTAGAAAAAAGTTTTTCTTCTTTGAAGTAAATATTTATGAAACGGAAAATATAAATATTATAGCAGCTGTTTAATAAAGGAATGATTTTTAATTTATTTATTATGATTTATTTAAAAGAAAATGGAATAAAGGAAACTGTAGATTGTTTCTCATAAATATTACAAGACAGAAATGTCTACTATAATAAGGCCCAAAACTTCACATAAATATCTGTGAAAATTTATAATACCTACAAGGAATAAGAAATTCTGAATTCGTATCAGTAATAATTCGATGTCTCTCTCCAACGATTGATATGATATTTTTAAATAAACTGAAAGGAACCTTTGGTCAGACAGCTGGTATTTGGTGTTATGTGCCGCCCCAACTTCTCCCAGAAACTTTTGAACTAAATATCAGTAAAAAAATGAAATTGGGGGTTCTCTAACTTTGTGGCATTTAGGTAAGTGACGTGAGTGACGATTAACAACAAAATACTAAGGAAAGTTTCCTCAGAGAATCGCATAAGCCTTTGTTTAATGGGGGCGCAAATTACCACTTTGAGGAAAAAGACGGAAGAGCTTCATGTGTTCAAACAAAGGTTTTCAGTATTGATAAAAAAAAAATTTTCTTCGGGCGATCAATACTATATACTATATATTGAGCTACTGATACTACTACTACTACTACTACTACTTCTACTAGTATTATTAATAATAATAATGGTAACACTATATAGTGAGCTACTATTACTACTACTGCTATAACTACTAGTATAATTAATAATAATAATAATAATATTATATGGTGAGCTACTGTTACTACTCCTACTATTACTATTAGTATTAATAATAATAATAATGGTAATACTATATAGTGAGCTACTATTACTACTACTACTACTAGTATTATTATTATTAATAATAATGGTAATACTATATAGTGAGCTACTGTTACTACTACTAGTATTATTGATATTAAAATGGTAATACTATATAGTGAGCTACTGATACTACTACTACTACTGCTATTATTATTAATAATAATAATGGTAACACTATATAGTGAGCTACTATTACTACTACTACTACTAGTATTATTATTATTAATAATAATGGTAATACTATATAGTGAGCTACTGTTACTACTACTACTACTACTACTATTATTAATAATAATAAGGGTAATACTATATAGTGAGCTACTGTTACTACTACTAGTATTATTGATATTAAAATGGTAATACTATATAGTGAGCTACTGTTACTACTACTAGTATTATTGATATTAAAATGGTAATACTATATAGTGAGCTACTGATACTACTACTACTACTGCTATTATTATTAATAATAATAATGGTAATACTATATAGTGAGCTACTGTTACTACTACTACTACTACTACTATTATTATTAATAATAATAATGGTAATACTATATAGTGAGCTACTGTTACTACTACTACTACTACTACTACTATTATTAATAATAATAATGGTAATACTATATAGTGAGCTACTATTACTACTACTAGTATTATTGATATTAAAATGGTAATACTATATAGTGAGCTACTGTTACTACTACTACTGCTACTACTAGTATTATTAATATTAAAAATGGTAATATTATAAAGTGAGCTACTGTTACTACTACTACTACTACTAGTATTATTAATATTAATAATGGTAATACTATATAGTGAGCTACTATTACTACTACTAGTATTATTGATATTAAAATGGTAATACTATATAGTGAGCTACTGTTACTACTACTACTGCTACTACTAGTATTATTAATATTAAAAATGGTAATACTATAAAGTGACCTACTATTACTACTACTAGTATTATTAATAATAACAATGGTAATACTATATAGAAAGCTACTCTTACTACTACTAGTACTACTAGTATTATTAATATTAAAAATGGTAATACTATAAAGTTAGCTACTGTTACTAGTACTAGTAGTATTATTAATAATAATAATGGTAATACTATAAAGTTAGCTACTGTTACTAGTACTACTATTTTCTTTTCTTTTTTTAACGTGGCCTCTAGCCTCCCCCAATAGCCACACCTTCGCCGCCATTTTATTACCTTAATATTAAATATACTAATACATAAGTAGCTATCCTAGCTGTGTTGAGTTAGTTGAGCCGCAGATCTATGAGGCATTCAGTGACTGTAGCCTCATAGTCAATATCTGCAACTATTGTCGGCTTTGGGGCCGATGCTCTCGTTCCCCTGAGGCAGAGCAAAGCCGACCGAAGGAGAGAGAAGGACAGTCGACATCTCATCCAGGCTGTAACATAACTTCTGGGCTGCTGCTTCTGTTCGGAGATCACCTCCGCGAGTCTGGCGTAGAAACATCTTGCACTTGGGCCCATCCCACCAGAGGTTGTGAACACTAGAGGAGTGAAGCTGCCTTGATCAACGTTCTGAATTCTCTCCCAGTATGCCATTATCTTGTGGTTCTCGTTCCTCCTGTGTGCAGCATCGAGAGCTAAGTTGCGGTGACATGCGGCCATGGGATCAAAAATCCTGAAGTTGAAGAAGGCTCGCTGTCCCCGTGCCCAGAATCCTCGAGCACTGACATCAACTTTGGCTTCGTTAGATGTGTTTGAAGTTCTATGTTGGAAAATCTCACCATCCAATGGAAGGAGGATCGATTCAACCCTGACATCACGGCAGATTTCCTTCAAGATATTTGCTATGAGATCTCTTACTTCATCATGCCTCATGTATACGAAGTCCCCTTTCTTGCACACCATGGCGTGATCGACGTCATAGGAAGAGTCACACATGCATTGGGAGTGCAAACCTTCTACTGGCCTACCATACCTTAGAGCATTGGCATCTGTAAATGCTTGTTTATTGAGACTGAAACCCTTTGCCCTTATTGATAACGTAGTTAATCAGTTCAAGGCGCCCACCTCCTGCGCTGTAGCTACTTTTTTTTCAAATTCTCTGGAACTTGCAGCAACAGCTGCTGCAACTTATCAGTTTGGCTGTGCTTTCGTTCTGTCGTAATGGACCTTCGAATCTTGTTTACTTCACTGGTATCCACCTCCCCTGTTGCGTTCTGAGCTATTATGTGGTCCGTGAGGGCTGCCGTGAGCTTAACTGCGTTTTGATGTTCGGTGGCAGCAATCTCCTCTGGATTGGTCAATCCCATTCCTCCCAGTCTCGGTGGTAATGCAAGGAGTGATCTTTCTGCTGTGAGGGTGTTTCACTAATTTGGGAATGAAATTGACACTGATAGCTTTTTCCAGAGGGTGGAAATGGGGTCCGATATCAGGGATAACGTGCATCAGGTAGTTCCAGCAATGGGTGACTCCATGGGTGAATGCCGCAAAAGCCGCATGTGGCTCTGTGTTAGCAATCTCAGACAGAGCTTGGATTTCCTTAACCCACTCATTCACCTTTCCTGTTACGGACTCGGTCTTGAAGTCTTTCGTGCCGATTACTGTGCCTTGGTGTCTTTGGCCATCCTTTGTTATTTTGACCTCACTTCCACCGAATACCTCCATTGCCCGTTCATAATGTTCTGGCTTCACAATGAGGAAGGACTTGCTGGCGTTTGGGTGGTACCCTATTTGTGGGTCTCGTGATGTTACCAGGTCCAACCACTTTTTGATATCCTCCACTTTTCCTGCTCCTGTGAGGTCATCAGCGTACGCCACTTGCTTGACCTCAGTTGTTTCAAATTTTATTGTGTGTTGGTGCACGAATAGGCCTATTGCGTACATTACCATTGCAACAGGGTCCTCGTGCATTGTTCCCTCGGTTTACTGTAAGATGGTATCACCTCTTAGAGCCTTGTTGTTTACTATCTAAAGGTCTGATGGATACCTATAGGAGTTTTCAACATACATTGCAAAGCTTGGACACTTGATCTTGATGTTGTGCAGTGCGGCCTTGCGGTTAAGTATGTTGAATGCGTTTGAAGCGTCCACCAGGAGAACGGCCTCACAATCACGCTGCTCAAATATCGTTCTCATGGCTTGAATGGCAGCTTCCCCTCCAGCCTGGTGGCCAGTACAATCTTGCAGGTTCCCTGCTGCTGCCCTGACATTATCCTTTACCACCTCCATTATGTATTTTCCGATGATCCGCCTCAGCACTTCCCCCACCCCTATTGGCCTACATCCTGGATTCTTATCTAGGGGAATGAGGCGGCAGGCCGTCAGAGCATGGAGGTGTTGGCAGCACGAGGATGCCAGCTTTCTTGCAAGGACGGCAATGGCCGTGCAGAGACCACTTGCTACTAATACTACTACTACTATTATTAATAAAAATAATGATAATAATGGTAATACTATATAGTGAGCTACTGCTACTACTACTAGTACTACTAGTATTATTAATATTGTTACAACCTTCACACCCTCTTCTAGGACTCACTAGCTAGAGGATGTACTCGTATAGTCAGCCCATAGGCCTATTATATCAGAGAAGACTCTGAACTATCAGCTTCTGTTAACAGAGAGGTTAAATGTTAAACACAGACCCTTACCTGATTTCTGGCTAGCAATCTCCTAACAGCTGACAGGTGTGTATTTTAATACCACTGCTCTTATTAAAACTAGTTTATTCAAAACCCAGCTTTAAACAATACAACAAAATATATTTAATAACAAAATACATTGAATATTTCCTCTCCATCTACGCACATACAAAAAGGCCACAAATCAATTCACTCAAAATAATGTTATCTCAACCAAATACAAGGCTTTCTCACTACTACAATAATCTTTAGACTA